>VZQC01005092.1:1993821-2089026 GCA_009823505.1 Rhizomys pruinosus
AAAAAAAAAAAAAAAAAAAAAAAAAAAAAAAGAGAGAGATTTTGGAACTGAGAAATACAATTAAAAAAATGGACCTCACAGACATCTATAAAATATTCGACCCAAACAGCAGAGAACATAACTTTCTAACAGTCTCCAAAATTGACCACATACTAGGACACAAAATAAATCTCAACAAATACAAAAAGGTCGAAATTATTTCATACATTCTATCAGACCACAGTACAATACAGCTCAATATTAACACCAGAATAAGCCCTACAAGCTACAAGCACACATGGAGACTAAACAATACAATCCTGAATAATGAGTGGGTCAGGGAAGAAATAAAGAATGAAATAAAAGTATTCCTGGAACTAAACAAAAAAAGGCAATACAACACAACAAAACCTATGTGATAGTTTAAAAACAGCCCTAAGAGGGAAATTTATAGCCCTAAGTGCCCACATTTAAAAATAAAAATAGAAAGGGAACAAAGAAATGATCTAACACCGTTGCTAAAAACTTTTGAGAGAACAACAAACAAACCCTAAACCCAACAAACAGGAAGAAATAACAAAAATCAGAGCAAAAATCAGTGAAATAGAAACAAAGAAAACAGTACAAAAAAAAAATCAATGAATCCAAAAGCTGGTTCTTTGAAAAGATAAACAAAATAGAGAGACCTCCAGTGCAATTAACTAAAAGAAAGAGTAACTCCAAATCAATAGCATTCATGATGAAGGGGAAACATCTTAACAGAAAAAGATCCAGACAATCATACAAGAATACTTCAAAATATATAATCTATGAATTTGAAAACCTAAGAGAAGTGGATGAATATCTGAAATCCTGGGATTCACTAAAGCTTACCCAAGAAGAGATTGACAGCTTAAACAGACCCATAATACTTGAGGAAATTGAAGATGTAATTAAAAAAAAAAACTCTCCCGATTAAAAAAAAAAGCCCAGGCCCAGATAGTTTTACAGCAGAATTCTATAAAACATTTAAAAATTACTACTCAAATTATTCAGAAGAATACAAACATAGGGAAATCTCCCAAATTCTTTCTATGAAGTCAGCATCACTCTAATACCAAAACCAGACAAAGACATAACCAAAAAGAAAATTATATGTTCAATGAACACAGTTGCAAAGATTCTGAACAAAATATGTGCAAATCAAATACAGATCCACATCAAAAAGATCATCCATCATGAGCAAGTTGGTTCATACCAGAGATGCAGGGATGGTTCAACATACATAAATCAATAAATATCATTAAACACATAAATGGACTGAATGACAAACACCACATGATCATCTAAATTGATGCAGAAAAAGTCTTTGAGAAAAGCCAGCATTCCTTCATGTTTAACGTTCTGGATGGAATTGGAATGAAGGGAATATTCCTCAACATAATCAAAGCTATGTACAACAAACCCACAGCCAATATCATTCTAAATGGATTAAAATTAGAAGCATTCCCCTTAAAGGCATTCTCTTGACACTTCTCTTCAATATAGTGCTTGAAGCACATGCTAGGGCAATAAGGGAAGAAAGGGAAATTAAAGGAGTACTAACTGGAAAAGAGGAACTCAAGCTACCTCTTTTTACAGATTTTATGGCAATTTACCTGAGGGATGCTAAACACTCCACCAGACAACTCCTAGAAATGATTAAATGTTTCAGTAAAGTGTCAGGATCCAAAATAAACCTAGAAAAACCAGTAGCCTTTCTTTATACCAATAATAAGCAGCTGGAGAAGGAATATAAGGAGACCTTCCCAATCACAGTACCCTAAAAAAATACCAAGGAATAAACCTAACCAAACACACCAAAGACCTCTACAACAAAAATTTTAAAGCCCTGAAGAAGGAAATTGAAGATGACATCAAAAGATGGACAGACCTCCCATGCTCATGGATTGGAAAAATTAATAGAGTAAAAATGTCAATTTTACCCAAATTGATATACAGATTCAATGCAATCCCAATCAAAATTCCCATGAGTTTCTTCACAGACTTGGGAAAAAAAATCCTTAATTTCATATGGAAAAACAAATACCCCGAATAGCTAAAGTAACCCAGAGCAAAAAATGCAATGTGGTGACAGCACTTTACCAGACTTCAAGTTATAAGACAGGGCTATATTCATAAAGACAGCTTTGTATTAGCACAAAAACAGACCCATCAACCAATGGAACAAAATTGAAGATCCAAACTTGAGCTCATACAATTTCAGCCATGTCATATTTGAGAAAGGGCCCAAAAACCTGAATGGAGGAAAGATAGCATTGTCAGCAAATGGTGCTAGCAAAACTGGATCACTATTTGTAGAAGAGCAAAATTAAACCTGTTTCTCTCTCCCTGTACAATAATCAACTCCAAGTGGATCAAAGACTTCACCATGAAACCTGAAACTGAAGGTGAGAGGAGAAAAAGTTGGTAGCAACCTATAAATGGGAACTTATCTAACTCGAAACTTCTGTACAGTGAAAGAAACAATCAAGGAAGTGAAGAGAAAACCTACAGAGTGGGAGGAAACCTTCACCACTGATACATCTCACAGAGCATTACCATCAGAATATATAGACTACTTAAAAAACAAAGAAGAAAGCAATTGACCTAATCAAAAGATGGAGTAAAGAGCTGAACAGAGACTTCACCAGTAAGGAAGTAAAGCTGGCTGAAAAAAAATCTTAAAAAATGTTTAATATCATTAGTAATTAAGGAAATGCAAATTAAAACTACTCTAAGATAGCATCTCACTCCAATAAGACTGGCTAAGATTAAGGAAACAAAAGATACCAAATGCTTGAGAGGTTTTGGGGAAAGTAGAACACTCATCCACTGACTGTGGGAATGTAAACTGGTATAACCACTATGGAAAGCAGTGTGCAGAACCCTTAAAAGTCTCAAAATGTGCCTACCACAGCTATGTTTATTGTAGCTCTCTCCACGATAACGAAGAGCTGGAACCAAGTTAAACACCCCTCAACTGACAAGTGGATAACAAAAATGTGGTACATCTACACAGTGGAGTTCTATCTATGCAGTGGTAAAGAAAGATGACATCATGAATTTTGCAGGTAAATGGATGGAACTAGAAGCCATTATGCTAAGCGAAGTAGTACAGTCCCGAAAAAACAATCAGGGGATGATTTCCCTCCTTTGTGCATGCTAGCACCAAATCCTCCAGTTGAAAGGCAAGCTTAGCATTGTTTTTGTTATATTTCTTTTTATCTGAAAGCAACTGTGCTGTTATAATGTGAATCTCTTAATGGTCCCTAGAATTAACTTACCATTTATCTTCAGATCTTGTAATTACTGTATATGTGTGGAAGGTATGTATTCATATCTAGAGTAATATAAAATTAAAGAGAAAGATGTGAATTCCTAAATGTATTTTGGAATTATCATACAATTTATTTCCAAAGGACATAATTGTGGTATATGTGTGACCTTTAGAAAGGCATATTTTGGAACAATAAAAATGGGAGGGAACAACAACAACAATATAAGGACTGGGTCAAAGAACTGACTGATTCAGTTAAATTCTGCCCAAAACAATAAATGTCTGCTAGAGAAAGATGCAGGACATGTATGGTAAAATGACTGAAATGGGGTGGGGGGCAAGGAAAAGGGAGTATGTCTAAATTGAACTGAAAAATGATGTATGAAATACACAAAACATCAATAAAGGTATATAAAAAAGTAAAAATCATATCCAAGATATAAGAAAGTCCCTTTACTGGTGCTGAAACATATCAACTGAAAATGGAAGTTTTAAAAGATGTATGACAAAAATGAAATAGAAAATTGAACAGACCTCACCATACATGAATAACAGACTAATTGAAAAAAATGTGAAAAATTAAAACACAAACGCTTTTGCATACAAAAGGGTAAATGTATCAATATATTATAACAATTTAATAGATATGCACCCAAAATTTAAATACCCAAATATATAAATAAAATGCGAGTCCAATAAGCTAACTATAATTCTACACTGTGCTTTAATCAGTGGAAAGAACATCTATGCAGCAAATCAATAATGATTCAACAGACCTAACAGGTAATTACAGAAAAATTTATCCATAGATGTAAAATATATTTTTTCTCATCAGTTTGTGGAATATTCTTCAAGATAGACATATGTTAGGCCACAAAGTCTGAGTACATTTCAATGAATTGAAATAATATCCTGTATTTTCTCAGACCACAAAAGAATTAACTAGAAACAAAAAGGAAATAACAAAATACCCCTATACATAGAAATTGAACAGCATGCTCATCAATGTAAAGGAAGATATTTAAGTTAAAATAATAACTTGCCAGAAACATGAAAATGAACACACAGCATATTAACACACATGGTATATAAAAAATAATGTACTGGGGCTGGAGAGATGGCTCAGCGGTTAAGAGGGCAGACTGCTCTTCCAGAGGACCCAGGTTTGATTCTCAGCACCCACATGGTGGCTAAGAACCATCTTTGACTCCAGTTCCAGGGGAATCTGATGCCCTCTTCTGACCTCCTCTGCATGGCACGACACTGGTGTACCAACGTACATGTAGACAGTACACTCACACACATAAAAAAATACAGTTGAAAAGTGAGGTGTTAAAATGCATACTGCAGCAGGGTGTTAAAATGCATACTTGAAGGTTGGAGAGATGGCCTAGCGGTTAAGAGCGCCGACCGCTCTTGCAGAGGACCCGGGTTCGATCCCCAGCACCCACATGGCGGCCGAGAACCGTCTGAAACTCCAATTCCAGGAGAACTCCAGTTCCAGGGGAATCCGAGACCCTCTTCTGACCTCCGTGGCATTACACGACACGGGTGCACAGACTTGCATGCAGACAGTACATTCATACACATACAGAAATAAATAAAATTAATAAAAAAAACGCATACTTGAGGTGTTAAAATGCATACTGCAGCCTTTAATCCTAGCACTCAGGAGGCAGAGGCAGACAGATCTCTATGAGTTCAAGGACAGCCTGGTCTACAGAGTGAGTTCTAGGCCAGCTGGGGCTACAGGGAGACCCTGTCTCGAAAAGAAAAAAAAAATTTTTAAATGCATACTGCAGAAAAACAAAAGATCATAATAAATTAGTCTGAATCATTAAATCCTAAAAATTTGAAAACATGAAGACATAAACTATTGAAAACATGCCATTTGCCAACATAGAATCAATCAAGGAAAATTGGTCTAATAAAAGTAACAATACTGTGGTAACCTGGTAAGTAGCCCATCACAATATGACTTCATAAATGATTTCTGTAAAACACTTAAACTAATTCCAATTCCTATAAAATATCCTGCCTGAAACAGTGAAATGATGAATCTCTGTCAATCCTTTCAATGAAGGCAGCACCACCTGGGCACCCAAAACCAAAAAATTACAACAAATATGCAAAAATGTCTATGCAGTAGACATGATCAACACAGATCAAAAGCACCATATGACTGAACAATCATGATTAGCATGGTGGTGCTACATGTATTTTAGGAATAACCAACAGGTGTCTGAATGAAATTAATTCTTGCTCAACAAGAAGGACCTCATGTGTGCTACTCTATACATAGGCACATACACATGGCCAGAGAAATCACAGGTCCTAGAGAAAATCTTAATTTTACCATATCCCTAGACCAATGTCATCTTTTATTGTCTTCCAAATATGCATCCTCCTATTTACAGACAAGTGTACCTTTCACCCATTATGAAAGAAGCTTCTTGTTGCCACAGATGGAGGCTATTAAAGACTTCCACATCCAGTCAATTTCAGAAAATAAGTGTCTGTGAGACACTAAACCTTAAGAGACATGTCTTCAATGCAACCTCTACAATAGGATGATTGCATTTCCCTCCTCTCACCACATAAGTTTTCTTATGCAGTATATGGTGAGTAACACAGAAACTCACATTGCACATTGGCTTAACATACCTTGAGAAATTCTTTCTAAGCAATCATCATCATCATCATCATCATCATCATCATCATCATCATATAGAGAATCTACAAATTCATTGGTTATAACAGAAAAGACTGCCAAAAGTTCCATAGATTGGTTTGGGATTTATTAACCAATTCCCCCTGTCTAAGCTGGGAATATGTCTGATATGAGGTTGCATGGGACTTGTGGATGCTGTCATTGTTGTCAGTTAATATGAATAACAGACTGCCTGTCTGAAAGTTTCTTCTGACTTGTGGTCATCCACCCCTCATCCCCTGGCTCTTACAGTCTTTCTAACTCCTCTTCTGCAATGATCACTGAGCTTTGGGAGCCAGAGTTTGAAATATGTATACCATTGAGTGATTATTATTATTATTATTATTATTATTATTGCTTAGCAAGAATTTCTCAAGATATGTTAAGCAACATTGCACAAGGGCCCAGTATTCAATTCTCACAGGAAACCTCCATCAATGCCTGTGATTTCAATGGTCAAATCTACTTGTATTATACTCAATAAAAATTCACAAGTCACACATATTATTTCTTTAAGCAAATATGGAAATATGATCATTTCCCATTGAGGCTGATTTCCTGGAAATTCTATTCTAGCTGAAGATTTGCATGACATCCTCAACGTGTATGTATGCACATCATAAAGAGAGTGTAGGAGTGCTCTGAGTTTAGGTATGCATGGGCGAGCATTCCAGCCAGCGCCTCCCAGTGGCACAAATGGGAGTCATGGGACCTCTGATGATGCAAAGGTCTGGGATTGGATCCCGGGAGGTGAGGTCACACTGCTTATATAATAATCTGATCATTTGAATAAACAGCCATTCTATATTTGGATTCATACTTTACTATGTGTCTATATGGTGTGCTTTCCCAAGCATGCTTTCTACATGGCCCACCATGGAAATAAATGGGCCAAAACATAGGGAGCTTCTAAGATCCGTTGTTGTTTTATTACACAGAGACTTATCCTTGATACCATTCCATCTTTAAAAGGTTTCCATTTTCTGTGTGTGACAGTTGATCTCAGTTTTCAACAATGCAGGATCTGAAATCATTCAGAAAGCGATCTTAAGGAAAAATTCATTGGAATAGGTTGGCTATAGGCATGCCTGTGAGAAATTATCTTAATTGTATAATTTTAGGGGAGAAGCCCCACCCTGAATATGGCTTTAGTGGGCTGGTCCCTGGACTGAATTATAAAAGAGAAAGGAAGGTGAGCAGCGGCAACTTGTACTGACTGCTTTCTTCTTCAGACTGTGACTATGAAGTGACAAGCTGCCTGTAACAGCTGGCTTCCTGCCACGTAACCAGGAACTGCAAGATAACTAAAGCTTTTCTCCTCTAGGTTGCATTTCAGGGTATTTTATCACAGCAAGAAAAGAGAAACTAAGATAATATGCAATTAGAATATCCAGTTGCTATATGGAGTTAAAAATATAAGTATAGATATAGATTATTTATTTGATCACTTTGTAGAAAAAGGTGGTAAAGCATATTCTAGAAGGGCCACTGACAATGGAGGAATTCAAAATTGTTGGACCACAAAACAACATACCACAGATGTGAGAGAATATAACAGAATATACTGAAGCATGAGACTTTTGTCTAAAACAATGCTCAGTAAGTGACTCTGATGGGCTGTTTTGCTATAAAATAGAAAAGCTGAATATCTGTAGGTCCTTGCCAGTAAAATTGCAGCTCATTTCATGAATAATTGGACCTGAATAGTTTTCAGAAGAAAATTATTCTTTCTTGTGGTTTATAATCTACCAGTTGGTTAGACTGGGCTTAGTGAGAGTTCTTCAAAGGAAAGCTTGTAAATTAACTTTAAATAAGAGCCACAGTAGGCAATTGATGCAGTCTCTTATGAAATTTCTATAAACAAAACACAAGGAGAATAAAAATAAAAAGTGTTTTTATAAATTGTATTTTCAAATTAAAGTTATAATGTTTAAAAGAATGAGTAATGAGTTCAGGATTAGCAACATGGAGGGGGTTGTATAATAGATTATTGAGACGAATAAGCTTTCTGGTGACAGTGTGGAGTAATACACAAAAGACAAGCAGGCAGAATTATGCAAAGGGATGTGGCATGCAAAAGACAATGACAATAATGAGGAGTTATCTGCCCTTGTTAATGGATTAAAAATACAGTTTTTTTGCATTTGCAAAGCTCTCAAGGTTATAAGAAGTAAAAATCAGTGCATTGCACTTATTTACTATGTTGTTTAGTGTATGACATTGTATGCATTTGTATTTTTCTGGAAAATTTGATATGTGAAATACTTTTATATCAAGCCAGCACTAATATCCATAACAATACTTAAATTTAAAATGTTTAGCAGTGTAAAAATATATGCATGTGTGTTTATGTGTACAGCATGAATAGATGAATAAATAGATATATACATAGATAGATGATAAATAACATCTATTCCTTGTATAGTTCTTTCAACTGGCAACATGCCTCAGCAGTTAAGAGCAATTGGCTCTCTTACAAAGGACCATATTTCGGGCTGTGGGGATAGCGCAGCCGTTAAAGGCTGAGGCTAAGAACCGCAAAAAACAAAGGACCATATTTCCCTTTCCAGTACCCATGTTGGGTGGTTCACCTGTAACTATAGGTCTAATATATCTGATACCTCCTTTTGGTATCTGTCGGTATCTAGTTACATGTCACAAGTGACTCATACAGAATCACCAACATACACATTAATAAAAAGATTTAAAGATATTCTTCTTCATGCTGTTACAAGAAGCCTTGATAAGAAGCAATCCCTATGCTTTATCTGTAGGGTCAAGTTCATGGTTGTGGCTACTTGGGACAAAAGTTGAGTACTGATTATCTTATGATTCCAGATGAGTATCCCTTACTACATCTTTGGATTTGGGAGTTCAAACAGAACTCTTCCTTGTACTATACTGTGTTGTGTGCTTTACAGCAGTTTAAATTCCTTCCCTGATTTTCAGTGTTTTATATTTGTGGTATTTAAATTATAGATTCATCCCATGATTTCATGGTTTCATTTATTTAATAATTTATTTGCTTATTTATTTTTATGTATATGGTGTATAACTTCCAAGTGCATGTAAGAGCACTCAGGTTGTGCAGTGCTCACAGAGGTCAGAAAATAGTCAGATCTTCTGGAACTAGAGTTACAGATGATTTTAAGCCATTATATGGATGCTGGGAATCTAGCCCAGGTCCTCTGCAAGAGTCATTAGTGCTCTTAACCACTGAGCCACCTCTCCAGCCCCTATTCTGTGGTTTTCTTTTTTTTTTTTTTTTTTTTTACATACCAAGTTGATTTTTTTTTTTTTTTTTTTTTTTTTTTTTTTTTTATTTTTTTTTTTTGGTTTGTGTGGTGGGGGGGGGGGGTGGGGGGGAGGGAAAGGGATATAAGTCTGTGGTTTTCTTAATCTCAAATAATCAGAGCAGACCCACAGAAGCTATGAACTGAATTCTATGTAAATGACTGCAGTTCCATGAATGACCAGAAAACATCAGTCCTTTGTTGACAGAACATCCTTCACTTTGTGGCCTTGACATAAAGACCAGTTTTTGCTTGGACACTGGATACTATCCTTTTATTATCTCTGTTTATACTTACACAGGGATTCTGAAATTTCATACAGGTGAATGGTAGGAGATGCTATTCCAGAAGAAAGGGAATGTAGAAAGCCGTTCAACCACTATCCACTTTCCAGGCAAAAGTCTTTCAAATTAATATTAATATGTTAGCCTCTTTGAACAAAATACATGGTCAGCAACATCCTTTCTGACACACACAACAGGTGCCTTCTGTGTTAGAGATTCCTTTGAGGGCATATGAATACCAATATGTGAATATCCTCTGTTATAGAATGATCAATATGCCTGGCATGGTGGCGCACGCCTTTAATCCTAGCACCCGGGAGGCAGAGGCAGGCAGATCTTTGTGAGTTCAGGGCCAGCCTGGTGTACTGGTCTACAGAGTGAGTTCCAAGACAGCTGAGGCTACAGGGAGACCCTGTCTGGAAAAAGACCCCCCCAAAAAAAGAATGATCAGTAAGTCCACTCAAGATCCAAGCCAAGACTCAGGACCTCCTGTGTTAAGGAAGAAATCCTGTCTTACAAACAAAATAGGATGAGCTGAAAGATTAAAGGTGTAAATGTTAAATGAAGAATGACATACCTGAGGGCAAGAGAACAGTCCCCTTAATGACATTTATAGACTCCAAAGTCTGCCAGCCCTTCCATGTGGCAGCTGAGCGAATTCCACTACTGCTTCCTGGCTGCATGTGCAGAAAGCATCTTTCCTACTCCCTTCTCTTTCCATCTCTCACTTACTGGCAGCTACTGCAAATCCAAACATGCCTACCTCTGGCTTTCTTTCTCTAACATTAATAAATTCTACTCCATTTCTTGTTTCTGTTCTTAAATTATAATATCTATAAAACTAAGAACCTTAAGAAAGTTCCATGTGTCACATGGAGACAGGGGCATGTCAGCTTTTGATTTTGTAGGCCCTGTTTTTGTGTCTGTAGGTGGAAGGAAGCACTCTCATGATGACTGGTTATCTTGCAGATCCTCTCCATTGAGGTGAGACCTTCCTCATCCTTCTGCTTGTACTATGACTGAGTCTCTAGCCAGAACTGCATTATTTCTTGTCACTATAATTGAATCAATCCATCTTTATCCTACAAAAGTTTTATTTGAAAATAGATGCCAATAACCAGCAATTCTTTGCTAAGTCGCAGTATCCTGGTTTTACAGTGAATGTATTTGGCAGCCAGGGCCAAGTTTCCTTGAATTACTCGCTTCAATGCTTCAGACATTTGCTTTCTAGTTTATTCATAAAATACTCATGTTCTTGGGATGAAATGTGTTTGTTGGAGAAATTTAAAATTAATAAATGTGTAAATAAATAAGAAGTCCTCTTTCACTATATACGTAGAAAATAAATCAGCTTATTAATTATTCATGAAAAATCTCGTTAACTTTATTTTGCAGTCTTGGAAATAAACTCCTTGCGATTTAAAATCAGTGATGTATACTCAATAAAACAAGTTTTCATTTAAATCACATGGCATTATTTTACTTACTAGTAACACTATAGAGCATAAAAGTACAAAGGCTCAAAGACAAAATTTAAACAGGAAATAGTATAAATTAAAGCATCTATGCCAAAGGAAAAGGTGAGTTTTTAATCATCCAAGTTACCTTGTTACACATTGAGAAGTTAAGATACTTAAGTGTTCCAGGAGTTGAAATTTCAAGTGTTTTCTTTTCGAATTATCTTCTGGTGTAAATCACCAGTGTCTCAGAATGGTAAATCTAAGAATGTATTTAAATGTATTATTAGTATGAAATTGATCTCCTGGTTACCAAAGTCAGAGCAATATATTTTTAATAAAGCTGTTTATCCAGAGTAATACTTGGATGTGTCATTTGAATTTGGTTTCAGTCTTTGGTATAGCTTCCCTGGGATATCTGCAATGCATTGGTTTCTGGATCCCTTGTGAGTACTAAATCCAACTATGCTCAAATGTAATGTATACAACAACTTATAAGTGGCAATATAGATGCATACTACATTGTGTACTTTTAAGAAAATAATGAAAGGATAAAGGCCAATACATTTGTATTTATGAGGACATTTTTGAACCATAGTTAGTTGAAGCCATCAAACTTATACATAAAAAGGATGGGGGGAGTCATTCACCCAGGTGGGCACTCACCAGGTCTAGAGAGTGGATACAGCACAGCACCTGGGGAATAGGTGAGCACAACACCAGGCCAGCCCATTACTCCTCTGGGCACTGTCTGTTGCCAGCTAGCCAGCCACACCTGGCCCAGCATGCACAGTGGTAGGGTGGGGTCACCCAGTCAGCCGGACCCTCACCAGGCCAAGAGAGAGGAGGCGGCTCACCCGCTGGGGAATAGGACTTCTGGAGAACCTCCAGACCAGAAAGGGAAGAGACAGCTGAACCTCCCAATATATAACCAAAAGGGAAATCTACTAAATATCCCACCCAAACACCAGAAAATATACTTTCTAGTCAGCACGCCATGGAACATTCTCCAAAATTGACCACAACTGACAACAAAAAAATCCAGACAATCATGCATTATATGGGAATATTTTGCCAAAAACCTATACTCTAGTAAATTTGAAAACCTAAGCAAAATGGATGAATATCTGGAATTCACCAAAGCTTAACCAAAAAGAGACTGAAAGCTTAAACAGACCCATAATATTTGAGGAAATTGAAATGTAATAAAAAAAAACCTCCCAAACAAAAAAACCCCAGGCCCAGATGGTTTCACAGCAGAATTGTATAAAACATTTAAAGAGGACTTACAATCATTCCTACTCAAACTGTTCAGAAAGATACAGAGGGAAGTCTCCTAAATTCCTTTATGAAGCCAGCATTGCCCTAATACTGAAACCAGAAAAAGATACAACAAAAAAGAAAACTATAGGTCCACATCATTAATGAACTTAGACACAAAAATACACAGCAAAATACTTGCAAACCAATACAGACCCACATCAAAAAAAAAAATTATCCATTATGACCAAGTTGGATTCATATCATAGATGCAGGGATGGTTAAACACATGTAAATCAATAAATATAAAACATAAATGGACTGAAAGACAAAAATCACACAATCATTGCAATTGATGCAGAGAAAGCCTTTGACAAAATACAGCATTCCTTCATGTTTAAAGTTCGAGAGGGAATAAGACTAGAGGGAGCATTCCTTAACATAATCAAAGCCATATAAAACAAACCCACAGCCAACATCATCTTAAATGGAGAGAAGTTAGAAGCATTCCCCTTAAAGGCAGGAACCCTGCAAGGCTGCCCCCTATTGCAACTTACTCTTCTTCAATATAGTGCTTGAAACTCTTGCTAAGGCAATAAGGAAAGAAAGAAATTAAAGGAGTACTAATTGGAAAAGAGGAAGTCAAGCTATCCCTTTTCACAGACGATATGATACTTTACCTAAGAGATGCTAAAAACTCCACCAGAAAACTCCTAGAAATGATAAAGACTCTCAGTAAAGTGGGAAGATACAAAATTAACCTAGAAAAATCAGTAGCCTTTCTTTACACCAAAGGCAATAGAAGAAAGACTATAATGAGAACTTCCCACACATAACAGCCTCAAAAACAGTAAAATACCAAAAACAAACTTAACCAAAGACACCAAAGATCTCGACAACAAAAATTTTAAACCCCAGAAGAAGGAGATTGAAGAAGATATCAGAAGATGGAAACCCCCCATGCTCATGGATTAGAAAAATTAATATAGTAAAAATGTCCATTCTACCCAAATTAACATACAAGTTCAATGCAACCCCAATTAAAATCCCCAGGAGTTTCTTCACAGACTTGGAAAAAAAATCCTTAAATTAATATGGAAAAACAAAAGACCCCCAATAGCCAAAGCAACCCTGACCAAAAAGAGCAATACAGGGGGGATCACCATAACAGACTTAAAACTATATTACAGGGCTGTAGTCATAACAGCCTGGTACTGTCACAGAAACAGACCCATTGACCAATGGAACAAAATTGAAGGCCCAAACTTGAGATCACACAATTTCAGTCACCTCATATTTGGTAAAGGAGCTAAGAAAACACAATGGAGAAAAGACAGCATCATCAGCAAATGGTGTTGGCAAAACTGGATCACCACTTATAGAAGAATAAAATTAAATCCCTACCTCTCACCCTGAACAAAAATCAACTCTAAATGGATCAAAGACCTCAATGTGAAACCTGAAAGTCTAAAGGTGATAGAAAACTTTGGCAGCAACCTACAAGAGATAAGAGTAGGAAAAGACTTTCTAAATTAGACAACAGCTGAGCAGTAAATAAGGTCAACAGTTGACAAGTGGGACCACATTAAACTCAAAAGCTTCTGTACAGTGAAAGAAAGAATCATGGAAGTGAAGAGAAAACCCAAAGAGTGTGAGGAAACTTTCACCACTGATACTTCTGACAGAGCATTAACTTTCAGAATATATAAACTACTTAAAAAACAAAGAAGAAATCAAATGACCCACTCAAGAGATGGAGTAAACAGCTGAACAGAGACTTCACAAGCGATAAATTAAAAATGGCTGAGAAATATCTTTAAAAGTTCAGCATCTTTAAAATTTAAGGAAATGCAAATTAAAACAACTCTCAGATATCATCTCACTCTTATAAGACTGGCTGGGATCAATAAAACAAATGGTAAATGATGGGGAGGTTGTGGGGAAAGGAGAACTCTCATCCACTGCTGGTGGGAATGTTAACTCATACAACCATTATGGAAAGTAGTGTCAAGAACCCTTAAAAGACTCAAAATGTGCCTACCACCTGACCCAGTCATACCACTCCTGGGAATATACCCACAAGACTCATACTACCACAGAGATACATGCACAGCCATATTTATTGAAGCTCTCTTCAGAATAGCAAAGAGCTGGAACCAACCCCAGTGCCCCTCAACCAATGAGTGGATAGAGAAAATGTGGTACATCTACACAATGGAGTTTTATGCAGCTGTGCAGCGGTAAAGAAAGATGACATCATGAACTTTGCAGGTAAATGGATGGAACTAGAAAATATTATGCTAAGTGAGGTAACACAATCCCAGAAAACCAAACTATGAATGATATCTCTCATTTGTGGATGCTAGCATCAAGTAAGGCAAACTGAGTAACATTAATGTTATATTTTCTTTATCTAAAAATAACTGTGCTCTTAGAATGTGAATCCCGTAACAGGCTCTAGAATTAACTTACTACTTATTTTCAGACTTTATAATTTTTGTACAAGGGTGAGAGGTATGTTTGCATATTTTACAGCAATATAAAATTAAAGGGCAAAAATGTGAATCCCAACATATGATTTGGAAATAGCGTACAGTTTATTTTCAGATGACATGATTGTAGTACATGTGTGACATATATAAATGCATATGATAAAACAATATGGGGGGCTGGAGAGATGGCCTAGCCTAGCAGTTAAGAGCACCCACCGCTCTTGCAGAAAACCTGGGTTTGATCCCCAGCATCCACATGGCAGCTGAGAACCGTCTTTGACTCCAGTTCCAACACCCTCTTCTGACCTCTGCAGTATTGCATGACACGGGTGCACCAGCCTACATGCAGACAGTACATTCATATACATACAAAAATAAATAAAATAAAAAAATATGGATTGGAGGGAACATAAAGTATTGGGACAGGGAACTGACTGAAGCAGTAGAGTTCTTCCCCAAAAAAACCTTCTGCTTAGAAAATCTTTGAAAAGACTCAGAAGGGGAAACAGGACATGTATGGCAGACTACATGAACTTGGGAGTGGCAGGGGGCATAGAGGGGGAAATGAGTCTGGATTGAACTGAGAAGTGATATATGAAATGCACAAAGCTTCAATAAGATTTTAAAAAATGGATGGATGTCTTCATCTGGAAATCTCTTTTTGATAACATAGTTAAGATAATTAATAAAAGTGAATGATAATTGATAGCAAGTTTATAATTGAAATAGTTATTTATCTTCTTGAAATTTACTTTTTTTAAAAGCACTGAACTTATAAGGGAAAAAACCAACATCAATAAATTCCAATTATAAAAGGAAAAAAAATGTTCTAAGAAACAGCTGCCTCACCATTGTAGCCCTAGCTTGAGGAAGGATGGATCCCTTCCTCTCTGACTAAACATGTTTTTCCTGTGTTTTCTTAACCCATCCTTCTGCTTCCTTAATATATATTAATCACTAAGGAATTTCTCACAAGCAGTTTTGTTTCTAGTCACATACACTAGGCTCTGACTCTGCACCTGGTGCTGTGGCGTGCATTCAATTTGGCAGACATGTAAATCCATTCCCTCAATTGGTGTAAAAGCTGTGAAGAGGCTGAACTTCAGCTGAGTTTTTCAGGAGGGTACTTTGCTGGAGTCTGCTGACATAAATAAACGTTTCTTGATTTCTCAACACTAGTCTTTTGAGTAACTCTTATGTGTGTGACAGGTCTTGTACCACAGATTTTGTAACAGATGGTACATTGGCCCTAACTCTTTAAAGCACCTTGATTAAAGCTAGCCTCTTTAACCACTGCTGTTCTAACACTTGCCTGAAACTGGGCATTTGGCCAGTGAACCCTTCAGAAGGACTACTGCAGCTCTGGCTCATCTGGCTCATCTAAAAACCAGATGAGAACAGAAAAGATTCAAGCACATGTCCCATACTCAACTGCAGAAAGACTGATGTACCTACTGCAAGGAAATTGGACATTTGAAAAATGAATGGCTGAATAAGAAAACAGGGGGAAAGGGATCAGATCAAAGACAAGGCAGAATCAAAGACAAGGGTCAACCACTCACAGAAAACTTCATCTCTGCAGTTCAGTGCTGGGTTAATCCAGCATTAGTTTTCAAATCAGGAACCAGGGGCCAAAAGGAAATCACAGTCTTTCCTCTGATCCTGCAAGCAAGGGGCTCAGGGGAGTTACCCCCAAAGCCTTATCAATAGGTAGCAGTCCTTTTGTAACATATATATATATATATATAATATATATATATATATTATTATATATATAACTTTTTTTTTCAGAAACACTCTGGCGCATTTGCGGGTCTTAGTGCCATGAGACACAGTTGGCATAACCAGGGCCATACACAGAGTCTACATATAATAAAAAAGGTGGACGCCATGGGTTTGAATTTCAAGGAGGAAGTGCTTTTACAGAACCCAAAACAGTATTACATTCCTATGGACTTAGCAAACAAGAGGACTGTATTCTTAAGGTAAACAAAGATTTCTTTTTTTATTTTTTCTATTATTTATTATTTTTTAAATTTTTTATTATTATTTTTTATGTGTATGTGTGTACTGTCTGCATGTAGGTTGGTGCACCTGTGTCGTGCAATGCCACGGGGGTCAGAAGAGGGCGTCAGATTCCCCTGGAACTGGAGTTAAAGACAGTTCTTAGCTGCCATGTGGGTGCTGGGAATTGAACCCAGGTCCTCTGCAAGAGCTGTCTGTGCTCTTAACCGCTGGGCCATCTCTCCAGCTCCATTATTATTTTATTTTATTTATATGTGAATGCATGTATTGCCATGTATGTAAGTTCATCCATGTTGTGCAATGCCCATAGAGATCAGGAAACCTCTTGAACTCCCTGGAACTTTAGTTACAGATGTTTCTTAGCTGCCATGTGGGTGCTGGGAACTAAACGAAAGTCCTCAGCAATAGTAGGCCAATGTTCTTAATCACTGAATAATCTCTACAGTCCCCTCTTTTTTATGTATATATTTATCCAATTTTTGTGCATTTTATACATCTTAATATATTAAGATATATTTAATATATAAATATACTTAGACTCCCTCCCCTATCTACACCTCCCCTACAGCACATCCACTTGATTTCATACATTCTACTGTATATATTAAGGTCTAACAAATGATGTGGACAAAACTGAATCTCTCCACTCAGAGAGGAATTAAATTAAAACCTTGTCTTTCACCCAGTAGAAAAGTCGACTCAAAATGGATTAAAATGCCTCAATTAAAATCTGAAACTTAGAAGAAAATGTAGGTAGTACCATACAAGATATAATTTTAGGAAAGGACTTTGCAAATCAGACATCAGTTAATCAGGAATTAAGCTGAAAAATTGACAAATGGGACCTCATTAAACTAAAAAGCTTCTGTACAGAAAAAAAATAACCAAGGAGGTGAAGAAGAAGCCCATTGAGTGGGAGAAAATCTACACAGGTACACATTTAATAGAGGAATGACACCCAGAAGGTTCAAAGAATTCAAAAAGAAAAAGAATCTAGAAAACAAATGACCAATTAAAAGATGGGCTATGGATCTGAACAGAGAGATCTCAAAAGACATAATAAAAGTGAGCAAGGAACCCCTCTCAAAAGTGTTCAGCACCCTTAGTAATTAGGGAAATGCAATTAAAACACTTTCGGGTTTTATCTTAACCAAGTAAGATCTTACCTGGTCTAAGGTCAAGAAATCAAATGCTGGAAAGGATGAGGGGGAAGTGGAGGTGCTCATTCTCTGCTGGTGGGATTCTTAACTCATCCAACCATTGTGGAAAGCAGTGTGGAGAACACTTCAAAATCTAAAAATGGCTGGGCGTGGTGGCACACGCCTTTAATCCTAGCACTTGGGAGGCAGAGGCAGGTGGATCTTTCTGAGTTCAGGGCCAGCCTGGTTTACAGAGTGAGTTCCACGACAGCTGGGAGCTACAGGGAGACCCTGTCTCAAAAAGACCAAAAAAAAAAAATCTAAAAATGAACTTACCATATGACCTGGTTATATTACTCCTTGGCATATACCCAAAGAACATATCCTACTGCAGAGACACTTCTCCATTCATGTTTGTTGTTGCTGTTTTCACAGTAGATATTGGAAACAACCAAATGTCCTTAAATTGATGAATGGATAATGAAAATGTAGTATATTTACACAATATGTGAATATATATCTTGATGTAACAGCAGGAATCAAGAAAATGGAAAGGAACTGTGGAGGTAAAGGGAAATAAAGAGAGCCTTACACAGGGGAATAATAGTAGACAGGTGTTCTCAAGATGAGAATGAGGGAAATGAGAATATTTAACAGGGAAGACTACAGGAAATGTTATATAGGAGCCATAAGGACTGAGGGGAATAAGGAGGTCAAGAGAGTGAGGATAATAGCAGACAGATATTATCAGAAACATTTGTGAGAATAGGGGTAAGAGGGAGAGTGGGAAAGAGAGAGAAGAATTAATTCTTAAGTTTGTGAAACACAAGAAGGAAATATATTCATTCAAAGCCTACTGAAAAATGCACATAATATATTGGAATTTGAAGGCATGTATGCATGTACGTTGCTGCAAGGTATGTAAAAGGAAACACAGTACCAGACAGGATGAAACCTCCCTTTGAGTTCTTCTTCAGGGTACTCTAACATAGTCCAATAACACAGGCTACTACCACAATTCTTGATTACCTCCCAGATCTTGAAGGTAGTATATCCAATTGTTGAAGACAGGGCATACTTCAGAAAAAACACAAAGCAATGGAGCTGGAACTAACTTGGATGCTTCCATCCTGAAGACTAGTTCTCATAGTTCTAGGGGATTTTTTAAGCTAGTGGGGACTGAGAAGCAGGGACTGTTTTCTCAAGCTAGCCACTCTTCTTTTTTTCTCAATTATTTTTATTTTTTTCTTAATAATTTTATTTTTCCTCTTCAAACTCAGTGTCATAAGGAAGTGACCTATGTATATAAACCTGAAATGCTTGAGTTAAATTTTTCTTTGTTTGCCTTCTGAAGATTTATTTATTTATTTGTTTATTTATATTATGGAGCATCTGTACATCTCATACAATGGTTCCCAACCAAAACCAGTCCCCTCCATGTTCCAACCTCCATCATAACTCATGTATCACAACATCTAGCTCAGCCCAATCCAGTCATACTCCCCCAAACCAGAAGTTCTTTTTTATTTTATTTTTTTAAATTTAAAACTGAAATGTCCCACACAGGCTTGAATTTTGAACAACTGGACCCCAGCTGGTGTCCCTATCTTCGAGGTTCAGAAACTCTGGAGTGGAGCCAATGGAGCCTGGCTGCAGGCGGTGTGCCCCTGAGGGCCAAGTCCTTGATGCTGTACTCTCTCTAGTTGCCATGGCGCACACTCCCACCATGATGTTTTCAGCTCCAGTGCACGGAGCCAGGCAATCCTAGGTTGGACCTGTGAAATTATCAAGGAAATCTTTGTCCACTACAGCAAGTCAAGAAGAGGATTTCCCATCCCAAAGAGAACATTTTCACTGACTGACGTCATGACTTCACCTTCGCTTCCTGCACCGCCGCACCCCGCGCCCGATGTCCGATGCTCTGCGTGCGCCCGGGGCAGCAGGAGGTACCACGGCAACTGCTCCTCCGCTCAGCACCCAGAAGTTCTTCTGTGCAAATAGATCCACTGGAATACAGTCAACATATCTAGTAACCTTGGCAAGACATATACTTCTTCACCCAATAGTACTCAGTCTCCTATAGTTTCATTCCAGAGACAGTCCCCTACCCATTTCTTTGGCTCCACTTTGAGACCTTGTCTCAGTTGGCATGGGCCCTGTTTCTGAATACCTACATTGCCACAGACGTACATGTGAAAGCTTACAGTTGATTGTAAGTCACTGCTTCTCTACGTTCATGTACCAGCCCTAGCTCTTACAATCTTCCCAAACCTTCTCCCACAATGATCCTTGAGCCACGAGTAGGTGAAATTTAATACAGTGGCCCCATCCAGGGAAATACACTCTGGGGGCTTCCATTCTTTGAAGTTTGACTAGTTGTGGTCTTAGGTTTGCCTCACACTCTATTGTGTACAGAAGCATTGCTGGTGAGAATTGAGAGTTGTGCTCATTTTCTTTGTGTCCTTCATTCTGTTTACAGAGATTCAATCGTATATTTGTCTCTTAGGATTTTTCAGTGTTCTGTCTGACCAATTGGATTCTTCAGTGGCCTCCATCTTTTGCAAAGAGTAGCTTTTTTAAATGTGTGGCATATGATATGCTTGCCTGTAAGTACAAGATTCCATAGTTAGTGTATGGTAAGCAATTTTATTTGTCTAGAGGTATGACCATGATAGGCTTTCCATAGGCTTGATGTTCTCTCTATCCCTGTTCATTTTGCTGAATTTATAGCACAACCCATACACTAATGTTCAGACAGTGCATGTGGATTTCACATGGCATCTGGGGGGCGGGGGCATCACATTACATTCTGGGTCTCCCAGCCTCTCAAGCTCCAGTCATCTCTGTACGTTCTTCTTCACTTACACCCCAATCTTCCCTCTGCAGCCCCAGCACTCCCATCTTCCCCACCCTCCCCTTTAGCTGACTTACCTACCGCACTCCCACTATAACTCCCTTTTATCTCCCTCTCCTCCTGTCCCAACCCAACACCCCCACCCTCCCAACCTCCTGGCTAGCAAAGTCTTTTCCTTACTATCCCCATTTCGGGAATTTTTTTTTTTTTTTTGGTCTTTTTGAGACAGGGTCTCCCTGGAGCTCCAGCTGTCCTGGAACTCACTGCATAGACCAGGCTGGTCTTGAACTCACAAAGATCCACCTGCCTCTGCCTCCCAAGTGCTAGGATTAAAGGCCTGCACCACCACACCTGACTCGGCCCCTGGTATTATATCAGGATATGTACTCATACAAGGGGATTGGTATTACAATCCACAAATGTGGGAGAACATACATATCCTGGTCTTCTGGCTTTGCGTTACTTCACCCAGAATAACATTCTCTAGTTCCATCCATTTACCTGTGAATTTCATAATTTCATCTTTTCTTAATGCTGAGCAGTACTCCATTGTGTAGATGTATCACATTTTCATTATCCATTTAACCATTTTGGAACATTTAGGTTGTTTCAATTTCTTCTTCACTACTATGAAGAGAACAGCAACAAACATGGATACAAGTATCTTTACAATATCACGAGTCCTTTGGGTGTATGCCAAGGAGTGTTATGCCTGCGTTGTATGGAAGATTAAGATTAGTCTGTTGAGAGTTCCCCACAATGCCTTCCATAGAGGCTGCACAAGTCTGCGTTCCCACTAACAGTGAATGAGTGTTCCCCTTTTTTCATATCTTTGTCAGCATCCTCTATGCTTCATTTTCGTGATCTTAGCCAGTCTGATTGGGGTAAGAAGGAATCTTAAACTGGTTTTTATGTGCATTTTTTGAATTTTCTTAACCATTTTTATTTCTTCATTTCAGTATTCTCTGTTCATATCTGTAACCTATCTTTCATTGGGTCATGTATTTTCTTGCTACTTTGATTTTTTGTTTCATTGTATATTCTGGACATTAATCCTCTGTCGGATGTGTAGCTGGTAAAGATTTTCTCCTATTCAGTGGGTTTCCTCTTCACTTCCTTGTCTCTTTCTTTTGCTGTACAGAAGCTTTATAGCTTAATGAGCTCCCACTGACTGATTGTTGACCTTAATGCCTGAGCAGCTGATGTCCCATTAAGAAAGTCTTTTCTTATGGCTACATCTTGGAGGGTACTGCCTATGTGTTCTAACAGTTTCAGTTTTTTGGATTTTATGTTGAGGTCCTTGACGTACTTGGAGTACTTATAATTAATATATATAAATATATATATATATATATATATTACATATATATATATATATCAATATATATATATAATAATATTTATATATAATATATATTATATATAATAAAAATAAAAACCTTTATACACTATATAATATAAATATATATATTTATATTATAAATATATATATATATATATAATATATATATTATATATATATATATATTATATATATATAATAATTATATATAATATATTATATATTTATATATATAATTAATAATATATATAATTATATATTATAAAGTTTATTATTATATATTATATATAAATATGATTATATATATAATATATATATATAATATATTATATATGATATATATATTAAATATAAATATTATAATAATAATTAAATATATATATATAAATTATAAAATTTTATTTTATATGTATAATTTATATATATAAATATGTATTATAATATAATATATATTATATATAATATATAAATACCTATGCTATATATATATAAATATATATTATAAGTTGTATTTATTATATATAAATATTTATATTATACTAATATATATATTATTATATAATATATTTTATATTATATATTTATATATTTATTATATATAATTATATATAATAAATTTATATATATTTATATATATAATAAATATATATAATATTATAATATTATATAATATTTTATTTTTATATTATATTATTATATTATATATATTATAATTATATAATATAATATATATATAATATATATAATAAATATATATATATATAATATATATATATATTATATATATATATATAGATTATATAATATATATATATATTATTATATATGTGTATATATATATATATTATATTAAGATTATATAAGTCTATATAAATTATATAATAAAGCAAATATATATAAAGTCAAATATATATAAAGTTAAATATATATAAAGTCAAATATATATAAAGTCAAATATATATATATATATATATATTTAAAAATATTTTATTTATTATTTTTTCCATTTTTTTATCGGGGTAATAATTTATGAGTACAACCATGCTTCATGTAAAACCAATTTGCAAGCAGTTGTGCCCAAACCCACACAGCCCAAGTGTCCCCCATCCAGCTAGGGGGCTTGTATGTTCAATCAAGTTGATCAAATGAGTGTCCAGTTTATATTGCTGTAGTTTCACCATTCACCCCAATCACAGCCCTTACATTCTACCATGCCCCCTCTTCTGCAGATTGTTCCCTAGGCTTGGAAAAGGGGCATGGGTGGACGAGAAGCAAAACAGTCTACTTTCTCTGGAGCTGTCATTTTGGACTCTGGTCAATTCTGGCTGTTTCCTGTCATGGGCTGACAGTTTGTCCAGGAATAACCTTTCAGTCCTACTAATGAAGCACAGGCATTTAGATATATAGGTATTTAAACAGTACTAATTGTTATGGTAGGTTACTTTGGTATAGACACAGATATTTTGATGGTATGTTAATCTATGAATTACATTTTTTTTCTTGTAAAATATGACAGGGTCTTACTGTGGCTTATAACGTCTCCAAACCACTAGAGGATGTAAGCTTCTGCCATCAGCCATGGGTTATTCCTTCAAGGAGAGAGCTAATACCCAATTAGATTTGGGATATACGGGCATATGGCTGCCATTGCTGCACAGTATTTCCAGGCAGGTGAGGTGTAGCTGGTGCTGATGGAGGAGTCTTGCTTGACTCACGGAGACCCGTATTTGCTTTATTGGTTTAGTGGCCTTTGGTAACACTCTCTGGTATTCCAGAAACCAACTGTACACTTGCAAGTGCAGTCTCAATACATCTTTCCCATGCTTACATCAGGTCTTCCGCAGCAGGGCCTTACCGCCTCTCTTCTTGCAGGTATCCCAGTTTACAGGCAAGAAGATTTTACCTTTCGTGGGGGGCTTGTGCAGGGGGGAAGATAAGGGCTGAATTTCATTCTTCTACAGGTGCTGATCCAGATCTGCCAGAACCATTTGTTGAAGATACTGTTTTTCTCCCATTGTGTATTCTTGGCAACTTTGTCAAATATCCAATGGCTAAAATTATATGTAATCATGTTTGGATCTTCTATTCTGTTACATTATCTATTTTTATACCAGTGCCATGCTGTTTTTATGACTACAGCTCTGTAATATAACCTAATATTGGGTGTGGTGATACCCCCTACATTGTTCTTTTTGCTCAAAACTGTTTGGGTTAGTTGGGGTCTTTTCTGGTTCTATATGAATTTTTGCATGAATTTTTCTTGTTTTGTAAAGAACATTGTGGGTATTTTGACTGGCATTTCATTGAATCTATAGATTGCTTTTGGTAAGATATTCATTTTCAATATACTGATTCTACAAATCCACAAGCATGGTAGATTTTTCCTTTTCCTATTTTTTGATCTATCTCTTTTTAATAAAGTTTTGAAAATTTCATTGTAGAAGTATTTAATATCTTTGGTTAGGTTTACTCCTAAGTATTTTATTTTTCTGAAGTTAATGTGAATGAGATGATTCCCTTATATGCTTTTTCTGATTGCTTGTGAATGGTTTATAGAAATGATACCCAGCCATACCACTCCTGGGTATGCACCCACAAAACTCATCTTACCGCAGAGATACATGCACAGCCATGTTTATTATAGCTCTCTTCACAATAGCAAGGAGCTGGAACCAACCCAAGTGACCCTCAACTGAAGAGTGGATAGAAAAAAATGTGGTACATCTACACAATGGAGTTTTATGCAGAGGTAAAGAAAGATGACATCATGAGATTTACAGGTAAATGGTTGGAGCTAGAAGATATCATCCTGAGTGAAGTAACACAGTCCCAGAAAAACAAACGATGAATGGTATCCCTCATCTGTGGATGCTAACACCAATTCCATAATTGTATGGCAAATTAAGCAATGTCAATGTGATCTGAAAACAACTGTGCTCTTATATTGTGAATCCCTTAAAAAAAGAAATGCTACTGATTTTTGTAAGTTGATTTTGTGACATGCCACTTTACTGAAAGTATTAATCACTTCTAGTAATACTATGGCGGAATTTTCTAGAGCTATTATGTATGATATCATATCATCTGTAAATAGGGTTAACTTGACTTATTTTCCAATTAATACTCATTTAATTTAGTTCTCTTGTCTTATTGGTCATGCAAGTATTTCAAACACTCTATTGAAAAGGAGTAGAGACAGAGGGCAATTCTGTCTCGTTCCCAATTTTAATGAGAATGTTTTCAGTTTTTCTCCATTTATAATGATGTTGGCTGTGGGTTTGTAGCTTTAATAATATTAAGGTATGCTCCCTCCAGTCCTATTCATTCTAGGATGAATGAATGTTGTATTTTGTCAAAGGCATTTTCTGCATCTATTGATATGAACATGTGATCTTGTCAAGTCCATTTATAAGTTTTAGGACATTTATTGACATATATCTTGAACAATCCCTTAATCTCTGGAATAAAGCCTACCTGATCATGATGAATGACCTTTTTGGTGTGCATCTGTATGCAGTTTGTGAGTGTTTTGTAGAGTATCTTTACATCTATGTTCATTAAGGATATGAGCCTATAGATTTCTTTCCTTGTTGTATCTTTACCTGGTTTTCCTATAAGAGTGATGTTGGCTTCATAGAAGGTGTTTGGAAGTTCTCCCTCTGTCTCAATGTTTTTGAATAGTTTGAGCAACATTGATTGAGGATCTTTTTTGAATGTCTGGGTAGAATTCTGCTATAAAGCCTTCCTAGCCTGGGCTTTTTTTAGTTGGGAGGTTTTGTATTACTGTTTTAATTTCCTCCTTTTTTATGGGTCTGTTTAAGCTGTTGACCTCTTCATGGTTTAACTTTGGTGGTATCCATGTCTCTAGAAATTCCTCCATTTTGTTTGGGTTTTCAAATTTAATGGAGTATAGATTTTTGGAATATTCCCTTACAATGTTCTAGATTATTTTTAGTGTCTATTGTGATTTTTCCCATATCATATCTGACTTTGTTGAGTTGGATTTGCTCTTTCTTTCTTTTGGTTAGCTTTGCCAAGGGTCTATCTGTCTTCTTTAGCCTTTCAAAGGACCATTTCTTAGATTAATTGATGTTTTATTGTTTCCTTTGTTTCTATTTCATTAATTTCTCCTCTGACTTTTTAAATTCTTCTCCTCTGCTAGTTTTGGGGTTCATTTATTCTTGCCTTCCTGGGTCTCGAGTCGTGCTGTTAGTATTTTACATGTGCTCTTTCTAATTATTTTAATGTGGGCACTAAGAGGTACAATTTTTAAATTATGAGCAATCTGTTGTTTTAGGATAATATGGTATATAGAAATAGATAACTAGTTCTGATCAAAAGATTTGTCATCTTTAGTATTTCATCAATATTTTTTAAATTTTGTTTGCATGTAATAGAATCTGTTTTCCGGTTTTATGTAATAATGGTAATAATAATTTACAATGCAAATCCTTATATCTGGAAATACTTGAGAACAATTTACTTTGATGTCTTCAATTTCTATGAATATAACCTCTTCTATGTCTCTGAAATTTTACATCTCCATTATCTTTTCTTGCTGTTTCTTTTTTTTTTTTCTTGATTTTGGCTTGTTTGCTGTTGTGGTGTTTTTAATATTTTATTTAATATTCATATCTGCATATGGTATGTTTGAATCAGATCTTCCTTCCAATTCCTCCTCTCTTCCCCATACCAATTTTTCTTTCTAATATCAAGTGAGATCTCTCTTTCTCTCTCTCTTTTTTTTTCTCTCTCTCTCTCTCCCTCTCTCTCTTCCTCTGTCTTCCTCTATCTTTAGTACCTAATGATCCAGGGGCCATTTGTTGTCAATAGCTCCCTAGAAAGGAATGAGATTTCATGATGCCCTCCTGCATTCATGAGGAGATTTTGGCTGGCTGGAACATGTGCACATCTTGTGCATGCAGCAGCTGCTGTGAAGTCATGTGTCCTATATCCATGTCTAGTTCAGACAAGAGTGTTTCACTACAGACATGTACTCACTTAGCTGTTGCAATTCTTTTTTTTTTTTTTTTTTTTTTTTTTATAAGTCCTATGCCTTGGCAGAAGCAGTTTTCTATAGATGCCCATTCTGGAACAGAATAGTCCACAGTCCCATATTCTCAGGACATTGACTAGATATGGTTGTCTATATTAATCATGATCTACTACAAACAGAATCTTCTCTGACTAGGGTTGAGAGATGCACTAATCTATGGCTATAGTGATAAGAACTTCAGAAAAAGTTTATTACTATGAACATTTAGCAGAATACTTGTGGTAGCTTCTCTCCTAGGGTGTATGAGTGAGCCAACCATGGATTTTTGTGCCAGTTAGTGTTTCCTTTTCCTCCTGTTAGCATTTATAGATAATTCTAGCACTAAGAAATGGGAGGGAGGAACAGAGGAGGGAGTCTCAGGAAGAAGAGCTAACACTGAAGACTGTTAAAGTGCTAATGGAATCCTATTATTGTAAAAGTTCTCTAATGTATACATGTATAAATGTACGCCTATACATACATGTTCTAGTTTCTTTCTATTGCTGTGATAAAACACTGACCAAAACTAACTTGGAAAGGAAAGTGTTTACTTTATCTTATATTTCTTGCTTCACAGTTCATTATTGGGGGAACTCAAGGCTGGAACACAGGGTAGGAACCTGGAATACAGACCATGGAGGTCCACTGCTTTCTGGCTTTCTCTCCTTGCTGGTGCTGAGCCTGCATTCTTATACAAAACAAGAACACTTGTCTAGAGGTAACACTGCTGTTCTAGTTTGTCTTCCACTGCTGTGATAAAACACTCTGATTGACACCAACTTGGGGAGGAAGGGTTTATTCAGCTTATATCTCCTGGGTCACAGTTCATCACTTGGGGAGCCCAAGGCAGGAACTCAGGGCAGGAACCTGGAGGCAGGAGCTGAAGCACAGGCCATGGAGGAATGCTGTTCACTGGCTTGCTCCCCTGGCTCATGCCCAACCTGCCTTCTTATACAGTACACAACAACCTGCCCAGGGTGGCACCACTCATTGTGGGCAGGGCCCTCCCACACTGCTTGACAATCAAGACAATACTCCATAGATGTGGCCACAGGCCAATCCAATGGAGCCAATTCCCCAATTGAGGCTCCCTCAACCCAGGTGTATCAACTTGACACTAAAGCTATCCAGCACAATTGATCCCTTGTCAACTTGACACACAAAACACATCTCTATTAAACCACCACCTTTTCAGTTCTTATCCCCAAAGTATGATGCTAATATTAATCACAACCTAAGACAATACAACATTAAAATCTCCACAGTCCTTAAAATGTCCAAACACTTAAAAGTTCACAGTATATTAAAAAATCTCTTAAATGTGGGCTGGTATAAAATCCAAAACAAGTACTGTCTTATTTCAAAGGGAAGAATCAGGCACACTCAAAACCTAAGTCCAGCAAGTAACTCAAGGCTGGACACCTGGAACTCATAATCTTCTGAGCTCCAAAGGGTTTTGGCAGCTCCCCTTCTCTGACTCTGCCGTCCACAGCACACACAGCTCATCTCACAGGCCCAGGCCGACTCCATTCCACACCTGCGGCTGCTCTTGGTGGTTGTCCCAGGGTCCCGGCATCTCCAAAAAGCTGGGGTTGCCACTGAAAATGAGGCAGCACCTTCACCAATGATCTCTTCTGACCTCTCCTGGTGCAAAGCCTCATCTTCTCTCCATGACCCCTGCAATCCTGGGGTCTTCACTGCAACCTAGGTGCACTTCTACCAGTGGTCTTTCCTGACCTCTCTCAGTGCCAAGCTTCGGCTGCTCTCTGTGACACCCTCAAATTTCAACACTAGAACCATATAGGAGACTTATACACTACGAAGTCCTGCTTCTGGCTTGACATGGAGGCTCAGGCCCCTTCTAGATCACAGCTTCCATGTGCTGACCCTGAAGAAATTCTTCCCAGAAGATTTCATGACAGTGATGCTGGTCTCTTGTTACTTACAGCTGATTTTTCAGCCCCAGCTAACCAGCATCAATTGTCCCAGTAAAACAAAGGATTCACTTCAGGTTCTGATCTCGTTACTTACAGCTGATTCTTCAGCCCCAGCTGACCAGAGCCCATAGATTAAACAGTCCTGATGATCCCCGCTTCCCTTTGAAACTAGAAACTTCACAAGCCAGGCCTCCATCTTCTACAACTCCTTCAGCAAAACTGCTCCAAACTCCACAACAATTCTTAGGCATTCAATGTTCTTCCCAGCCCAAAGTTCCAAACGCTTCCACAATCCTTCCCCAAAACACCAAGGTCAGGTCTGTCACAGCAATACCCCAATCCTGGTACCAATTTCTGTTCTAGTTTGTCTTCCATTGCTGTGAGAAAACACTCTGACCAACACCAACTTGGGGAGGAAAGGGTTTATTCAGCTTATATGTCCTGGGTCACAGTTCATCACTCAGGGAGCCCAAAGCAGGAATTCAGGGCAGGAACCTGGAGGTAGGAGCTGAAGCACAGGCCATGGAGGAATGCTGTTTACTGGCTTGCTCCCCTGGCCCATGCCCAGCCTGCCCAGGGTGGCACCACCCATAGTGGGCTGGGCCCTCCAACATTGCTCGACAATCAAGACAATACTCCACAGATGTGGCCACAGGCCAATCCAATGGAGCCAGTTCCCCAATTGAGGCTCCCTCAACCCAGGTGTATCAAGTTGACACTAAAGCTCTCCAGAACAACTGCCCACAGTGGAGTGGGCCCTCTCACACCACCCCATAATCAAGGAATGCCCAGAAGACAGCCGCAGGGCAATAAAGTAGTGGCCACTCCTCAACTGAGATTCTTTCCACCCAGGTGTGTCAAGATGAGAAACAAATCTATCCTGCACAATTGATTCTTGTCAACTTGTCTCACAAATGCAATGTTTCAATTTTCCCTAATATATGACGTTAACATTATTATCACACTATAAAAACTGACCAATAAGCCTTTCCCATGAAGTCTAGAAGATATTATGCAAGCTGCTAAGGGAGAAAAAAATCAATCAATGATCCAACACAGTCCTAAAGTCCAGTAACCATAACAACTGGTACAGGAAACTACCTCTATTTGTGTAGTAGTGGCACTGTTATCTAGTGGCTAAACAATACCTAGCTAATTGAGCTTAAAGCTCTCTCAAACAGAGTGAACTCATGGGTGATGCTATAATTAGACCCAAATGGCTAGATATATAACAGATCCTAGGAAGAAAACTGTGTCATATCTCTAAACAAATGAAATTTCTTACCTTATGCTAAATATGGGTCCTTATGTTTACAGACATAGAGTACACTACTCATCAAAGAAGTTTTTTTTTTCAAGATGGAGGATACTGTAGAGCTCCACAACTGACTACACATAGATAATATGTGCCCGAGAATTGTTCACCACAAGATGACATATCCACAGTGGAACCTCTACACCTAAGTAAGGCTCATGGAACCTAGTGGAACAGGGGGTAGAGAGAACTCTAGTGTGTCTCTCAACTTTAACCATCAAACCTTCCTTATACAAAGGGGTGCCTTCCACATGGAAGGCCACAACTGGCCAAGTTTTAGAGAATAAGAGACTGCAGCGTATATTTCTGTGGATAGGACCCCTATATTAAATCTCACTCAACCATGGCTCAGGGACCATTTTGGAAGAGGGGGAAGAAAGATTGTAAGACTCAGGACCAGTGCATGAACATAGGGAGAACAGAGGGTTTCAGGGCACTGGAAGCTTGCTCATGTGAAAATGTGGCAATGGTGATACTAGCACAAGACCTATGCCAATACAATCAGACAAGATCCCAGAGTGGTGTGACGGAAATGGGAGGCAGGCAAGCGGTAGCCTGAGAACTGTTGGAAACTGATTACAGCTGGGTGAGGGAGAATAGACCTTCCATAAAATCTCTAGATAGACTGAATAGACTCCAGTGGAAGAAGTTGCACCAAGGGACATCTGGGTAAAATGCTTGACTGAATGGGACTAAGCACTTATGAGAGAGTATCTGAGGCCCGATGCAGTGCCGAACATGGGTTGGGAGGTGATCTAAATTTGATCAAGAATTGTCGTAGACAATGAACAAAAGCTCAATGATTTTTTAAACAGTATAATTAATTCCCATAATCCTTAATAAATTCAAACACTTTAAAAGTTGAAAGACTCTTAAAAGTCTTTGGACTCCGGTAAAATCCAAAATAAGTTAATCACTGTCTTTCCAAAGGCAAGAATTGGATGCACTTAAGCCAAACCAAAGTTTAGCAACATAGCTCAAGTCTACACATCTGGGATTCATTCTCAATCTCATGGGCTTCAATCCAAAGCACTTGGGCAGCCTTGCTTCTCTGGCTCTGCTGTCTACAGCACATATATTGACATATAACTTCAGGCCACCTCCACTCCTCAATTGCTGCTGCCCTTTTGAGTCATCTCTTGGGCTTGCCATCTCTAATAATCTTTACTCTCCATCGCAACTGAGGGTGCAATCACCAAAGGCCACTCCTGGTTACACAAAGTCTTAGATACTCTCCAGGACCATTTCTTGTCTTCAAAACCAGTACTTTGAAGGAGACACAAATATTACCAAGTCCTGCTTCCTGCTTGAAATATAATCTTGGGAACCATCTAGATCATGGCTTGTTTGTGCTTACCTCAGGGAATATTTCCCAGAAGGTTTTGCCTTGATGATGTTGGTGAGACTTTCAGCCCCACCTAAATAGTATCAATTGTCCCAGTAAAGCACAAAAGATTTTAGTTCCAAAAATTCTTAATTTGATACATACAGCTCTGACAGTGCCTTTGCTTCCTTCTGAAGCTTCACAAGCCATGCTTCATTCATCCATACCTCTTTCAGCATGGCTCTTCCAAGCTCCACAAAACAGCTCACCAAGCTCAGAGCATGCATTGACTTTTCCAATGATCCTCTCCAAAGCAATATTGTCAGGTCTCTCAAAACAATACCCCACTCCTAGTATGAGCTTCTGTTTTAGTTAGCTTCTTTCTTATTGTTGTGATAAAAATGACCAAAACCAACTTAGAGAAGAAAGGGTTTAATTTATCTTATATCTTTCATGTCAAAATTCATCACTGAAGGAAGTTAAGGTAGAATCTCATAGCTGGTATCTGGAAGCAGGTGTGAAGTACTATTTTATTCTTCTGACTCATGCTCAGCCTGCTTTCTTATACAATATAGGACCACTGCACAGGGGTAGCACTGCTCATAGTGGGCTGAGCCCTTCCATGTGACCGAACAATTAAGAAAATGGCCAATTCAATAAAGGAAACTCCCCACCTGTGATTCCCTCTACTTAGGTGTGTTGAAGTTAACAACTAAAATGATCCAGAACAATATAATATATAAAGTGAACTTATTTATATTAACAGGGGACAATGTCTTTCCCAGATACCATAGGCCATCAAAAAGGCCAGTGCCAGGTATGGGCTAGTGTGGTGGTTTGAATGAGAGTGTCCCCCACAGGCTTTAAGTATTCAGACATTTTGTCTCCAGTTGGTGGCACTGTTCTTGGAGGTCTTAGAAGGTGTGACCGTGCTGGAGAAAGTAGGTCATTGGGGCCGGGCTTAGTGTGTTTAACAAGCCTTGCTGTCACCAGTCTCTCTCTCTTGACTTCCTGTGCTCATTGCGAGATGTGAACCTCGCTTTCTGCTTCAGCCTGGGCCACCATGCTTCCCGCCACAATGGACTCTAATTCCCTGGAACCGTCAATCGTAAGGTCAAATAAACTCTTCCTTTTATCAGTTCCCTTGGTCATGGTGGTTTATCACAGCAACAGAAAACTGACTAATACAGCTACCTATTTCTCAATTTTGAGACAGTGGCATTTCATCGCACCCCTAAACATTATCTATGGTTATTTCTTTTAATTACCTCCAAGAACCTGCTTTTATTCTTTTGACAGAATTTCAGTCTTTATGACAACTTGGCCTCATATTTGGAGTGATCCTCCTACCTCAAACCTGCTGTTTGCTGGAATTACAGGAGTAAGTCATCACACTAGACATCTGTAATGTTCCCATTACTTTTTTTTTTTTTTTTTTTTTGTTTTGATTTTTTTTGGTCTTTTCGAAACAGGGTCTCCCTGTAGCCCCAGCTGTCCTGGAACTTGCTCTGTAGACCAGGCTGGCCTTGAACTCACAAAGATCCACCTGCTTCTGCCTCCAAAGTGCTAGGATTAAAAGCATGCACCACCAGGCCCAGCTAATTTCCCTAATAACTTAAAAAATTTTAACAGCTTTACATGTAATATTCATATATAAAAAATACTTAAATGCTTTTCTCCAATATAAAAATCTAAAGAATTCAAAAATAAGGCATTCAATATTTGAAAAAAGTACAAATTTACAAAATGTGTTTATTCTGTCATGAAAGCTCCACACCAACATTATACACTTGGAAAAAAATACAAACAAGATATATTAAAAATTTATTCAGCAATAACTTAGTTTACACCATGCAATAAAAAGTACATTAACCAAGATACACAAGCTTTGTAGGTTCTAAACTGAAGGACTTTTACTTTTTTCTCTGCAGAATCCTTAAAACCTGTGGCACTCAAAATTTGTTAGTCTATCTACTGGGATGTTAAATTATACACACACAATGATGAAAAAGATGAGCAGACCAGGTGTCTATTATGAGCTATTACAGCTTTGTTCTACAATGGACAAAACTCTTTTCTTGTACTATGGCTTATTCTCCTGATAAAGCTATGCTGCTTGGCTATTGGCTGGACAATTTTGGTTGTGTTCATCCAACAGTGACTGAATTGAAGTTAGGTTAGAATATACATCATATGTTGGACTCCATAGATTCTGAAGGATATCTAAACATACGCTACCATCACCACACACATTGGGATGAAACATTTTGAATAAAAACATCACAGTTGGTGGTTTATTTGGATATCCTTCAGAAAATTCTATGACTAGTTTCAAAGTCCCACCTTCAAAGTGTGTCCCTTCTGGTCCAAATATAACTGCATTCCACTGCATGATGGTGTACCACTGACCCTCACAGGTGGGTCCTCTTGGAATGGCTTGAAGTCCCGCATGAGGGTCTGGTGGTCAGTCTGGAAGAAAAGAGCCCCCCCCCCCATGAAGCAGCGAAATCACTGAACAGCAATGTCTCCCTTAGCTATTCCCCAATACCTTTTTATAAATGGAATCCTTGGTAAATTATTTTGGCTTTAAAAAATTACCTCATAATACTTTATTTTCTGTCTGTGGTCAATGTTTTGAAAATAAAGGAAAAAACTTATGGAAATCAACAAATTTTTACTGCTTGTACTATTTATCAGATCAGAGCAAAACATCTACCATATATTTATCATTTATCATGCAAATATCCATTTTTCAATTTATACTCAGTGATGCGATTTGATTTTTATGTTTTATTTTTTAAATTTATACATCTCTCTATCTCTTTCTCCATCCCCCACTTTCTCTCTGGCATTGATTTATCAGGATCAAGTCCTGGTTCTCAGATATGGTATACATGTGCTGTGCCTGAGAAATATAATGATTATAACATTATTTAGTTATTATTATTATTATTATATTAACAGAAAATCTTCCATATGGAGGTAACTGCCCTCACTGTAAGCTACAACATAAGCAGTATCTGAATTGAGATTAAAGTTCAGGACTTTACTGTTACATTGTGCAATCAGCGGTGCTGACGAAAAAACTGTCAGAGTTTGAAACACACGCGGAATGACATAATCTCTCTAGGTAAATTCACATAATGGGCATATTGGTAGCATTTTCTGTTGGTGTGAGAGAGCATCAGGACCAATGCAACTTAGAAAAGAAAGAGTTCATTGAGCTTAAGGTCTCATAACACAAGAGTCCTTCGCGTTGATGCGGGCATGGCAGGAGTTGTGCTTGCATCTTCAACAGGCACAGGAAGCAGAGAAAGGAAGCAGAAACGGGCAATACTAAATCCCACCCCAGTGACATGCTTCAGATCTAAAGCACCAAAAAGGAAATCAACAGGGGCCTAGTATTCATATACTTGAAACCTATGGGGGACTATTGCTATGTTTGGATTCAGGCTTCTGGGTACCATCTGGAATTCTGTGACAGTTTTAGAAGAGAATGGGAGGGGGCTGGAGAGATGTCCTAGTGGTTAAGAGCACCGACCGCTCTTGCAGAGGACCCGGGTTCGATCCCCAGCACCCACATGGTGGCCGAGAGCCGTCTGAAACTCCAATTCCAAGAGAACTCCAGTTCCAGGGGAGTCCGACACCCTCTTCTGACCTCCGCGGAGTTGCACGTCACGGGTGCACAGACTTGCATGCAGACAATACATTCATACACATACGGAAATGAATAAAAAATTATTAAAAAAAAAAAGAAGAGAATGGGAGAAGACAATTGTCAGGGGAGACGAAATCTTTCCAGTCTTTGGCTGTGTTTTCTTTTGCTTTGTTTGGGTGAGTCTTGCTTTGTAGACCAGGCTAGCTTGAACTTCTTTCCTCAGTCTCATGAATCCTAACCAGTAATCTCATGAATCCTAACCAGTAATTTAGTATTCTAAGCATATAAAACTAGGTCTGTTTACTGTAAATATTTCTTTCTTGAAAATTACTATGTCAGAGGGAAAATATAATGTAGGAAGGAAAAGAGAAACTCTCTCTCTCTCTCTCTCTCTTTCTCTCTCTCTCTCTCTCTCTCTCTCTCTCTCTCTCTCTCTCTCTCTCTCTACTTCTGGGAGTTTAACCACTTAAAATTATATACTCCTAGTATGGAAGCCCTATACCATGGTGAAGCTCTCTCCTCTGAGATTCATTTTAAATTCATATGGGCAAACAAAAGACCCCAAATAGCCAAAGCAACCCTGAGTGAAAAGAACAATACATGGGGAAACTCTATACTAGATTTTAAACAACTACAGGGCTATAGTCATAAAAACAGCCTGGTACTGGCACAAAAACAGACCTGTAGAGAAATGGAACAAAACTTAAGATCTGAACTTGACCACACACAATTTCAGCCACCTCATATTTGACAAGGGGGCCAAAAAGGCTCAATGGAGGAAAGACAGCATCTTCTGCAAATAGTGTTGACAAAACTGGATCACCACTTGTAGAAGAATAAAATTAAATCCCTATCTCTGACCCTGTACAAAAATCAACTCCAAATGGATCAAAGACCTCAATGTGAAATCCAAAACTCTGAAGGTGATAGACAAAAAAGTTGGCAGCAACCTACAAGACATAGGAGTAGGAAAAGACTTTCTGAATCAGACACCAGATGAGCAGGAAACAAGTTCGACAACTGACAAGTGGGACCTTATAAAATTCAAAAGCTTCTGTACAGCAAAAGAAACAATTAGGGAAGTGAAGAGAAAACCCACAGAGTGGGAAGAAACCTTCAATGCTGATACATCTGACAGAGCACTAACTTCCAGAATACATAAACTACTCAAAAAACAAACAAGTAAGAAAACAAATGACTCACTCAAAAGATGGAGTAAAGAGCTGAACAGAGACTTCACAATTGAGGAAATAGTGATGGCAGTGAAAGATCTTAAAAAGTATTCAACATCACTAATAATTAAGGAAATGCAAATCGAAACCACTTTAAAATATCATCTCATTCACATAAGGCTGGCTAGGATCAAGAAAACAAATGACACCAAATGCTGGAGAGGTTGTGGGGAAAGGGGAGCACTCATCCATTGCTGGTAGGAATGCAAACTCGTACAACCATTATGGAAAACAGTGTGAAGAACTCTTAAAATACTCAAAATGAGCCTACCACCTGACTCAGCCATACCACATCTAGGTATATACCCACAAGACTCATCCCACCACAAAGACACATGTTTATTACAGTCATGTTTATTGCAGATATCTTCACAATAGCGATGATCTGAAACCAACCCAAGTGCCCCTCAACTGATGAGTGGATAGAGAAAATGTGGCACATCTACACAATGTAGTTCTATGCAGCAGTAAAGAAAGTTGATATCATGAAATTTGCAGGTAAATGGATGGAACTAGAAGATATTATGTTAAGTGAAGTAACAGCATCCCAGAAAAACTAAAGACTAATAGTATCCCTCATCTGTGGATGCTAACACCAAGTACATGGTTGTAAGGCAAACTAAGCAATATTAACCACATATTCCTCACTATCTGAACACAACTTTGCTCTTATATTATGAATCCCTAGACAAGTACTAGAACTAACCTACCATTTATTTTCAGACTATGGATTTTTGGTATATGATGGTGGGCATGTATACATATTTTAGAGTAACTTAAAGTTAAAATGGAAAAGGGTGAATCAAAGAAATATGATATGGAAATAACACAGTTTGTTTTCAGAAGACACACTTTTAGTATAGGTGTGATGTATCAGGTTGGTGTAACTTAGCCTTTCTGGGTGCTTAATGACCATACTTAATACCCATACTAATTTTGCTGAGGGACCTAAGGGATAACTTTGTTCCTTTCCCACAGAGGTCAACTAAGTCTCAGGGGAATATGCATGGGGGCATCTCTTGGAATGCCCTGCAAATGTGAGTCACCAGGCTTCCTGAGCAGGAAGGTCTTGGAGATCCACTAATGGGACTTCAGCCAGTGTCCAACCTATAAAAAGGAAAGTCTGCTCATACTTCAAAAAGAGAAGCCTACTCTAACAAGACCTGATTTTGTCTTTGAGTGGATGGAAATGGTGGTTGAAAAGCCAAAGGGAACCAGGGGCTCCCCACCACCCCCAAAACACCTGAGCGACCTTGAGGACCAGATCTTCAACTGAACTTGAGAAAACAAAAACCTTGGTTAATCTGGGCTAACTGTGTGGCCTTGGGGATCCAAAAGGAAAGTATAACCAGAAGTAAATAATCAGTAAGGTCTGAGAAATTGTATTTCAGTTATAAAACTTGAGAATCCTCCAAACATTCAATGCCAGATGGAGACTACTGAGATATCCAACATGTGGACTGAGTGGCTACTGGGACTTCAGCCTATTCAGAGTGTAGACTGCCATTGTTGGACTACGCAGGCTGTGTCATTGAGGCCAGTGCAAGAAGATCAAGACAGGGCAGACGCTTGCTGGAACTTATTTGGGTGACCATGGTGGGGGAGGGACCCCAGTGTGGAGCATGAGGGCAGGATTGATGGTTCTTTGGGTTTGCCAAGGAGGAACACTTACTTGGGGAAAACATGACATACTTTGGTAAAAAAAAAAAAAAGAGAGAGAGAGAGAGAGAGAGAGAGAGAGAGAGAGAGAGAGAGAATGAAAATCCTCCAATTCAGGTGATATGTGTATGTAAATATGCATAAATATATATGCAATACAAGTTGTAGAAAAAATGGAATTTCCATGTTAAAGCATCACTGTATTTTAATGATTTTTTTTGTATCACAAGTTTAATTTATGTTACTTTGATTCTATGGCTACTCTAAAGCTCAACTTAAAATAAAATTTAAAAAATTATATACTCCTAGTATGGAAACCCTATACCATGGTGAAGCTGTCTCCTCTGACATTCATTTTCATTGTTATTATTTAAATGTGTAGCTTAGAGATGGAAATAAGAACATGTGTTTTAAAACCTAGGATTCGGAGTCAAAAAATATGCTGAAAGTCTCCAATCATGACATCCACTTGACAATGTCAGGATCATTTCCAGGTGAACTTTTTTTTTTGTTCAGTTTTAATGGAATTACCATTTCTACCTTCAGGAATATGACTAAGAAGGCTCACTACTATTCTTTCAGGTAAATCTCACCCCTCATTTCTTTATCCTCAATAATTTGTCATTCTTTGATGATCTGTGTTGCTCAATAAAAAACAGAGGTAACAACAACAGAATACTGATAGGATGAGTTGGGTGTTGCTGGACATACTGCTTATATAGCTCCTGTTGTTTTCTTGGGGGTTTTTTAGCGTATTTTTGAGACAGGGTCTCCTGTAGACCCAGCTGGCAGGGAACGCACTATGTGGACCAGGCTGGCCTCGGACTCACAGAGATCCACATGCTTCTGCCTCCCAAGTGCAAAGATTAAAAGCATGTGTCACCACACCCAGCTTCTTACTTGTTTTTAACCTTAGAGATACTACATTTTGTACACAGAGATTTGGGTAGTGTATTTATATTTTATAAATCTAGATAGCGATTTTTAATGAGTTTGCTTGTGATCTTCATTGAGAAATAAAACAATAAATTCTTATTTAACAACTTTTCCAAACATAAATTTCCTATAAAGAATAGCTTACCTCTTATAAATCATAGCATTTGTCTTCTTTCTTGTTAACAATCTGACTATAAAAATTGATTTTTGCCTTAGTGTTTATTTAACCTCTGTTTGTTCATAAAAATGGGTGAATTACTGCTCTATTTTCTGCCTCTCCCTCTTCAAGTTTTGATGCAGTCTTAGACACAAAAGAATATCTAGGAAATGTGAGAATGTGGTTTTTATTACTGTTATCCACAGGTAAGGATCCAGTCAATTGATAAGAGACCATATTTGAATAGAAAATGCAGACTTCCTATGTGCTTCCTCCATCTCCATGAGCTGACATTTCCCTAGCATGGCTTGGGTTGTCTGTGTGCTGCGGTGCAGACAGAGATACAGCAGGGGAGGGCAGGAATCTGAGATGAGCTAGAGAGAGAAGGATCAGAGAAATGAGACCCAGGAGAAATTCCAAGAGAGGCAACGACTTGTTTATTGGAAGGAGTCAGGGGTCTTACATACTAACATTGGTTTTTGAGTCCAGAATGGGGAATGAGAAGGTGCATGGGAATTTCACAGTGTTCATGGGAGGCACAAGCAGTTAGAGACTCCACCAGGCTAACAAAACTAAGATAGGTTCTAAGGTAGTCTGGGAATGTGACACTTTTTTTGCCTGGAACTTCAAAGAAAGGCTGTAGGGCTTTATCTATCACTCTGGTTAGTGGAGCGGGGGGTGGGGTGGGGGTGGTGGTCAGGGGGTGGCCTACACCCCCAGCCTTCACAGGTGATCAGGGTAAAAAAAGGCCAGACCCCCCCCCCGATGCTCCAGCCAGATGAAACATCAATTTTACATTCCAAGATATATTTATTTTGGGTTACACAGAGTGATGTCATGGATCAGCAAAAAATAGAAAAAAAAATTGTTTATGGAAAAACTGCTTGGTTTCTTCCCTACTAACCAAGTAAAAGCTTAGTCACTAGTGTGTGGTCAATGCCATAAACTTTAGGGAAATTCATTTTTAATATCTTTATCTCTAAGCATAAACAAAAAAAATGACCACAGAAAATGTATAAAAATCTCTACATTCACACATATTCTTCTGGGATTTTCCTGTTACATTATTGTTTAACTGTCCAGCTCAGAGAAGGTAATGGGAACCTGGCTTTGAAAACTTAGGGTTGAGACAAATTCGACTATATTGGATCATTTCAATTAGGTATACATAAGAGACACCAATATTCAATTCCACCAGAAAACTTCTAGATATCATCAACATTTTCAAGATTCTGCCAGGATACAATATCAATTTTCAAAAAGCAGTTGCTTTTCTATACACCAATAACAAGCAATCAGATGAAGAGCTCATGGATTCACCCCATTCATGATATCCTCAAACAGAAATCTAGAACTAAACCTAATAAAGACCTCTACAATTAAAAGTTAAAGCCTTTGAAGAAAGAGATTGAGGAAGACACAGGAGATGGAACAACCTCATGTGCTCATGGACTGGTAGAACTGATATTGTGAAAATGACCATCTTCTCAAAGGCAATTTGTAGATTCTATGCAATCCTAATCAAAAGCCTCAAGACATCCTTTTCATACTTAGGAAAAATCCTAGAATTCATATGGACTCACAAATACCCAAGAGAGCCAAAGCCATCCTCAATACCAAAAACAGAACTCCAACAGCAGATCTCACTTATTACAGACCAACAGTTATAAAAGATAGCATGTTACTGGCAGATATGTAGATCAGTTGAATATAAAGAAGACCCAAACATGTTGCCCACAATTTCAGCCCACCTGATATTGAAGATTTGATGATGAGACAAATGAGGCAAAATGAGACAAATATTGAAGATTTCCAAAACAACATTGCTTCTGGGATCCAGGTTTTGGGACTAGGAACACTGTCTTCCACATAAAACATTTTACTGTTGATGTTTGGAATTCCTCCTTTCTTCTGGATGTTAATTATCAATTACATAATGTGCATTTTGAAGCAGTGTATAGATTGTTATCTCTGCTGATTACTTCCATTGTTATCTAACAATGTTTTAGTCCTTGACTCCATCATGCAGCCTATTCATGCAGACAAGAAACAAAAGCATCCCATATGTGGTGGTTTGAATGAGGGTCCCCCATAGGTTTTAAGTATTCAGACATTTTGTCTCCAGTTGGTGGCACTGTTCTTGGAGGTCTTAGAAGGTGTGTCAGTGCTAGAGGAAGTATGTCACTGGGGGCAGGCTTAATGAGTTTAACAAGCCTTGTGGTCTCCAGTCGCTCTCTGCTTCCTGTGCTCATTGCAAGATGTGACCCTTGGCTTGCTGCTCCAGCCCCGGCCACCATACCTCCCACCACAATGGACTTTAATTCACTGGAACTGTCAATTGTAAGCTCAAATAAACTCTTCCTTTTATAAGTTCCTTTGGTCATGGTGTTTTATCACAGCAACAGAAAAGTGACTAATACATATATCCACATATATCCACATATTCCTGAACAGAAAGAGAAACCAGGATACATAGGTTCAATGAAATGTTCTTCAGTAATACAAATCGATGAAATTCTGTCATTTCCATTAGCAAGGAAGGAACTGGAAATCATTAATTTAAATTTCAAAAGCCAAGCGGGAATCATCAATTGCCATATGGTCTCACACATAAGTGCAAATTAATAACGTTGGTGTCTTAGAAGTTGACAGTAGAATGATGGCAATGACAGTCTCGAGGAAGCAAAGGAGAAAGAGGTGGTGAAGGTGATCACTGTGTAGTATAAGGTGTAATTTTAAAGGCAGAAGTTATGAATTGCTGTTGCTTAATATGTTAACTATAGATAAAAACAATGTACTGTAAGTTTTCAGGAATAAAAAAGGATTTTGAATATTTTCACCAAAATAAATGATGAATCTTCAAAGAGAAATATGTTTAGCCAAAGTAAAATTGTGTCATGTACACATGTACCAAAACATTTCCACTTCAGTATTCATATTTCTGTCTATCACTTCAAAACACATTCATATTATGGGTTTGAAGAGGTGGATCAGCAGGTTAGAATATGGGCTGCTCTTCCAAAGGACACAGGTTCAGTTCCCAGCACCCATATTGTGGCTAACAACTGTCGATAACTCCAGTTCCAGGGGAATCCAACGCTTTCTTCTGTTCTCCATGGGCATTGCATGACATGGATGCACTTACATACGTGCAGGCAATATACTCATGCAATAAAATAAAATAAAAATAATAAATACAATATTTAAATTTTTTCTAGTAATGACACAAATTCATGGAGATCAAACCACACACTCCTGAATAATGAATGGGTCAAATTAAAAAAAATCAATGAAGAAATGAATTTTTTCCTGGACTAACTGAAAATAGTAATTAATGCACTATAATATCTTCAGGATATATAAAAAGTGGTCCTGAGATGGAAATTTGTAGCTCCAAGTGCCTTCATTAAAATATTAGAAAGAACATAAATAGAAGTCTTGATGGTATAACCAACAAATTTGGAAAAGCAAGAACAAACTAGAATGCAATATAATCAAATGAGAAGAAATAAGGGTTGGGGTTTTATGCTGCCAGGCACAGCCCTGGTAGGCACAGCTGACAGTAGAGAAAAAATTGGGAAGAGGTTGTTGTTTTGTTTTGTTTGCCTAAACTACTCCTGAGGTAAAAAAAAAAAAAAAAAAAGCCACGTCACAGAGTCTGCCTTACTGGTCTCTCCAGAGAAGGAAAAATGTGCTTCCTCCCTTTTTAAAGTGTTTGTCTTTAATTTTGCTTTTTGTAAAATGTTATGCATTTAATTTGAGCTGAAAATATAAACTAATTTCATACTCTGGAAAAAACAAAACTAGAGAAGAGCAAAATAAAACAGAAACACAGAAAGCAATGCAAAGAATTGATGAATCTAAGAGCTGCCTCTATCAAGAAGAGATAAACAATTTAGACAGACCTAGAACAAATATGGAAATTGACACAATAATATAAAACCTTGTAACTAAAAAAAGCCTAGGCCTATATGGTTTCAGAGCTGAATATTACCAGACCAATACTACATAAAATTTTCAAAATGAGAAACAGAGGGAGAACTCCCTATCTCCTCTATCAAGCCAGGGTTACTCTAGTACCTAAATCAGTAAAAGACACAACAAAAGATTTAAATCTAGTCCCATATCCCTTGTGAACACAGATGCAGAAATGTTAAACAAAATACTCACAAACTATACAGAACACAATAAATAGATTATACATCATGATCAAGTTGGGATTATCCCAGATGCAAGGATGGTTCTATATACTTTAGTCAATAGATGTAATAAATCGTATAAAAGGAATTAAAAACAAAAATCACATGATCATATCCATAGATGTGGAAAGACATTTAACAAAATCAAACATGCATTTATGATAAAACCCTAGAGAGAACTGAACTAGAAGGCACATAACACTACAAAACTGAAGTTATATACAACAAATCCATAGGCAACATCATTCTAAATTGAGAAAAATGGAACAATTCACAGTAAAATAAAATATTAACACAGCTGTCCACAATCCCTTATCCTTTTGAATATAGTGCTTGAAACTCTGGATAGAGCAATAAAATGTCAGTCAAAGCTATCCAATATTAGAATAATGTGGAAGAAATAATGTCCTCAAAACATAAAATCATAACTCAGGACATGGAGCATTAGAACAGTCACACATTTTTACACTTTAGATTGAACTGCCAAATGACATAATTGTATATATGTATTGACATTTCTTTCAAAATTTATCAAATATTGAAAAGAAAATAATAATAATGAATACTGAAGATTGTCTGATAAATTTATAAAATAGACTACTGAACAATAAAAATTATACAAGTTAATGAAATAATATAATGAGTCTAAACGTGGATTCTACATGCCAAAACACTAAAAGACAACAAATCTAATCAAGATAAAACAGTCTATACACTGTTTTGGAATAAGATAAAGACTTATTTGAGACACTTAAAAGCAGTAACTCAAAATAGTTTAATTATTTGCGCTGTCTACCATACAAATTCTAAGGATTTTTGTAACTTAAAACTCAGTGAATGGCACACCTAAAATCAGTTTTATTTCATGTTAAGTATACTTTAGGAAACAACAATCTAACTGCATACACATACATTTAAGTGGTTAACCAAGTAAAGTACATATAATTATATATGTAAAATTCTTAATTTTATGAGGAACAAGAATTTCTCCATTTCAAGAGACATATAAGTCTCATTATTTTGGGCTCTGTCCCTTTTATTTGAGGTTCTTCTTAACTCTAAGCTGTTCAAAATACCATTTTTAAATGTCCTTTGTCAGTGTTGAAGCACTACACATATTTTCCCGTGTCAAGCTAGGTTTCAGAAACCGCTGTAAAGAAAAGGCCTCTTTCCTAAATAGTCCACAAAAGTATTTTGTCTCTCTAAACCTGTCAGGTTTTTCAGGACCTTAACAGAAAATTGAAAATGTCTTCTTTAACCACACGCGGAACAAATATATACAGTCTGCCACCTCCTTAGAGAATGGAGGATGAAGGTGGCTTCATATCTTCTTCCTTGTGACCTATGTCTTTCCTCAATCACACTCTCACAAGTTCTAACACTTTATTATTTTCTAAGGACTCTCTATATCATTGTAATTGTTCGCTAATATTTTTACTATGATATTTGACAATGTGCATATTTAAAGCAAAGTTTTTAATCCCATTCATGGAGGTTCAAGAGAGGTCTGATCATTTAAGAGCATTTGATGTTCTTCCAGACAGCCCGTTTGGTTTCCAAAACGCACATCACAGTTAATATCATTGATAACTCCAGTTCCATTGGATACAACACCCTCTTTGGCCTCTGCTGGCACTGTACATAAGGGTTTCACTTATCTATATATGAAGACAAAACACTAAAACACATAAAGAATAAATAGGATAAATTAATTTTATTTATTTATTTATTTATTATTTATTATGTGTAAATGGGTAATGGGAGAGTGTAGGCTGTGGAGTATAAGTATTGAGATTAGAAGACAACTCGTTCCAGTTGGTTCCCTCCTTCCACCAATGAACCCATGAGACCCAATCTAATTTGTATAAAAAAGTCTGAGGCAGCCATAGCCCTAGGCATTATGACAATAAAGGAAAATAATTGAAAGAGCATGACTGCGTAAAAAGGGATTTTATTGATTTGTCTATATCTAAAATCAGTAGCAAGATCTTTATCATATTATTAGGTGTATCTTCTCTCTTTCATATATATATATATATATATATATATATCTATATATATGTAATATATAGTGTGTGTGCATGTAGTGTCTGCATATAGTATTTGTCCATCTATATGTATGTATATATATATATATATATATATATCTATATATATATATAAATCTGTGTTGTGTGTGTGTGTGTGTGTGTGTGTGTATGTTTATGTGAGCCTGTGCATGAGTGCAGAGGTCAGACTGGGATGACAATCAAGTGTCTTGCTCTATTGATCTCAACCCTATTCCTTTGATATTCCTTTGATACAAGCACTATCAATGAAGCTTTTGTTAGGCTGGTAGGCAGCACACTCCAGCAATCCTCCTGTCTCCACTCTGCAGAGCTCTAGAATTACAAGCACAAGCAGCCATGCTTAAATTTTCCCATGTTATATATGGGTGCTAGAATCTAAAAGTCAGGTCTTTATGCTTGTAAAGCAAGTGCTATTATCCACTGAACCATCTCTCCAGTCACCTCAATATCTTCATTGGAACTATTTTGAAAACTATAATGAGCTACTACAAAATATTGATAACTGTAATAGAAATAATACTTCTGAAGCCCTGTGTAGAGAGAGCTTTCTTTACTATGTGAAAATATGTAAAATAAGGGCTGGAGCTATGGTCCAGAAGTTAAGATCACTGGCTGTTCTTGTAAAAGACTGGAGTTCAAATCCCAGCACTACATTGCAGATAACAACCATCTGGAAGTCCAGTTCCGGGGGATCCAATGCCCTCTTCTGTCCTCCACAGGCACTGCATGACATGGGTGTGCCAATATAGATGAAGGCAATATACACATACAAACAAATGAAAAATAAATAAAATATTTAAAAATATCTAATTGTAAATGATAAGTCAAATTTACAAATGTGAGCTAGGAACTGCAAGAATGAATGTGGAGGCTGAATAGGTAAGAGTACACATGATTCCCTATCTGCTTGATCTTGAAATTACTGGGTAATGGATCCTGAGACTGGCTAGAAAGGTTTAAAAGGTTTTGAAACCTCCTCTTGAAAAAGCTTAAATGGACCCAAGTTCAGAGACTCTTGGTATGTGTTCTTCTTTCTCCATTTTTCTTTTACTTAAGACAGTACTATCAGCTGAGTGGAATAAAATGTGTCTTTAATCATCAGTTATCTCCCTGTATGTAATTTATTTTAGATTTTTATCTCTCAAACACATTAATTTTCTTTATGCCTGTGTCATTAAAAACAACTATAACAGGATGAAAGTTAGCCAATTTGTTAACTGACTTTACATCTATAATTCTGTTTGAAATTTATTAATTAAATTTAAATAGTTATTATTATTCAGATATTGATTTGGAGAAACCAGTGCATCAGTATCAAATAACTGTGAAAAAAAATCACAGAGTTACTCTATAGCAGACCTGTTATGGAACTCGGGTCTGTTTGATCCCCTCTGCACTCAACTTGTACTGATCTAACTTCCTTTGTGGAAGATTCTGACTTTGGCTTGTTAAAATCTACTCACCATATGATATTCCTATGATATGTAAAAGGGGTAATATAATATATCACAAGCATATTTAAGTCTTTATTCATTAAGATAGAAAGTAGTAAAGGACAAGAAATAATTACATATATTGGAGGAAACTAAGAAAATACGGGGAACAGGAAAATATCTAGTCAGAATATAAAAATTACTTTTCATGTGCTCTGTACTAAAAGACTGTTGTTCCTGGAACCCATTTGATAATGTTCGTATGAATAATTTTAATTTTTCAATTGACAACTGACCTTGGCATTAGCTGAATTGGATTAATGTCAGTGGGGATTGGAGGACTTTGGGTTCTGGGTCTCACAACAGTGCAGCATAGTTTTGCTGACGACTCATTTTACCTCATCAACACCTAAATAACAGGAGAATATATTAAGAGCAATAAGTAGTCTCAGCTTCTTATTGCTGATTGCTGTGATATTTTAAAGATTCAAATCAATAATTAAGATAATTAAGCCATTCAATGTCAACCTTCTGTGCAGACATTTTAAACTATTTAAATAAATACCTGGCATACATCCCTGTGATATTTAGGTTAGTTATGCTTACAGTCTTTTCCCTGTACATGATTAGTTGCAAAGAGGATGAAGTGGCACATTTATAAATACTGAGGTAATAGGAATGTGCAGTAGGAGTTATCAGAATTAGCCTCTCTGGAGACTAAACATGCAGAGTTTGATGTGACTGCACCAAACTTCAGCACTGCCATTATCCTCAAACACTTCCACTCGTGTCACTTACTTCACTATCCATCATTGCTCAGAGAATTTGATGCAGCTGACAGGACACCCAGTGGTGTATTCAGTCCATCTGTTCATCCATCAGCCTTATGGCAAATGTGCAAAATGAAATGTTTGTCTTAGGTCACAAACCAAAGGCAAAATTTAGTCATGAAAGTATTCTTTTAAAATAAAATATACTTTTCTCATGGACAGATTTATATAAAGTTTCATTTGTTTTTTTTAAATCAATGCAGCTATCATATGGATAACACATCTCTACGTCAAAGCTTGTACATATGACAAAATTTAATCAGTCAAATATTTATAATAATAGTAGTGAAAATAGCAATGTTAATACATTTATCAAATTTTGGTAGCTTAGAATGTAAGGATCACTCAGTCCACATACTCTCTGCATGTACTTTTGATGAAGTACACTATAGTCTCAGAGATGATTACATAAGTAAGTCCTCCAGAAGTGGCCCAGCTGGTATCTCATGTAACAGACAATATCTCAATACTACTTTAAAAATAATCACTCCTTATTTTAACCTCATGTAATTTGAAACTTGGATGGTAAATTACAAAAATGTTGTATGACCACAGTTCTATGCTGGCATTTTAGAAACTTTAGGCAGCTGAATACTGCTGGATGAGGGAGAGTTGATCTTCTTTAAGAGAGAGACCCTAGGTAGGCTGACTAGACTTCAGTGAATGAACTCACCCCGAGGGATATTTGGGTGTGCAAATTTGACTCAATAGGCTTTAACATATATGACAGAATGGATGAAATCTAGTGAGGGAAGGTATTGGGGTCCAAATATGATTATATTTATTGTATGAAAGGCACAAAAATCAATGAAAATATACATTAAAAATAATCTTTTCATAACATTGCAATATGACCAGATAAAGTGAGAAGCACATAGTATTAAGTAAAAACTTCATTTGCCATATAGTATCAAAGTCCACTGTCATGTTTGGTCTTAGCATTTGAAGCCAGGTGTATTTTAAATATCCTTGAATTATTTCTCAATTGTGTAATAATATTTTTTCCATACTTTTGATTTGTTTAGTGAAAAACAGTGTACATCATTATATATGTCTATGTACACATATACAAAGACAGCACGAGAGAGTGAGAGTGCTTGAAACTGAGAGAAAGAGAGAGAGAAAGAGAAAAGAAAGAGAGAGAGAAATTGAGAATCTGAGCAAATTACAGAAAATCCATTTCTGGAAATAGAAGCTGAGCTGGTGTGAGTGGAGAGGAGGAATGGAGGAAGAACTTTGGAATTTATTCTGTGAACAGAGGTAATTTAGAGAAGCACTTTGAGCAGTATTCCTGCAGTACTCCTGTGATTAGAATTCTAGCTTGTGTTAATTCTAATAGCAGTCACAGCAATTGGCTGAGAGTGTGCATGCTGTGATGGCAATGGCAAGCAAAATATTGTGTATTACTTAGGTGACAGTAACAATGAAGAGAATAAAATAAAGTTGAGAACTATTTTTCATTATTTCAGATTTTGATCTGGTTTGTTTCCATCGTCAGACAAAGGACTGAAACATGGTGCATGGTCTGAGTACTCAGAGAATGCACCTTGCCATTATCCAGGGCTTCTAAATCTGTCATGTCCAGCCCCCTAATGCTTGTTGTGTTGTTGTGCTAAATTAAGCTATGACAGTGTTTATTCTTCACTATATACTATAGCCAAACAATGAGTCCTTTTGTAATTTTCAAGTTTAGGTAAATAATGGCAACTGTTTACATGTCCTCTGACGTTGACTTACAAGATTTAACATTATCATGTTCATATGGAGGGTATTTTGGGGAAAAATAACTGGTACTGGTTTTTCTCTGACCCATTCATACTGAATCAGCAGCAATAGAAGGCTCAACTCCACTATTTGCATGTCCTAACCTGTCATACTTCCCAGTTCCTACTAGTGTATTGCAACTCTCTTATCTCTAAGTGCAGCTTTGTTTCTATCTGATCCCATCCCCCTCTGCTGAACTACTCCTTACTCCAGGACTATTTTGAACCTGTATATGTATGTAGGCTTCTATGTATGCAGAGCCCCAAGTTCCATATAATCTAAAGGGTTGCTCTCAAAGCAGGTTAATACTGTTTCACAGTACTAGATATTTCCTTTGTCCACTCTTGCTCTCTTATATATGTGCAATGGAATTTTCTATAGATTGTCTGTAAACCTAGAGATTTATTTACTGTGACTTACTAAGTTGATAAAAACAGGTTATCTATGTTCTTCAGATAAAACATCAGATGGTTAAAAAAGGTTAAAAAGAATACTCATCACTTATTTCTTAAGTTAAATACACTAGAGATATTTTTATTTATTATATTTTATGTATATGGATATTTTGCATGAATGTATGTAAGGGTACTATACACATACATAGTACTTGTGGAGGTCAGGAGAAGGCATCAGATCCCCTGGAACTGGAGTTACTGAAGGTTATTTGCTGCTATGTGGGTGTTGGGACATCAACCTGGATCCTGTGCAGGAGCAGCTATGACCAAAACTCCTATATGCTGCCACATCTTTCCAACCCCTAGAGTTTTAAATTTGTAATGATTTGTAAATTTGTAATTTTCTCATTATTCTTTTAAAATATTAATATTTAGTATGTATAAAACTCCTAATAGAATTTACAGAACTTTTGAATCACTTTTCATGTGTGTTTGAAATATCGTTGTTCTTATTTTCTGATAGAATAAATATTAATAAGATTTATTATACATAACCATTCCTTGGGTTACTCAAGAGTTAACAATATAAAAGGATCCTGCACCCCAATAACCTGAGAACAGTGGCCTGCAAGACACTTACAACTCTCTGCCTTATTATAGGCATTCTTACCACAAAGATAGCATCATAGGATATTCTGGGTTATAGGAATTAAGCATTGTAAAATGCAACAGAGTCTAAACATTTCCCCAGCACCAGCTATTAAACCACGCAGCTTTCTGCTCTCTCTGGTATCAACACACTAAGCCATCCAGGGAACATTATAGAGATTTTCAACCACTTACATGGCACTATCATTTATCTAGGCTTCTTTTTCTGTTTCTTTTTTTTAATTTTTTTTTTAATTTCTGTATGTGTATGAATGTACTGTCTGCATGCAAGTCTGTGCACCCGTGTCATGCAATGCCACACAGGTCAGAAGAGGGTGTCGGATTCCCCTGGAACTGGAGTTCTTCTAGAAATGGAGTTTCAGATGGCTCTCGGCTGCCATGTGGGTGCTGGGGATCGAACCCGGGTCCTCTGCAAGAGCGTCGCCGCTCCTAACTGCTAGGCCATCTCTCCAGCCCCTTCTTTTTCTGTTTCTAAAGGATAAAATTTTATTTCATTTTATTTTTATACTCTATATTTTATTGATGTTTTGTTATTTCATACATCATTTTTCATTTCTGTTCAGGCATATTCCCCTATACCTTCCCCCCATCCCACCTCACCCCATCCCAGATCATGCATTCTGTCATAACTGTCCTGCATCTTTCTCTCAGTCTTTTTTATGCTTAAGAATTCACATTTTCCTCTGTTAATTTCACGTTATTCTAAAATATGGATACATACTCTCCACCCATATACAGTAATTACAGAATCTGAAAATAATTGGTGGGTGGATTCTAGACCCCATTGAGGGATTCACATTATAACAACATAGTTGCTTTCAGATAAACCCAAAATATAACCATACTGTCATTCAGCTTGCCTTTTTGTCTGGGGGCTATGGTGTTAGCATCCATAAATGAGGGAAACCATTCTCCGTTTGTCTTTCTGAGACTGTGTCACCTCATTCAGCATAATGGCTTCAAGCTCCATCCATCTACCTGCAAGGTTCATAATGCCATCTTTCTTTACTGCTGAATAGTACTCCATTGTGTAGATGTACCACATTTTTGTCATCCACTCATCTGTTGAGGAGCATATGGGTTGGTTCCAGCTCTTCGCCGTTGTGAAGAGAGCTACAATAAACATGGATGTGTATATATCTTTGCAGTAGGATGACTCTTCGGGATACATACCCAGGAGTGGTATGATTGGGTCAGGTGGTAAGCTCATTCTGAGACTTTTAAGGGTTCTCCACACTGCTCTCCATAGTGGTTGTACAAGTTTACATTCCCACCAGCAGAGGATGAGTGTTCTCCTTTCTTCACAACCCCTCCAGCATCTGTTGTCTTTTGTTTTCTTGATCTTAGCTAGCCGTACTGGAGTGAGATGATATTTGAGAAATCTTTTGACAAAATCCAGCATTCCTTCATGCTTAAAGTCTTAGAGGGAATTGGACTGGAGGGATCATTTCTCAATGTAATCACAGCCATATACAAGAAACCCACAGCCAACATCATCCTAAATGGGGAAAAGTTGGAACCATTCCCCTTAAAGGCAGGAACATGACAAGACTGTCCACTATCGCCACACCTCTTCAATATAGTGCTTGAAATGCTCGCTAGGGCAATAAGGCAATAAAGCGAAATTAAAGGAGTACTAATTGGAAAAGAGGAAATAAAAATATCCCTTTTTGCAGTTGATATGATAGTTTACCAAAGGGATACTAAAAACTCCACCAGAAAACTCTTAGAAACAATGAAAAGTTTCAGTAAAGTGGCGGGATACAAAATAAACCTAGAAAAATCAGTAGCCTTCCTTTACACCAAAAATAAGCAACTGGAGAAGGAATATAAGGAGACCTTCCCAATCACAATAGCCTCCAAAAAATTTAAATACCTAGGAATATACCTAACCAAAGACACCAAAGACCTCTACAACAAAAATTTTAAAACCCTGAAGAAGGAGATTGAAAATGACATCAAAAGATGGAAAGACCTCCCGTGCTCATGGATTGGAAAAATTAATATAGTAAAAATTTTCATTCTACCAAAATTAATGTACAGATTCAATGCAATCCCAATAAAAATCCCCAAGAGCTTTTTCACAGACTTAGAAAAAAAAATCCTTAAATTCATACGGAAAAACAAAAGACCTGAATACCTAAAGCAACCGTGAGTGAAAAGTGCAATACTAGGGGAATTACATTAACAGGCTTCAAACCATATAACAGGGATATAGTCATAAAGACAGCCTGGTACTGGCAAAAAACCAGAACCACTGACCAATGGAATAAAATTGAAGATCCAAACTTGAGCTCATATTTGATAAAGGGGCCAAAAAAAGCTCAATGGAGGAAAGATAGCATCTTCAGCAAATGGTGTTGGCAAAACTGGATCACCATTTGTAGAAGAACAAAATTAAACCCCTACCTCTCACCCTGTACAAAAATCAACTCCAAGTAGATCAAAGATCTCAATGTGAAGCCTGAAACCCTGAAGGTGATAAAAGAAAAAGTTGGCAACAACCTACAAGACATACGTGTAGGAGGAGACTTTCTAAACCAGACAACAGCCGCACAGGATGTAAGGTCAACTGTTGACAAGTGTGACCTCATAAAACTCAAAAGCTTCTGTACAGCGAAAGAAACAACCAAGGAAGTGAAGAGAAAACCCACAGAGTGGGAAGAAATCTTTACCAGCGACACATCTGATAGAGCATTAACATCAAGAATATATAAACTACTCAAAAAACAAAGAAGAAATGACCTACTCAAAAGATGGAGTAAAGAACTGAACAGAATCTTCACCCGTGAAGAATTAAAGATGGCTGAGAAACATCTTAAAAAGTGTTCATCATCATTAATAATTAAGGAAATGCAAATTATCTATGCTTCTTAAATCTGATAACTCCTTAAATACTGCCTTTTATCATTAGCTTGTGACAATTAGGAATATCATGCTGAAGTGGTACAACCTTGGCTCTGAAATATGGGCTAGGATAAGAAAAATAGCAAGGACATCCTCAAGATAAAAATAATAAGATAATATAGAAATCATATTTTAGAAATCAATATATCCCCTAGTGAGTAGCAAATCTGTGTCAAGTGCATAACATGATCTCCATTACCACATAGCTCCTCTTTGATGTACCTTGACTCCTGCCATTGTTATTTTGGTGAGTATGTAAACATCAGCTCAACACTCTGCTTTCTCAATTTCTAGAGCTCATCACCAACCAGAGAGCTTGTCTTTTGTCTCACTTCAAGGAAGCAAGTGGCTCACTGGTAGTCCCTATGCTTCTGTTATTACTGTTTTCTGCCACATCTCAGAAACATACTTTCAACTGTCTTAATAAGTGAATGAAAATTATATTAGGAAACTAATTATAATAGAAAGAATTGTCTATCTCAAGTTGGCTGGATAGTCTCCATCTCCTCTAGGACATGTTGACATAGTAGATTCTCATCACAGTCACCTGTTCATACTCTTGATTCCTGTACCTTATCTTGGGCCCATTCTCAGATAAGTGTGATTGTGTTCTAGAAATAGCTGTCTCTGCTTCTAAGGAGTATTATCTTTTTTTCTGACTCTTTCCTCCCACGTGTAGAAAGCAGTGTTCTTTTGTTATGTATTCCCATGTGGCATGAGTGACATAAGTAAAGAATGGCAAAGAAGCACGGAACATCAGCAATTTAATGTGTCATAGATAATATGGTGGAATGAATTATGTTTTATTGTGCCTTATAAGAGAGGGCTGTTTGTCGATATATATATATAATAATATATAATAAATAAGATATTATTAATATATAATATATTCCTAGTTTATAGTTCTCTCTCGTCTGTCCTCCTGTTCGCTCTCTCTTTCTCTCTCCTCTATAATTTGTTCTATCCCTCTACTTTTCCATTAACATCTTGTGTTCTTATTCCTTCTCATTTTTCCTGCCTCCCAATTCTTACCAGGGTGTTGCAGTCTTTGCTCTTTTCCTGATGTATACTTATAATATTTTTACATATATAATTATAGTTATTTTAATAACTTAAGTTACAAGAATTATTAATCAATTCACTCAGTGTTTTAGGTTTACAAATACAAATCATTCATCTAAGCAAAACTTACAGCTTTTCTTTCCTAAATGAAGAACCCAGGGTTTCAGGTACTTTGGAGCCATGGAACTTGAGCAGATGTTACTTTCCAATTAGTATGAATTTCAAAGGCTGAATGCTGTGTGCATAATAGCATTTGCTTTGCCTATTATTGGATATTGAATTTTACTCATGTACTGCTTTTAAAAATTACTCTACATTCTAACACCTTTGACCTTACAGGAGATTAGGAAATTGAGAAATTATTGAGTGAAGAGATCCAACAAAATTACGATTACAGGAACCTCTAAATGGTTCATGTAATTGAATTTATCCAGAAGCCAAAAAAAATCAATGCAGCCATCTAGAAACATACCAAATGTGACATTCAGTTTTTTATGCTTTATCAAACATAATTGATGCTGGAGGAAATAAATGAGAGAAATAAGCAGTCTTATAGTATGAGTCTCTAAGGATATATCAAATAGCCATTCATAAAGGCTATTCATATTTCTGAATGCCTAACGATAGCAGCAGTTGAAACACCCTCTTCTCTTCTTAGCTTCCAGCCCTAACCATTTCTCTGTGTAGTCCTGTGAGTAACAATATCAGGAAGAAATTTATTTAGTTGTTAGATATTGACATAATAGTTGGTGGAGTACCTGTTTTGGCATTACATAATCAAAAGTATCACAATTAGTAAAGTAATATTAGCATAAATTTTATGTATTCATGGTAATAAATATTTAGATAAACATCTGTAGTATGGTAAAATGCTGTCAATTTAAAAAGCTCTGAAAAGGTTTGATATCTTATTTCAGTTCTCTTTATTGTTGATGTAACACTTGCTCCTGTGTCCCATACAAATCACTCTCTACGCAGATATCCACATGTAAACATACCTTTTCTTGCCCAAATCTTATCAATGCTACAGGGCTTAACTCCTTCCATTTTGTCAGATAGATGTGGATTTTTTATTTTTGTTAATTTTAGCCATTTTTTAAACAATTCTTCAATGGAGTTTTCATTTTTAATCCATATGACCAAGAAAGGTGTATTCAAGGATATTCACTGAACTATTGATCTGAAAACTGTTTTAAGCCCTAAGCAAAGTACAGAAAATGAGAGTAAATATTCATAAATTTTTACAGCAGTATGAAAAGTAATTTTAGGTCAAGTGAATATAATCTAAAAAACTGGTGCTTTTTCTTTGTATTCATTTGTTTTCTGTGTTTGATTTTCTAGTGAATTATTTCACACTGACTGAATTACATACACCCCATATCCACAGATAGGGCTATAACACAATGTGACTCTATTAGGAATGGCATATCAGGCTCTGTATATTTTAGATGTGATCATAAGTTGTGACCTACCTTAGTCTGTTTACATTGTTATAGAAAGCAATATAGACTGGAGTATGACAACAGAAATGTATTTAACATAGTTCTGGAGTCTACAAAGTTAATGTATATACAGAGAGCCACTCCAACTGTGATGAAGTAGCATTTACTGGTCCGTAGATTAATACTTTTCTGGCTACATCTTCACATGCTATCAAGAAGCAAGGCAGGACTTTTATGCATTGTTAAGAAGTGTGATATAACTCCTTTAAGTATTTCTAGTGTAGGGCCCCCTGAGCTTTTGTTCAAAGCAGTTGGGCGTAATGCATATTGGAAACAACAACAACAACAACAACAACAACAACAACAGAAAGGACTGCATCAAAGAACTGACTGAAACAGTGAACTTCTGCTCAAAACAGTCAACTTCCTCATGGAGAATATTGAGAAAGACTGAGAAAGAGATGAAAAGCATGTTTGGCAGAATGCATGAGCTCTTGCGGGGTGGGGGAATGGGTGGGAACACGGGTCTAGATTTGTTAAAAAAATAAAAATAAATTTATGTAAAAAAAAAAAAGAAGTGTGATATAACTCCTTTCAAGTGGTTTCTGCTTTTTTGACCTAACCAACTCCCAAAGGCCTTTTTGTATAATATACTCATAAAGTTATTAGGATTCATCATGTGAAGTATGAAGAGACACAAGCATTCAATTCACAGCAGGCCCTAAAGTTTAAGACCAAGTAAGTCCATGTAAAATGATGGAAAAATGAGCAAAGGTCTTATTTCTTTTCCTCACTAATGGAGAGAAGAAGGCCACATGAGGACATAGCCAGAGGCAGCAGCTACAAGTAGAATGCACAGCAGAAACCAAAGCCTTAGAGACCTTAACCATGTACTTTCAGGATCAGGGACTATAGGACCACGGGTTTCTGCTGCTTAATCTATTGGGGCCCTGGTTTCTTGATAGGGCAGATAAGACAAAAGGAAATAATTGCCTAGGTCAGTGAAGGTCAATCATCTAATTTATTTTTCTGTTAAAATGAAAACAAAAATCCCATGATTATATCAATAATTTTCCTGTTTGACTAAAGCCAAGTTTGGCTGTTCATGGTTTCATTCTACTCTATAAATATGTTTCATTTCAATACACAATCTGCCATACATTTTTAAATATGGTATTAGTAAGACTATCTAAAACCCTTCTATCATAAAAGGCATATTCATAACTACTTTAGATCTTTTTTGTCACATGTTCTCAATGGCTCGAGGTATGCTTAGAAATATACTTTGCTGATATGGGGTTTCCTGTTGCAGTGGTTTCCTTACTCATTGACATGATAAAGCGCCTAAGAAGAGCAACTCAAGGTAGAAAGGGTTTATTTTGGCCCACCGTTTGAAGATATAGTCAGTTATGGCAGGGAAGACTGCAGCAGGAGATGAGGCCATATTGTGTTTGAGGTCCGGAAGCAGAGTAAGATGAATGGTGCTGCTCATCTCATAGTTTTTTTCTTTATGTGGTCCTGGACTCGGGCCGAGGGAATGGTCCTGCACATATGTGAGGTATGTCGTCCCCCTTGCACAAGTAAGGAAAATATCCTTAGATAATTCTTGATTTTGTTAAGTTGACAAATCAGTATTAACCATTACACCTGATTGCCACCTCAAATATTCCTTTTGAATCCAAACAGCTTAAAGCACAATTATCTCCTGATTTTATTGTTGCTGTTTTATTGTTACATATTCGAGATCCTGTGAATCTGTTTTTCATCAGATATGAGTAAATATTTATTGAAGTACTCATCCATCAAAACTTTTAGTAATCTCATTGACATTACTGAACATAATGGTTCACTACTGAAATGTGCTCTCTTTTCTAATATTCTAAAAAAATTAATACTTAATCAATTACTTTTATGGTGGTGAAGATTAAATATAGAAATTTTGTGTATGCTAGGCAAATGCTCTGTTCTATTGAGCTATAGTCCCAGTCTCTTTGCCCTAATTAAATAAAAGGGTTTATTTTGATGCAGCATCTTACTAAGACACCTAGACTGGCCTTGAACTCATTATGTATCCCAGGATGACCTTGAACTTTTGATTCTCTGCACTAGTTATTCTAGTACCTGAATTATAGGCCTGTACTACTAGTATTCAGGTTGTTTTATATTTTACTACACAAAATTTCATATCCCTACTCGTTGAGCTACATTGTGATTAAAATTATATTGGTCAAAACTCTGTATTCACACATTTAAGGATTATGTGGTCATTCAAAATTCATAATAAAAAACAATAAATACCATGTATTCATAAATTTAATATGATACTCTAAATTAAAATGTAATGAATATGTGTTTGTCAACTGTAACTTTAGAAACACCAAATTTTGGCATTAAAAATGCAAACAACATTGTCACAAAAAAGTGGGAAATTCATTTTATTTTTCATATAGGTGGCTTCTTTGGGTTATGAAATAGTTTTAATAAATCATTTGTTTGCTTGGACTTAAAGTACCAACCCACAGTTCTTGCAAAACCCTGAAGTCATTTAAGTCTGAAGGAAAATAATGTTTCCCAGTTAGGTAACATAAAAATTTGAGTATTCAAGTATAGCTATCAACAGCCTCTTAGGTTTCCTTGATAGGAAATGTCACACAAAATACATGGGTATTGTTATAACAGATCTTTTTCTGGGACTCCAGTGCAGTCCTCACTAGCCTAGATGCATATCACTAAGTTTAACAATCTTAGCTAACTTCTTAATGTTATCATTGCCTTATGACATATCAACCTGATTGAAATCAAAAGGGCTTTATAGCACATCTTTTCTCCTTCTCACCTTCCTCATTTAACCAAATAGCCTATTAATGTCTCCTGGGTGTTAAGACCCCCCCCCCAAAATGGGTGACTTCTTTTTTTCTCTTTTCATTTCTTTATTTTCTGAACAAAATATTCAACCAGACAACTCAGTCTATAAAGTTATCTATTGGGGGCTGGGGAGATGGTATAGCAGTTAAGAGCACCTATTGCTCTTGAAGAGGACCTCTGTTTGATTCCTAGCACCCACATCATGGTTAACAACTGTCAGTGACACAAGTTCCCAGGGTAATCATAGGTCTTCTTCTGACCTCCATGGGCACTGCATGAGATACGTACACCTAAATACATGCAGGCAGTACATTCACATATGCAAAATAAAAATAAAATATTTTTAAATGTATTTGAAGTCCACTTGCTTTTCTTTGTATGTTATAATCTAAATCACAACAAAAGGTCATCTAACATGAGTTCTTATATTTACCTTCCTGATTTCCCTTCTACTTTTGTATCTTAGTGTCCATTTTCTATACAAATTCAATATATTAATTTGTTTTTTCAATATGTAAAATACTTTTAGTGCTATCATTAAAATGCTACAGACAGCTTAATATCTACAATGCTTTGGATGCATTCTCAGTCAAATTACTGGTTTCTAGGAACTACTTGACTTACATGACTCCCTAACCTATAATCAAATGCCTCCCATTTATTATCGGCGAGCCTTACATATCTTCCCAGGATCACTTATAAAATAATCTTGCTTTACATTTATGAAACACAGTTATGAAAATTTTATGGAGGGCACCTTCAACCATATCTCCTAGTGATCCCTACATCTTATATTCCTTGACCTAATGGGTTACTTACATGATCAGAATATGGCAAAAGCGATGCCATGGCTCCACTATGTAAGACCGCAAAGACACTCACTCCTTCCTACTTGCATGTCATCCCTTACTTTCAATTGCATCCTCTAAGGGAAAACTGCAGTCAGCTGCTCCTGTGTTCTGGAAAGGCTCTAATGATAAGTAATTAAGTTCTACAGAACTTCTAGCTAGGAAACGATTCTTTATTAGTACTTCTAGGGACTTTAAATTTCCTCTTCTTTCCCACTAACGTCTACACATGGGGATGCTTTTGCTTGTACCAGGTTTCTTTTCCTGTTTCTTTTTAGTTTCTCAAATTTCCTCTACAGCTACACCTTTGTTCTCTGTTGAGTTTTACTCACATTGCCCAGTGTAGTGTACATTGTATTTCTACTGATACACAGATGCACATAAGTACAAGGGCAGAAATCTAATGAACAAAGGCCAAATTTGCTACTGTCAGTTCGCACAGGAAAAGTAAAATAAAATATAAAATAAAATAAAATAAAGAAAAAAGAAAAAATGGAAAAATGAGATATCACAATGGAGTACTTAATATGATATGTAACAATATGTTCTGGACTCTCACGGCCTTCTGGAATATTATTTGAGTTAATACTATCATCTGTGGTCCTGATCTACATTTTTTTCTCCCCTCTCCCTGCCCCTCCTCCTCCTCTTCCTTCTTTTCTTACCCTCCTCCTCCTTCTCTTTTTATTTTGAAGACAGGGTCTCACTGTCTCACTCTGTAGCCCAGGTTGATCTCTTGATCTCTCTATCCTCTTGCCCCCACCTTCTAAGTGCTGGGGTTACAGGTGTGTGCCACGACAATTGTTTTTTAAACACTATGTCATGAAACATTTCAATCCTTGATCTGATGGCTCTTCTCTCACTTTTTATCAGTCTTTTCCTTTCTATGTTTATCTCTAGTAAGCCTTTGAAAGGGTTTCTGTGCCTCAGCTTTAAATCTAATTTCTTCTTTTATGAAAGAGTTAAAAAATTTAAATCATGAATTTGCTTAGAATTTTTGGATTATGGTATTGGTTATGAGGTATGGCTCTCTTATTTTTTTAGAGGAAGGTGTAATTTAATTTAGTCCAGGTTGACCTTAAATAACCTCTGCACCCAAGGCTGACCTTAAATTCCTGATATTCCTGCCTCTATTTCTAGAGTCCTGGGATCATAGATGTCTGCCAGTGTGCTGAATAGCTTTAGCGTTAACTTGACACGCCTGGGTAGATAGAACCTCAGTTGAGTAATTACCTCCATTGGACTAGCCTGTGGCCATGTCTGTGGGGTATTTTCTTGATTGTTGTGTCATAGAGGAGCCTGTCATGGATATAAACGTACCCATACATACCATTATTTCATGCATTTAAGATTCTTAATTCTGAAAGTAAGAGAAAACCTAAAAAGTAGTGATTTATACCAAGGACAGTTAATGATTTCATAAAGAGAAGTACAGAAAGAGGAAATCTCAACATTCCAATCAATACTTGATATCAACAAAAGCCCAAGCACTATCTAATCATCAGCCTTTGTTCTTTAAGTACTGGCTTTTTCCCCGTTATAGCCTATGGAAGTCCTAGTCATTACAAGTATATTAAAATAAACATGAGTAGAAGAATTAGTTACAAAAGCCCCTAATTTGTATTAACTTTCCATATTTGAGATAGAGAAAAAGCCTTTTTCTCAGAAGCCATTAAGTTTGGTCTTTCCATCTCTTCTCTGAGAGAATTTCATCAAAAGGAAGCCAGGCTTGGTGGTGCACGCCTTTAATCCTAGCACTCAGGAGGCAGAGGCAGGTGGATCTTTGAGAGTTCAAGGCCACCCTTGTCTACAGAGTGAGTTCCAGGACAGCTGGGGCTACAGGGAGACCCTGCCTCAAAAAGACAAAAGAAAAAAAAAATAATTTCATCAAAAGGCAAAACTAGGGGCTGGATGTGTAAGTGTCTGGGTTCCACCCTTTGCAAAAAAAAAAGGTCATAAAAGTAAAATTAAATAAACTGAGCTTCAGTGGATCAAGAGACTTCTAGAAAGCTGTAGAAAGCTGGTGTCGATTAAGCAAAGTAGGGCTTACTAAGATCCCAGACAGGGAGGAAAGGTCCTTCTAAGCTCCAAATCAAGGAAATTTTCCTTCCACAGAGGACATGAGTCTCCACACTGTAATGAGAAGATGACAAGGAGAAAGCTGTAGATTAAACAGTAATATTTTCTGAAAAAGTTGCTGTAGTGTATAATTATTTCTGCATAATGTCTCTTGTAAAATTATGCATTTCTGGTCCAAATGTCTGTGACATATACAAAAGATGTTTATTGAACTTAAGAATAGACAAGTCCTTACAGATCTTGTGAGAAAAATAAGATATCTAATTAGTACATCCATCAAATTTACTTTTAGATAATTAGAATCAAGAACAGTAAAGGATCAGTTCAAACTGCCATGAATTAAATTTCATATAAATGACAACTCAGGTTTCAACTAAAAGCGACAGCAGAAATCAGGCCCAGTTACTTTCTTCATAGAATTAAGGTAATATAAGATAATATAGAAAATAAATATAGTATGGAAAGCACACGTTTAAATTTTAATGTATCATTATTGGTCCCATTTCTAGGTATTTAGCACTGATTCTTGACAGAATCATAATAAAATGATGCTGATATATTTCATCCCAACTCTGATGCTAAAATCTATTTTATGTTCATGATATGAGTTTTATCTTCATTTATTACTAAGTGAAACTTAGAATTTTGAATAAACTATTGAATTTTGTTGTTAAGAATCTTATTCAACATGTAAGGGGATAAGAATTTTATATAATTATTAGATATGTGGATTTGACCTCTAAATTATATTTCCTTTTGTGTCTGTGGTTTTCTTCAATATCTTAATATTTTTGTGGCATCTAACATTTTCCTGAAAGACAAGAGGCAAAATTTAGTGGATAAGCAATAATATTATCACATAATGGATAAATTTCTTAATATATTTTAAATTTTCTTTCTTATCATTAAATTGGAACTGTTATGAATCTGATGTCAGAAATTGGAGTATCGCCAGTTACAGTATGTGCTGAAAACTATTGAGAATTTAAGAAATATCAGTACTATTTGAAGGTGAGGAGTGTCAAATATTTAATGTCCTCAGTTCAAGTTTCACATTAAATATTAATATAAGTATTTTTAACCCACATTCATATAGTTAAGAATTTTGGTTTAATTTTGAGACTCCCTGGGGGTAATATTCAAATCTTCCACTGATATTAACCAAAATCTGTCACATTGGAAGTTATTGAAATATGTTCCTTCCAGATTTTTTCTTTAGTTCTAACTCAACATTATGGTAATTATTTCATTTTTAGTCATGTCAGTAGGTCCTATATATCTTACATGCTAAGAGCTTATCATGTTAATTCTTAGAATTTTATAAAATGTTATATTATGCCAGCAAAGGTAAGATTCTAATAATTAATTCCAATCATAATTAAGTTTGCATTTTTAACATAAATATAGCACTGAACACAATAAACACAATGATTTGAAAATGCCTCAGTATAGTGGCAGAGTTAAAACCCATAATGGGAAGCAATGGATCATAAATTAGTTTTTATAAATACTATTTGTTTCAATTTGTGTTAATGGCACATTTTATATATCAAAATACAAATCAATTTATCTTCATTTGTATTGGGGTGGTTGGATTGTGTTTTTTGTTTCTCTTTGTTTTTTTTAATTTATTTTCTTTATTTATATTTATTTTTATTCAATGTGTACGAGTGCTTTGCTTGCATGTGTTGTACATAGTCCACAGAGGCCTGAAGAGGGCATGGGAATCCCTGGAACTGGAGTTATGGAAGGTTGCTGCCATCATGTGGGTGCTAGGAATCAAACTCAAGTACTCTAGAAGAACAGCCAGTTCTCTCAACTGCTGAGTCATCTCACCAGCCCCTTCATTTATACTTTTTTTTTCTATCTCTCAGTTTTTTTCATTTTTTAGCTATAAGTGATAATCCATGAGTACAAGCATCCTTCATGTAAAACCAATTTGCAGGCTGTTGTGCCCAAACCCCCACAGCCCCACCATCCAGCGTGGGGTGAGGGGTTGTATGTTCAATCAAGTTGATCAAATGAGTGTCCAGACTTCATTGCTGTAGTTTCACCATTCACCCCAATTGCAGCCCTTACATTCTACCATGTCCCCTCTTCCACAGATTGTTCCCTAGGCTTAGAAAAGGGGCACAGGTGTATGAGAAGCAAAACAGTCCACTCTCTCTGGAGCTGTTGTCTTGGACTCTGGTCAATTCTGGCTGTTTCCTTTCATGGGCTGACAGTTTGTCCAGGAATATCCTTTCGATCCTACTAATGAAGCACAAGCAATGCATTTGTACTTTTTAAAGATAGAATAGATTAGAAGTCAGAGATTTAAAGGTTATATCTATTTTGTTTTCTCAGAGAGATGTTTACTTAATGCTTTCTAAACAAAAGTGGGATAACCAAACCTGAACTTACTTAAAATATATTTTATTGTGCCTAAATCTCCTGTTATTATAAACTCTACTGACTTGTAATTCTTCACTACACAGTACTGCAAGGCACAAAGTGCTAAACATGTAGAAGTGGACAGATATACACATATGTGCAGGGGATTTTAAATTCTCTCTTAGACTGAATAACACACAAGAACTGGGTTTCTTCTTCCTTCCTTATCTTTGCATAAGGATGATATACCATGTGAAAAAAAAGTCTTACTTTTTTTTGGATGGATGCTTAGCTTCTTTTACTGAGACTAATTTATTAAAGGCATCACATAGTAGGAAGTCCATCTGGTCTTTAATATCAGCTACATTCAAACTTTGTAGAAAACAAAGCAATTCAAACAGCAACAATGCTAGAAAGATATGCATTAATAATATTTCCATTTATAATTTTCTTTATTTTTATTTGTGTAATTGATGGAGTTCAAATCAATTAAAAAGGAATATGATATGTAGAATACCAAGCTTAGGGTTTTTTTTATGCTTTATATGATTTATCGCTCTGCTTTTTGTTCCACTAGTATGTTTTGGAAGGGTAATGATAGTTCTAAATAAGGAAACGAAGTATACATTGCCAAAATTTTAAAAGTATTGAAGAGAATAAAAAACCACTGCAAGGGATAATTTAAAGAAATAACGAATATAAATTATTAAGCTCTCAATCTAAGAGAAATGGGAGGCAGCACAAACCACACAATGGTGACAGACATCATACGTAGAAATGATTTCCAGGTAGAAGATTTTTGGTACAAATAAAAAATATATATATAAATATTGAAACAAAACACAATTCTCAAAATTAAAGTTGGTAAGTGGTAATGATATTTCAAAACCTAAAAATGTATTTGAAGTATTATGAAAAATTCCACATTGTTTCTTTTGATGTCTACAAGCTTTTGAGGTCCCTCTTGTTAATTGTTGACCCTATTTACTGTGTGGCTGCTGTTTGATTTAGAAGGTCTTCCTATGCCTATGTGTTATAGGTTGCTACCAACATTTTCTTCTATCACCTTCAGAGTTTTGGGTTTCATATTTAGGTCTTTGATCCATTTGCCATTGATTTTTGTACAGGGTGAGAGTTATGTACAGGGTGAGAGAGAAGAGTTACTTCTACAAATAGTGGTCCAATTGTGCCAGCACCATTTGCTGAAGATGCTATCTTTCCTCCATTGAGTCTTTTTGGTCCCTTTGTCAAATATGAGGTGTCTGAAATTGTATGAGCTCAAGTTTGGAGATTCAATTTTGTTCCATTGGTCAATGGGTCTGTTTTTGTGCCAGTACCAGGCTGTCTTTATTACAGCCTATAAGATAGTTTGAAGTCTGGTAAAGCAATTCCTCCTGTATTGCACTTTTCACTCAAGGTTGCTTTAGTTATTTGGGGTCTTTTGTTTTTCCATATAAATTTAAGGATTTTTTTCTAAGTCTGTGAAGAAACTCTTGGGGATTTTAATTGGGATTGCATTGAATCTGTATATCAATTTGGGTAGAATGGACATTTTTACTATATTAATTTTTCCAATACATGAGCATGGGAGGTCTTTCCATCTTCTGATGTCTTCTTCAATCTCCTTCTTCAGGGGTTTAATTTTTTTGTTGTAGAAACAAAACATAGGTAATGAAATAGGGCCAGTGTGAAGGCTCAGCCCTTACAGGTCCCTGCCGCCAAGGCTGATAACTTGAGCTCCATTTCTGGCACACAGCCATGTAAGGAAATAACTGACTCCTCCAAGTTGTCCTCTGACTTCCACATGTGCACCAAATAAAATAAATAAAGAAAAATATAATAAAAATTTTGAAAAAAGTGATGAAATAGATGACGAATTGAAATGCAATATAATTGAAAATGTCAATTAATATGGACCTTATATATAATTACTTTCTTAAGTTGTGTATATATGTATATGTACTGACTCCCCCAACTCTCAACAACCATTGGTTGCCAATACTTCCCTCGGTATTGTAGAGGTTTCTTACCCACTTCTCTACATATATGCTGGGACTTTTTTCTGGATTTATCTTATGTGTGGCTTATGCATGATATTATTGCTGTGAGTTCATATGAATAACTACCCAACTGTCTGAAAAGCTCTGTTTCTTTAGCTTACATTCTTATTCATAAATGATCCTTTTCGAGATTTCACATAGTATCCAAACTAACAAATTCTTTGTTCCCAAAAAATAAACAGTTAAGATAAAGCTTGATTTGTAAAGTAGGCACAATAATTCAACTGCTTAAACTGTGGAAGCACCCGCTTCCTTGGCAGTTCTACCCTTTCAGTTGATACCTATTTCTGATGTATCTAAACAATACTTGCTGTCAATATATGGATTATTGCCACTCATTTCAGGTTAATTATCTAAAACTTGATTTGTTTTAACGGCATGAGTGTTTTTCCTGCATGTAAGTGCACACTTATGTGATGTGCCTGCAGAAACAAGAAGCAGGGGTCAGGTCCCCTGGAACTAGAGTTGCATATGGTTGTTAGCTGCAATGTATATCCTGGGAATTGAACTTGGGTCCTCTCGAAGACTAGCAAGTATTCTTAAACACTGAGATATCTCTCCTACCCTCATCTAATAATTTGTGTGCATGTGTGTGCGTGTGTATGTATGTGTGTTTATGTGTGTGTGTGTGTGTGTGTGTGTGTGTTTCTACTAGTTTGCTTTCATTTGCTGTGACAAAACACTCTAACCAATAACACCTTGGGGAAGAAAAGATTTATTTGTCTTACACATCTCCCTGGTCACAGTTCATCCGTTAGGGAGCCCAAGGCAGGAATTCAGGGCAGGAACCTGGCTGGAGGCAGGAACTGAAGCCCAAACCATGGAAGAATGCTGTTCTATTGGCCCATGCTCAGCCTGCTTTCTTGTACAATGCAGAACAAACTGTCCAGGGGTAGCACTGCCCACAGTGGGCTGAGTCCTCTTACATCACTCAAAAATCAAGAAAATGTCTCATAGACATGGGCATAGGCCAGTCCAATGGAGGCAATTCTCAGTTGCGGCTGCCTGTACCAAATTGTGTCAAGTTGACAATGAAAGCTATCAAGCACAGTGTGTGACTGTTTTCTTTGTCAACTTGATATTATTTACAATTACCATGGAAATAAATAATTGGCATGTCTCCAAGAAAGCAGGTTAGATTAGGTTAACTGAGGTGGGAAGATATCTTCCTAACATCCCTTGCTAAAGTCTTTTATAGGTTTTTCCATGCTTCCTGGTACAAGACATTTTCATTCCTTTTCTGTTCTTATTTTCCCCACAAATTTAATACCTTTCTTCTTAAATAAGCAGTCATAATGAACTGTGGCTATATTCTTTTTAGTTTGAAGGCCAATTGGGAAGTTATATATTCCTTTTTATTTCACAGTGTGCCAGCAGTAATTCTCATCTTAGATCACAGCAACCTCAACATACAATTTTTCTTTTTTCATCATTTCAAAACTTTTCATCTTTCAAGTAAAGAAAACATTTTTGGCTTTTCCTTGACCTATTTAAATTATCAGGATCAACATTTTTATGGTTAAGATCAATTAAAAATTAAAATAGCTTTTACTTGAGTACAATCCCATTGCTCTACAGTAGTTAGTTTGCTCATGAAGACAGATGCCAAATGACTAATGGTGGGACAAGATAGACAGGATACATTGGACAAGGGGCTGATTCATGTCCAGGAGAAGACAAAGAGAGGCTGAGTTAGATATCATCACATTTTATAGAAGACTTCATTTTCCTGAGAATTTCCACATAATAATTTTAAACCATAATGAAAAATGGTGAGCTGAAACTTCAGAAAGTGAAGCCATAGATAAAGGATGGCTGTAAGTATGAGGGAGAGAGTGAGTAAAATTCAAAAGAAGATAAAGCTTTTAAAGTGCTATCTGTGTCAGAAAGCAAGAGCAACACACGGAGCTGGAGGGCCTAGCAGACGATTAGTGACGAGGTGTAGAAAGAATGCAAGAGTGTCCGTCAGCATGGATCTGAAAGGAAGCCCAGCAACTTAACTTATTCCAGTTATACAGAACAAATAGAAGAGGGTGGCTCTCTTGCTCACTCCTTATACTCCCTATAGTACTTTCTACTGAACTGAACCCAATCAGAATCCTTGAAAAAGGATTAATGGTAAATCCCATGGAAACAAAATCAGAGAAGAGGAGCATCGTGGGTCTGGAGATTAACAGGGAACACCTGAGGCTAGCATAACTATTTTCCTATTTGTAGATTCAGTCTCCAAAACATGGAGTGGCTGAAAAATCCTCCAAGAACTAAGATGCTACTTTGGAAAAGAGTTACAAAAACTACAATCCAGAAAGAAAGTTGGAGGCTACTGCACAGTTCCACAACTGATCAGACACAGAAAATACATGTCTGAGAGATGCTCAGCCCTAGAGGACACATCTACAGTAAAACTTCTACACCTAAGGCTCACAGAAGATAGGGAAACAGAAAATAGAGAGAACACTAATAAATACATCCCTCAACCCTCACCAGCCAAGCTTTCTCATACAGCAGAGTCCAATGCACTCAGAAGGCCACAACTGGCTAAGTTTTAGAGAATAATAGACTGCAAAATGTGTGTATCTGGACAGGGCGCCTTGATTAATCCTCACCCACACATGGCTCAGGGACCATTGTGGAAGAGGAGACTGAAAGATTGTAAGGGCCAGGATTGTTACATGAACATAAGGAAAAAAAGACTTCCAAGCCTTTGGGAACTTGCTCATATGAACTTGCAACAATGGTGACACAAGACCCATGCCAACTCAGACAAAAATCCAGCATAGAATTGGAGAATTGAGCAACCTTAGCAGAGGAACAATTGGAAACAGATTGTTGGAGGACTAAGGAGAGTTGATCCTCTTTAAGAGGAGCTAGATAGGCTGACTAGACTCTAATAATTATACTAGCCCCAAGGAATATCTAGGTATGAATGCTTGACTCGGCATACACAACAGCATGTATGGAGTCCAGTGGAGGGGAAGGGGAGTATGGATGATGGAGGAGATGTAATTCAATTAAAATCTATTATATGAGATGCACAAAACTCAGTAAAATATACATAAAATAGTATTCAAGGCAGGGCGTGGAGAGATGGTTCACCAGTTAAGAGCACTAGCAGCTCTTGCAGAGGAACTGGATCCAAAACAGGCAACCAAATGGCAACTAACAACTATTCATAACTTCAGTTACTGGGGAATCTGAACACCGTTTTCTGACTTCTGTTGGTAATATCATATATGGGAGTACTTACAAGTGTACCCTTACAAAATATGGAGTAACAGAGACTTCACAAATGAAGAAGTAAAGACGGCTGAAAAACATCTTTAAAAAGTGCTCAATGTCATTAATAAGTAAGTAAATGCAAATCAAAACCACTTGGAAAGGGGGGCACTCATCCACTGCTGGTGGGAATGTAAGCTCTTACAACTACTATGTAAAGCAATATGGAGAAACTGTACAAGACTCAAAATGAGCCTACCACCTGACCCAGTCATACCACCTCTGGGTATATACCCACAAGACTCACCCTGCTGCAGAAATACAAGCACAGCCATGTTTATTGCAGCTCTCTTCATAATAGTGAAAAGCTGGAACCAACCCAAGAGCCCCTCGACCTCAACTAATAAGTGGATGACAAAAATGTGGTACATCTACACAATTTACATCAAGCATTTTGCAGGTAAGTGGGTAGAACTCGAAGGCCATTATGCTAAAGTGAAGTAACACAGTCTCAGAAAAACAAATGACAAATAGTATCCCTCATTTGTGGATGCTAGCACCAAATATTTAGTAGTAAGGCAAACTGATAATATGTATATTTTACCTGAAAGCAACTGTGTCGTTATAATGTGAATCCCTTAACAGGATCTAGATTTAACCTACTACTCATTCTCAGACTTTGTAATTGTGGTATATGGGGGTAGGGTATGTATGAATACTTTAGAGTAACATAAAATTAAAGAAGGGAAACAATAATACAAGTCCATCAAAGAAATTGGGAAGCACTTTTTGTCTATAAGGTAGAAAGAGTCAAAGTTCTAATTTTTCAACACAATTCATCAACTTTTCGTTTGCTGGAGACACAAATGTATTCAGAAGGTGAGCGCACCATGATTTGTGAGTCCAAGTATTATTGAGTATTTCATAATATCTGACAGATTTATTTCAATCTTGGATGACAGCCTCTGTCAGACACCTGAGACTAAATGTCTGGTGTGTAGTCTTCAGATGACTAATGAATTTCTTTTGTCATTATTTTGTGTCTGAGTGGTCTTCTTGGTGGAATTAACTCATTACAATCTGATACTATTAATTATTTCTTATAGATCAGAGTTATATATACTTTATTAAGTTTATATTAATAAAGAAGTGTATATTCTTTATTGATTCCATAAACAGGCAAAAATATAAAACACCTAAAAATTCACTCAAGTATGCTGTATAAGGAGTGAGAGTAATTATAACTGAAATTGATTCATTTGGAACAAAAATTAGAACAAGAGTAGTGTTTAGTGAAAATTCTGTTTAATGAACCACTGTTTGCAATTTTCGATATAATCTTAATTTTTAAAATTTTAGACATGTTTTTTGGACTATCAAATTATCTCAAGAACGTAAAGCTTGGAATGGATAAAGATTCCATTTACCAGCAGAGTTTCTTCCCTGACACGTCTGAGTCTGGTGAAGAGATGATGGGTCTGTCAGAATATGTGCCTGAAATGAAGGAGACACTGAAATAAAATTAGTACATCAGTGGTGAAAGCAAAGAACAGAGTGTGTGCAGAAGAAGCCAGACTTATTGGTGAGTTATATGACTGACCTATTGCCAACTACCGCATTAAGCAACTTAAGGAGTTTGATGGAAAGAATCTAGTTCAGTGACTAAAGAAGGTCTGGAGCCATTAAATGGTGAGAGGGATAAAAAAAATGGAGGAGAGCAAGGAGGTTTCGAGGGGACAGTCTCCAATAGACCTATCCTTCACCTCACTGCATCTTGACATGCATCAATAACTGGACAGAAAATTTGTTGTAGATCTTGAAAGCCCAGTCACTTCAAAACAACTCTGCAACAGGCGGCATGGTGACTCAAAGTACCTGGAGATGAATCCTAGCCCCTTCATTATGGAGACCATGTGACAGAATGCCATGGAGGACAAAAATGACAAAGCTGTGAATGACCTGGCCAAGGTTCTGTTTAGAACTGTGTTTCTATCTGCTGGCTTCTCGCTGGATAATCCTCTTATCTCCCTCAATCACTTGTACAACAGATCAAGCAAGGCTTAGGCATTGATGAAAGTGAGGTCGGAGAGGAGGAATATAGTACTTCTGATGAGATCCCCCCTACTTGAGAGTTATGAGGATGCAAGTCATAAGAATTAAGCAGATTGGAGTATCCATTGAGAACATTCTGTGTGGTTTGTCTATGACTACTCAGCAGCATTGGCTGACTGTGGACCACCTGGGTCTCTGTGCTGATACCTATTTCTTTTTGTTTGTTTTATATTGTCCTTGGGTCTTAAACCAGGAAAACCGTGACTCTCATCAAACATGAGGGTTGAGTTTGCTGTATTGAAGTTTTTGTTTTGCTTTATTTTGTTCTGAAAACTAAAATATTCATAAGAAAATGCAGTTTTTTAAAAATAAGCAAATAAAAAACTTATCACAGTTGAGAATCTTTGCTATAAAGAACACATCCTAAAGTTTCAACATGTTTTAAATTGAAAGTTACAAACTTAAAAACATTATACTAGTTCACTTGTTTGAAAGGAGGTAATTAAATGAATATCGACTAGTATGATAAAAAATGTTCCCATAAGGGCTGGAGAGATGACCTAGCCATTAAGAGTGCCAACTGCTGTTGCAGAGGTCCCGGGTTCGATGCCCAGCACCACATGGTGGCTGAGAACCGTCTGTAACTCCAATTCCAGGAGAACTCCAGTTCCAGGGGAATCTGACACCCTCTTCTGACCTCCGCGGCATTGCACAACATGGGTGCACAAACCTACATGCAGACAGTACATTCATACACATTAAAATAAATAAATAAATAAATAAATAAATAAATAAATAAATAAATAAAATTAAAAAAAAATTTCGCATAAGAAATCGAGAATTCTGAATAAATAAATAGCAAATTCTATATTATCTAATAAACAGAAGAGATAAATGCATAGAAAATATATAACAGATTGTTCTATTAATAAATATCATAATTTCCTTTAGTCAAAGATTTTTTTATATACACCTAATGTCTTTATAAAGCCAATTTTATATCTATTCACCTAACTTATATTAAATTGAATGCATTTTGGCAAAATTTATCTGAATATTTGTACTGATATTGGAATTTATAAGTAGATAATTTAAAATAAAAAATAAATTCAGCATTAAAAATTATCAATTCTTACTAACTTATTAAAACTAACATTAATTTGTCAGTTTATGGATCTACTCAATCATCCCAAGAAAGTAGTTAGCATAATAAAACTCCATCTGCACATTTATTTATTTTATAAGGTATATGAAATGTTTTTACCTTCACAGCAATTGCTTCTTAAAATAAAACTACAATTTCATCTTCAGGATTTGTGAAATTGGTTTTGTAAGGGCAGAAAATATCCTTAATTCAACTATCATATACAAGTTAAAATGAAATTTTTATTTCACCTTAATTATTTTCTATTCCCATAATTAGAAGCTAATCTTATCCACACATAGCTAGGGGCTCAGAAGCAGTAAATGCTTGACTGTTGAAATGATTGGAGAACTTTACTTTCTGATAATTACAAGATATAATTACTTTGGAGCTTTCAACGACCTTTTAGTGATTAGGGAAGCTTTTCTAATTCAGTCATAACATTTGTATTACTAATAAACTAAGAAGTCGTACACTCTAATAGCTGACAAATTTGAACCAAATGCCATGTCTAAAAAATAGTATTGCAGGCTTCAGGGAAAATCATTTATGTATTTTAAAGTATTATATTACTTAAAATCTACCTTTGTGTGTTTTCTGTATGAATATTTACTAAATTACAAAGTATAGAGTCAATGTTGTTGACATTTATTTGGAGTAGTGTATCTGGGAAGTGCAGCATAATTAATAGGCAAGCTTTCAAAACTTTTGAAGGAATTGTTTTCTTCTTTAGCAGCATTCAGTGGCCTGATCCAACCAACAGAAAAGAGGCAGGTAACTTACTGCCAGGGTGATTCACACAGGAATCTGTCACTAAGGATTTCAGTGTCTTAAGAAAGCAGGAGCAATTTTTATTTTTTGCATGACAGTGAATATGACAGGAAAATTGTTGCTGAATTGTAATCTGAATAGAAGAAAAACCAGAAGAGGGAAACGCATACTTGAAAGTTGAGAAGTAATTTACTGAAATTATAATAGGTCTGCTTTATGTAGAATTTTTTTAAGTTTTCACTGTCAGTTTGAGCTATGACTAGAATGTGGCATAGCAATGCCAGTGGTACAGGCTGCACTGCAATAAAGACAGACTCACATTGAGGAAACAGTGCATATTTTAATGCTCCTTCCAGCAGAAGCCTGAGGTAAGTATTGACATGCACGTTTATCACTCAACATGTATAACTGAGATCAGTACAAGCACTTCTGGAAAATTTTACTGGACAGAGATGATTGAGGTGAAAATGGTAGAACATATATATGACATTAATAATGTACTCATGATAACTTCAGAAATAGCAGCCTTTTTGTCTAAACCTAGTTGTAAATATTAACATCTACTGTGAAAACAAAATTAGTTTGAGAAATAGATAATGTCAAAATTGCTTTGTGAAGGAATTGAATAAGAAGTTTGAGTCCCTGCTTGCTGCCTGCACATAGGAGCTTCATGAACACTTCTTATAAACGCGTGACTATTACAGGACATATAATGATCCAAAAAGCTCTACAACATATGCAATCTCCAAACACTTTGTCAACATAGACATTATTATCTTTAAAGTCAGTGAAGTTGAGGTTAAGCAAGTCTAAGCAAATGACCCAAAGTCATAAAGTTAGCAAATGTCAGAGCAGAATTCAAACCTATATTTCACTAATTCCAAAGGCTGATTCATTAAAATACACCACTCTGTAGCCTTCTGTGTTCTGTTCATCTCATCGTAATTTGACTTTTTTTTTTTTTTGCATGCGTAAGGTGGTAAGCAATTTCATATTTAACTTATCCTGCTGGTAGATTAAAAATGAGTAAAATAGTTGAAAGAGTTTTATAAGTCAAGATACTGATGAAATATCACAAAATTGGCAATACTTCATTTCATAGGTTAAATTAAATATAAATGATACTACATATATGTCTACTATTTAGTACATAGGATCGGACTTATTTTCCTAAAGGAAGCTTTAAAAATACCTTCTCATTTACTGATGCAGTCTTTCTGTTGTTGTTCTTTTACTATGGAAGAGGGGGCGTGGTAGAATGTAAAGGCTGCGATTGGGGTGAACGGTGAAACTACAGCGATGTAGTCTGGACACTCATTTGATCAACTTGATTGAACAAACAATCTGTCACCCCCCACTGAATGGTGGGACTGTGGGGGTTTGGGCACAACAGTCTGTAGATTGGTTTTGCACGAAGGATGCTTATGCTCATGGATTATCACTTATAGCTAAAAAATGAAAAAAAAAAACCTGAAAGATGCAGGACAGTTATGGCAGAATACATGATCTGGGATGGGGTGGGGGTGGGGGGGAAGGGAAAGGGAAATATGCCTGATCTGAATTGGAAAATGATGTACGAAATGCACAAACCATCAATAAAAATTAAATTAAAAAATACCTTCTCATAAATCTGGACTGAATTCAATGTGATATATTATTCAAATATAAAATATGAAAAGGTCATATATTAATGAAGGGGGTAAGAACTTGCTGTTTACCCTAAGTAGATCTGGAACTCATCCCCCTGCCTTAGGCTACTGAGTGCAGAAATTACAGGTGTGCATTATTAATCCCAGCTAGGTGAGAATATTTTTAATGGCCAGTGATTTTAGGTTGTATTACAAAAATACTCTTAAGTGGCAAATTTCATCTGACTTAAAGCAATTGTACCAAGAAAATATCAATTTTAATGTAAATTTAAATGGGTAAATGACTGAAATATTCATAGAATGCCAAAGATTCCATATTTTCATGTCACAAGACAGTTAAGACTTTCACCTTGATATAATTAGGGGATCTAATTACAACCGATACTATCTAATTATTTTTTATACTTCAGAGTTATATACTTGAAGTATGGTATTCTTTAGTAATACCATAAACTGGTGAAAATATAAAACAACTAAAAATTCACTCAGATATACTATAGGAGTGAGAAAGACTGCCTCTTAAATTGATTCATTTGGAACAAAAATTAGAACAAGTATAGTGGTTATTAAAACTTCTGTTTAATGAACCACTGTTTGCAATTCTGGATATAATCTTAAATTTTAACTTTCTAGACACCTGTTTTTGGACTATTAAATTATCTTTCATACAAAACACTCCATGGCCTTTTGAGAAAAGTGCATATCATGAAGCTGTTGAATTGAGTATTCTTTTTTTTTTTTTTCTGAATGCACTAGTTCTCTTATATGGTTTTGTCTCAGTAATGTGTACTTTGTGAAAGTCACATGTTAAACCACCTTAAAATAATTTTTTTGCAATCCACATTTCTTCATTGATCTATTAATATTTGCCTTATATAAGAAGGTGCTCTGCTTTTGAAGTGTATATATATTTGGAATTATTATTTTGTATATCTATGTTTATGCAATGGCATAAATTTTTCTGTTTTTTTTCATTAAAAAATCCATTTAATTTATCTGTTCTATAAAACCATAAACTTGTACATATTAATCATCTGTTATGTATATGATTCTCATATTTGCACAAACCTGTATGTCCTTGTGGAAAGGTGCTATCCCAGCTTAATCCATGCTTGGAAGTGGCACAGAATAGAACTGTGTCTATCCCTGTATGACAGCTTAGGTGAGGTCCTAGGAAAAATCTAGAGGCTCTGTCTATGAGCCTTGGTTTGAGCTTATGTGCCGTTTCCTCTGCTTGATTCTGGACCAAGTTCGGGTACTACAATGAGTTCTGAGAAAATGTCCTCTGCTAACTTTTATGTCCTACTTCCCTGTGAGTGAAATCTATCTTCTTGTCTTGCTACCCTAAGTAGGAGAAAAATGATAGAGGTCAGCCAGTTGTCTCACGCAACCTCCGTGGCTCACTGTGAAGTTATCTGTCTGAAGAACAAGGGTTGTGGGGTTGTCAGGACTTGGTTTCATTGCTGCAGGCCTGGTCTTCCAAGTCTAAGGTCTGAACTGAATTGCCCAAGAGAATAACTCTCTATGCTGTGTGAGATGATCGAGAGGCAGACACAGGACATTTGCTTCCTCCTGCTTTCTTCAGTCTGTCATTCATCATAATTATGCTGACATCAGACAGGGCAGTTTGTCCCCATGCTTTAGATTCCATGTACTTTAATGCTGTGTGGTTGGCTATTTAAAAGGATCTGTCTGTAGTGACATCATGGTTGGCAGCTTCTCTTCAGCTACCACCTTGCTCTGATCCAGATTTCACAACTTTATATTTTAATTCCACACATTAAACTTTGAAATTTAGTGTTCGACTACATAAATTTTAAAATTTTAAAATTATCCTTACATCAGAATTTACAGTTTTTAAAAAGCATCCCAATTTGTTTTTCATTTTACTTCAAATTTTTGGCAAGTCCAAGGCAGTATTGAGAAGTTGCATTTTATTTTTATGAGCACAAACTCAATTCTAATGTCTTGTATTAATTTAGAGATAATATTTCACAACTAAAACTTGCTTATCTATACTTACTATAATTCAAATGTGGAAATCTGAATGTTTAATAATAGAAAAAATTAATTGATCTTTCAAACTGTAAGCTGGGCCTGGTGGCCCACTGGAAAGGTGGGACAGGAAGATGACAAATTAATGGGTTGAGTGGACTGCACAGTTCATTCAAAGGCACCAAGGTAACTTAGCAAGACTGTGTCAAAATACATATGAAAAGAAGGCTGAGGGTATAACTCTTTTTTGGAGAATTTGCCCAGTATGCACAAGGTCCTAAAATCAATCCCAGTCTGACAAAAACCACAAACTCAACGAAATCCCTTGAAACTTAATGTTAAGAAAAGACAAAAATTATTCAGACCTAATGGATGAGAACCAAATGTATATAAATTCATTCAACACAAATGGACTTATCACATTAGCTAAAACTTGAGTCCCTGTTAATATCAATACCGTATTTCACAAATATAAATTGATTGAAGAGCAAAATAGCATAGAAAATGTTTTTCCATAACATCACTTTTCAAACGAAGATAGAGTACAGTAAAGAGAAAGAAATAATTTTCATGGTTAGCTCTTGAAAATTTACAGAATAGAATTATGGAAGACCAACAGTTGCCTACAAAAACATAAAACATTGTCATCAAGTAAGATGATACTAATGGCACATATTTGCATATGACACTATGAAAATAAATACAGGTCAATAAAATGAAAAATATTATGCTGCCTTTGATTTTTTGCTTTATCTCAGCTCAAGGGACTGATCATTTGTAGTATTCTTATTTTTCCTCCTATTTAGAATTGTTTTCTTCATAAATATTTCTGTAAGTTTTATACATCAGAAAACCAAGTGTGTTTGAAAATGATAAAGGTTGTGAAGAGCTATATACCAGCTACACAGTACTTTTGTAAATAGATTATAATGTAAATCTTATCATCCGAATATCAGAATCTCTCCACCGATTTTCACAAAAGCACTGCTCTCACTCTAGAAATGAGCAAAAGATGTGAGCATAAAGCAGAGGTAGAAAAATGTCTGTTCTGTTTATTTTCAGATAAAAAAGCAACTTTGGCGTAATTGTTTATTTAAACAATGGCAGGTAGTACACATTTTATAACCGCTGTTAAGATAAAAAGAGGAAATGTTTACTAAGTATTAATTTCTGGAGCAAAGAATGAATTATGCCTTGAAAAATTTATAAATGAATCTCTTTTGTGTCTCTTTTGAGATCCTGCATTAGCGCTATGAAATGAATTTAAAATGCAGTAACTTCAGGACAATGAATATACATGTGTGTTCAGGACAACGAATGCACACATGTGCATGCGTGTGCATTCATCCCGTTACTTCTGTTTCTATGGAGAACATTAGTCACTTGTGATTTTGCTTTTCATTTTTGTTAGCAATTTCTACCTTTACCATATTAATAAGGGAACCATTTTATATTTGATTTAGAAATGAGGAGTTCTTTCTTTGTCATGGAGCTTATGATCCAGTTTTCGGAATCATACCATTGACGCTGCAAAAGATACATTTAGGTTTATCGGGTTGCAGTATTCAAAATGAAACAAAGGAATGCAGCAACTAGTCATTAACTCTTTCTGTGACTATTGTGTCTCTAGCTGCATGTGGCAGGGGAGCTGTAGTGTTTGCTTCATAGGCGTTGCAATGTGTTATTTGGCATATAAAATTAACCCTTGAAAGTTCATTAGCATTTATCTTTTTAGTATGAAAATTATCTCCTTTCTTGCATTTCTGTTTCTATATGGATTAAATAGTTTTGTTCATTCGTTCTTTTTTATTAACTGATATGAATTATTTTGCTTTTGGTCTCTCTCTTCTGGGTATTTTTGTGTGCCAAATTAAAAATTATGATTTACTTTATGAAGTAATCAAAATGTTCATGCTATGACTATAGTCTTTAGTCATCCTTCTGCTATTTCATATTGTTTGTTTATACAGGATATGCTTCTTTCTCTTCATGATATGTTTTCTTCCTGGTAATAGCTTTCCTTAATAAATATTTTCAAAGACTGTGACATAGAAGAGAAAATCATGAAAGAGTCTACTAATATAGAATTTTTATATGTACCTTTCAGCAAACTGGCATAATCACCCACTGATATTTCTACATATATTTAAGAAATTTAACCATGTATTTATGGAGGTTTGAAAATGTTCTTGCTCTGTGTTTGTAACAGTGTACACAGATATAGTAAATCTGCACTATATATAGATATAATATATATATATATATATATATAATTTGCAGTGCATATGCATTCTGGAATAATTGATTATATTCTGTTTATAAGTTTTAATGTTTAATTGTGGATCTTAAATATGATTTCAGTCATTAAACATTTTAAGGTTTTAACATGTACTTAAAAGCGTAAACCCAGTTCTAGAGAGATGGATTTTGCAGAGGTTGGAAATTCAGTTCCCAGTAACCACATGGCAGTTGTGCTGGATAGTTTTAGTATCAACTTGACACACCTGGGTTGAGGGTGTGGCTTGGCTTCATTGGACTGGCCTGTGTCCATGTCTGTGGAGTATTATCTTGACTGTTTGAGTGATGTGGGAGGGCCCAGCCAACTGTGGGTGGTGGCACCCCTGGGCAGGTTGTTGTACATTGTATAAGAATGCAGGCTGCAAACTAAGCAACGTTAATGTTATATTCCTCATGATCTGAAAACAACTGTGCTTTTATATTGTGAATCCCTTAACACATTCTAGAATTAACCTACCATTTATTTTCAGACTTTGGAATTTTTGGTATATGGTTGGAGGGTATATATGCACATTTTAGAGTAATATAAAATCAAAAGAATGAGGGAAAAAAAAGAATGCAGGCTGGGCATGGGCCAGGGGTGCAAGCCAGTAAGCAGCATTCCTCCATGGCCTGTGCTTCAGGTTCTGCATCCAGGTTCCTGCCTTGAGTTCCTATGTTGGGCTCCCTCAGTGAAGAACTATGAGAAAGGAGATAATAAACCCTTTCCTCCCAAAGTTGGTTTTGGTCAGTGTGTTTTGTCACAGCAAATGAAGAGAAACTGGAATAGCAGCTAACATCCATATATCTATATGTCTGGTTCTAGGGGTATCCAACACCCTCTTCTGCCCACCAGAAGAATTGCACGAGTAGTTGTACTTCTGTATACACAAGCGAAATATTCATATACATAAAAATTAATTTTTAAGTTATACTCAATGTTGAAGATAATAGCATATACATATATACACCTTAATACTTTTCATGAGGCATGAGTAGAGACATCAGTAAAATGGTAGACTAGGATTTTCAAAGACCTCATTTCCCTAGAGAACAATCAACTCAATTAACTATTCAAACCTGATAATATCGTCACAATAGTTAAAAAATATCCAGATGAAAGAATACAACAAATTTTACAGTTAAGGAACAAGATCAAATGGCTGGCAACTGTGAGGGATATTTCTGTCAAAGTCACAAAACTGCAGACAGCATATTTGGGGCAGCAATGATATTTACCTGGGAGGTAGAAAGGAATTCATCTCCCCTAATCATTCCTGCCCAGAATAATCCAGATTTAGCATCATAATTTGCTTCAGTTCCAAACTGACACATCTCAGATGAGGGAATATCAACTGAACACTTTCCCAGATCATATTGGCCAGTGGGCATGTTTGTGGGACATATTCTTCATTTGTAGTGCCATCCCTTGAGAGGTGGGCCTTGGCTATATAAGAATGGTAGCTGAGCCGGGCGTGGTGGCGCACGTCTTTAATCCTAGCACTCTGGAGGCAGAGGCAGGCGGATCTTTGTGAGTTCAATGCCAGCCTGGTCTACAGAGTGAGTTCCAGGACAGCCAGTGCTACAGGGAGATCCTGTCTCGAAAAGGCCAAAAAAAAAAAAAAAAGAATGGTAGCTGAACATGAGTCAGGAAATCAAGCCAGTAAGCACTGTTATTCATTAGTTTCTGCTTCAAGCTCCTGCCTTGAATTGCAACCTTGGCTTTCCTCATTAAGGAGCTATAACCTGTAAGCTAAAATAGATCCTTTCTTCCTTGTGCTGGCTGACGAGTGTTTATCAGTTTGACACATATATTAAAAATACCTGGAAAGATGAAATATTGTTTAAGGAAGTTTCTTGACTGTAAATTGATGTAGGAAGGCCCAGCCCACTGTGAAGAGTGCCATCCATGGGCAAGTGAAGCTGATCTGTATAAGAAAGGTAGTGAAGTAAGCCAGTGGAAGCAACCTATTAAGAAGCACTCAAAAAAAAAAGGGGGGGGGGGAGAGGTAGGAAGGTTACTCAGCACCTGGAAGGTAAACTTCATTAGGGTCCATTATGAACAGTCAACCCCAATATTATTCAGAGAGATGCTCAGTGTCCATGACTCAGGAAGTCTGAGGTTCCTCATTCCTTAATGTTCAGATGGGTCAACCTCTCTGTTGGCATTCCCTAGTTTATCCTGCACAGCCATAAGTTGTATGTTTTCAGGCATTTAGATTGGTGATTTTTACCTGTTGGAACATAAAATCTCCTCCTCCATTTGTGTTTTCAAGATCAGAAAAATTGAAAATTTATCATAGGATTGGAACATAGAGTTTTCCATTTGTATCCCAGAAAGGATAGTACCCTACCTCCCACCTCCTCTTTTTTTCTTTTTTTTTTCGGTTTTTATGTTTTGACCTATAGATGCCTAAGTTGTATTACACATACCCATAAACAGGACCAAGGCTATAAGCTTTCATTAAATTTACCCAAACTGTTTCTCATTGACTGTATGCTACTTATTTGGGAAGGAAATTTAAGCTTAGTTCCTTTAAATCGCCTACAAGTAAAAGAAAGTGTTATAATGTGATGTGTTATTCAGAAAAAAAATATAGGCCATTTGTATACACTTAAAGTCTTGAAAAAAAAAAAATAAAACAATTAACATTTTATATCCCAATTAGTTCAGTTGTATTACCATTTCCACCAAAACCACACCTAAATTAACTAATCTAAACAATTCACTAGCCTTAAAATATCCTATACTTGGTGGATAAAGCTTGGGCAGAGTTGAGTACATGCTAAATAAATTTAACCCAATAAACACTTTGCTCTTTAATGCTTTATGACTGGACTAAGACTTCTACTTATTTGGGAAGTAAGATTTAAGCTTAATTCCTTTAAATTGTCCTACAAGTAAAAGAAAGTGTTACACTGTGATATTGTGTATTTCAGAAAAATATAGAGACCAACCCAATACAAACTATAAATAAAACAACTAGCATTTTATATTCCCAGTTAGTTCAAATGTCTGTATCTAGCTCCTTTTTTTTTTTTTTGCACAAGAATCCTTCATATAAAACCAATTTGCAAGCAGTTGTGCCCCAGCCCACACAGCCTAAGTGTTGGTATGGGCAGACAAAAGGAAAAACGGGCCTACTGAAAGGACGCAGGTCTGGCCTCGAGTTTCAGACTGTCCCCCCGCCCTTCGAGTAGAAGGTGGAGTCTCAAAAATGTCTTCGAGATATGGTATGCTAATAAGGTGTGCATGGTAGAAATTTAGCTATAGGTCCCAATAAACCTTTCCATCTCAACCTTGTATTTACCCACCAATCATATACTGTAGACATCCCCTCACACAGAATCCCCCCCAACCTATAAAATGTGTGTGCACCCCCAATAAAGTTGAGATCTGCTTGACTCGACTCCCTGCCGTGGTTGTTTTCAGCAGCGCGCCCACTCTCTCCAGTCCCACTTCACCGCGGGCCGGCGGGGTGAAGCTTTTCGGCTGAGGGGAAGCCGGAGAGGTGGTCTACACTCTCTGCCTTCTCCTGCGAACTCCCCCCACATTTGGCGCCCGAACAGGGACGGACGGGACAAGTAATCCGGCTGGAGCAATCAGTTCTGCGGGTGGGTGAGTCCCAGAAAAATGGGAAATGCAACGGGAAAGAATAAGGACCTCAGCCCTAAAGGCGCTGAGATTAATACTTAAGTCCTCGAGGTCTTGAATTAAGTGATTCCTCCGCAGAAACATCATGGGACTATGTCCTCTATCTTGCCCCCTAGATTAGGGGGACCAATCTATTTTCTTGGGAAGTATGGTCCCGGGTGGAGAAGTTGGCCAGGGAAAGGGAAAAAAATCTCCTTTAGGCTTTTATCCTATAGTGTGGCCCTTAAGGCCACATTCCACCCAGACTCCTTACCCCCACCGGGGAAAGGAGAATCCACTGGGGCGGAGCCCGACTTAGACAAAGAGGAGGTCCAGACAGAAAACAAGGAAGCCGCTGGAGACGCCAAACCCACGGAACCACCTTCCCTGTACGTGGCATTGCGCACTGAGCTTAGAGACCTGCAGGCTACGCTAAGGCGGATGTAGGGGGGGGAGGCCTCCCTCCACCCCCATATAGGATCTTGCCGACCCCTCAAAAAGGCCCAGGGCCAGTAAAGGACCTGGGGGCTTCCGCCAGGGCCCAGGAGACCTGGGCATGCCGGTAAATGTCAACCCCACCCGGGTCGGCCCCTCGAGTGGTATCCTTGGGAGGCTAAAGACTTAAAGGAACTAAAAAAGGCAGTGGCGGAGGACGGTCCAACTCCCTGTGGGCCACCACGCTTCTACAGGACATTGCCTACCACCCCTGTGTACCCAAAGATTGGATGGACACTGCTAAAAGCGGTGCTCCCTAACCCCATTTTCAATAAATTCGTAGCTTTGTTCCAGGAGGAATGTAGGCTCCAGGGTGAGGCAAACACAGCCAATGACCCACCAATCCCCATCACCTGGGGCATGCTGACAGGGGCCCAAGAGGGGCGCACCACAGGGCTCCAACAGGCCCAAGTGACACTGCCGCAATATAGAGAACAGGTGAGGGACTGTGGCCTCCGTGCCTGGTACAAGCAAGATACGGGACCCACTGAGGGTCCTATGTCAGGGATGAGACAAAAACCCAGGGAAGACCTCCCCTCATTCATCGACAGAGTAGAGCAAAGCATTAAATGCAAATTGCCTCCTGGAGACATAAGGGACATTTATCAAACTAACAGTATGGGACGGAATGAATGGTGATCATAAACAAGCATGTGCAGGACTAAAGGACTGTTCCCTACATACATGGATCCTGGCTACCCAGGATATTGGGACTCAGTCTCACAAAGTACAAGCTTAACAGTGGCCTTAACACAAGCACTGCCTATCCTTAAATGAAGGGGCAGGCCTAGATTACACCCACAACGGCACGGGGTTGTGGTTATTGGGCACCCAATAAAAAGGAAGTTTTAGCCAGGTAAGTGGGGAGGTCGGAATCCCCCGACCCATGTCCTAGATGAAAAAGGGGTATCATCTGTGAGGCGTGGAGTGCCCATCCAAGCTTGATTATTGATGAAAAGCCTTTTACAACTAGAAAGGGGCCAGCCTCCAGCCCGTTATCATCAGAGGCAGGCGTCCAGGCTCTCGTCCCGGGCCTATGAACAGGGACCCTTGTGAGGTTAATTGGACAGTCCCTCTACCGGACTTTACATGCCCTCAAACAACTTTGTCCATAGGAGGAAAAGGTTTTACATGCCTTCTGGACAGGGAGCCAGATAGAACAGTACTAAAAAGGGAGGAAAGCCCCTCCGATTGGGACCTGGTGCCTGGACCATCGGTTACAGGGGTTGGCGGAACACGATGCCTGGGAAGCGGCATCCTTCCTCCCTGGGTGGCCAGAGGGATGAGCGGGGGGCATTCGCCCTCTAGTGGTGGTAAGGGCACTAAAAGGACAACTTGAGGTGGATAAGGACACCCTAATGGCCCAAAGGACGTGGGTCCTCACAGGACCATAATAAATTCTTTGAGGAAACCATTGGGCAGCAGTACCCGACCCTATAGCCATGTAAATAAGGATCCCATCAGGTGCCACCCTCAATCCTAAGGCCACGCCCCCTCGCGTTCCACCCACGATTATTGGAGCCGTGTAAACCTGTTTGGGTGGAGCAGTGGCCCCTCAAAGAAGAAAAGTTAACAGCCCTCAGACATATTGTCGATGACCTGTTGGCCCAGGGGCTGTCTGTTCCTCTATGAGCCCATGGAATACCCCAGTGTTCATAATAAAAAAGGCTTCATGGAAAATGGAGGACTGTTACAAGACTTAAGAAAAATAAATGACAGAATGAGATGCCTGGAGCCCCCATAAGGGAATGCCTTGGGTCCGCAATACCCACTGAGTTTCCATCTAACAGTAATGCGACCTTCAAGTTTTTTTTGCTTTCAATCCATCCTCTTACTCAGAGTAGACTGTCATAAATTCGCATTTCTGTCCCCTCAACTGAACTTTGCAATGCCCTGATCCAAAGTAGATGGGTGGTCTTCCTCAGCGGATGGCAAACAGTCCGGCCTTTTGCCCAAAATTATCTGGCCCATTACTACATGAATTTTTCTATGGTGACCCTCGAGGTCCTTCTGTAGCCTATATGGACTATCTATCTTGGGTCACAGGTGCCTTACCAAAACTCCACCAATTAATGGACAAGGTTTCAAATCACCTTGGAGGCTGGTTATACCATTGCCCCTGAAAAAGGTTACAATGGGTGCCCCACTTAAATTAGTGGGTACAAAACTCCCCTTTCTGCTGTCAGGCCCCTTCTCCCCTCCTCTGTATCCCCAAAAAACTTGAAATCACCATTAAACAAGGTATTTGGGGAAATTAATTGGTCAGCCTGGGTTGAGTCTCCACTGAGACTCTGCTCCCCCTCTTCTCCACTTCTCGAGAACGGGGAAGCTCAATGGCGGGGAGGTTGAGCGTCTCCCATAACAACATTTACAAAATCTTAGTCAATTTTCTAGGGCCCTATTTTCTGGCCTAAACTACAGAAGGTTGATAACAAGAAAAGACCTTAATTTTGGATTTTTCCAGGAAAGACTTGCTATGGCCGTATTGTCCAAGAAGGGAAACCTTAGAATGGGTACATACCTCTCTTGGCGGAACACCAGGGTGTATACACGATCTTTAGATCAAATAACTGATGCTATCAAAAAAGGGCAGAAATTTAGCAATCAGACACTATGGTAAAGGCACCTGATACTATAGCCATACCTCTCTCGAATGGAAGAATGGAATGGGCATAATACCCACCTCGGTTACCGCTAGCCCTGGAGGGATTTCTAGGTGTCCTGGATTGTCATTTCAGCCCTTCCCCATGGGCCACACTCCTCCAACAACTCCTCATTAAGTTGGTAGCCAACAACCTCTTTTCTAAAAAGATCCTGGCCGATGACTGTATGTTTTCACTGATGGAGGGAGAGGATGGGGGGGCTTACGCTGCCTATTCTCCAGGAAACCCTGGTGTCCCAGTAAAGACCAGACCCAAGATGTACAAGGGTCCGCACAATACAAGGAACTATTAGCGGTAACAATGGCCCTTCAGGATTTCGCCCAACCCTTTAACCTCATATCTGATAGCCTATCATGTGACAAATCTCCTGCCAGCCCTACCAGGAGCACATATAAGATTGGACAAAAATTCCATATCAGCTCTCATGATAAAAGCTCGGCCCCTCTTGGAGGGCTGGGCGGAATCCATTTATATCCAACATATAAGAAGTCATTCTCATCTTCCCGGATTCCTTGCTAAAGGAAATGCCATGGCAGACAAACTGGCTTCTCCATAAATAACTGTGATTGTAACAGAGCCAAATAAATTCATGGGTTGACTCATCTAAAACTGGAGGGGATTACAGGTAAGATTCCCCATATCCCGGTCTCAGAACTCAAAAAAATTGTACATACCTGCAAATCTTTGTAAACCTTTTCTCAATGTTCTGCCTCTGCAGGGGCCGGAGTAAATCCCTGAGGCCTTCAAAACCCAACATCATCTGGCAGACAGATGTCGCCCACTACCCCCCGGCTTTTTGGGAAACTCAAAAATTTGTCTTTGTTTCAGTAGATACATATTAGGAGCATGTTGGGCAACGGCCCACTCTGGAGAAAAAGGCTCCCATGCTAAATCACACTTTATACAATGCTTTTCAACCCTGGGCCTACCTAAACAGGTCAAAACAGACAATAGGCCTTGTTTTATATCTCAGTCCCTAAGCCAATTTTTTTAATAGATGGAATATCAAACACATCACTGGTATTCCTTATAACACACAAGGACAAGCAATTATTGAAAGAACTCACCAAACCCTAAAACAACAGTTACAAAAACAAAAAGGGGGGAGGAATGGCCTGCAGTCCTCATCTGCAGCGAGCGGGCAACTATTAAATATAATATTTTTAAATTTTTCAAAAGACTCTGAATTTAATAGATTTCAAAAACACTGGGGACAACTGCCCCAGAGACTGGCTATTAAAGTCAGATGGAGGGATCCGCTCACACAACAATGGAGGGGCCCAGACCCCTTGATAACTACAGGCAGGGGATTTGCCTGTGTCCTCCCCTTTGGGGAGGAAACGCCCATCTGGCTGCCAGCTAGAAATGTTAAATACCTACCAGAAATAAATTTAACTGCCTAAAATAACCTTACCCAGGGTGGCGCCTGAGAATGTATTCTATGCTTCCTCCTAGAAATGCTTGCCTCACTGACTACCATGGATGCTGGCACCCTCCACCCTGAGTACCCTGAAGCTGAAATAATATGGTCAGACACGAGAGCCTTCGTCTTCTGCTCGGTCACCCTCGGCTCCTTCCTCTTCTGGATGGTCATTTTTCTCTGCTGCCACAGGAACAGACCCCCCCCACCGTTCTCCTGGTTTGCTTGCTGCCCATCTCTGGAGCCACCCATGGAAAAGGCCACCAGCCAGTCAAGATCACCTGGGTTGTTACAAATATGGCCACTGGAGACCAAGTTAGCACCACTACGCTGACAGGAAGTATAAATGACGGCTGGCCTAATATTCCTGTAGATTTTTGTAAGCTGGCAGATGGCTTTATAACCAGCCAAGGATGGGACCCATGTGAAGATTGGATAGTGCGAAAGGGAACATTCCACCTAGATTCTTACGTTTGCCCAGGCTTTAATAGAACTTCCGGACAAGTGAAACAATGTGGGGGGGTTGAGGACTACTATTGTAAAAACTGGGGGTGTGAAACCACTGGGCATAACTATTGGCTCTAGGGGTCAAAGGGCTTCATAACGTTAAAAAAGGGAAAGGAGGTACGAATATGGGGCCCCAAGCCTGGGGACTCAACATGTGATAGATACACCTGCGTTCCTTATGTCTTAGGGTTCACCGAAAAAGGGAAACAGTATGCGGGGTGGGATGCGGGCACCAATTGGGGCCTTAGGCTGTACAAAACTGGGCATGATTTTGGAATACTGTTCTCAGTCCTTAGAAAAATAGAGGTCAAAACTATACAACTAGGACCAACAGCCCCGAGGCCGACAATTCAGCCTAGGTTAGTCAGCCCCTCCCCGACTACAGAAACAGCCACACCCCGTTCAGACATGCAAAAAAGGAGATCTAGACCCAAACCACAAATGGGCATGACTACGCCAGAGGACAGCCCCTGGGTGATGGCTGTCCAAACAGCTTTCGCTGTCCTCAACTCTACCAAACCAGATTTAACAGACCCCTGTTTATTGTGCCTGACCCTAGGGCCCCCATACTTTGAGGCAGCAGGGGTCACAGGCAACTATAACACCATAAACAATTTTTTCCCAGGCCGATGCACCTGGACCCCCCAGTTCTCCAGGAATAGGAATCAGGTCAAGAGGGGTGGCCTTACCTTGCCACTGTTTGGAAATGCCACTTGCGTGTTTGGAGGGTCCCCCAAAAACAAATATATTGGTATAAATAATTGCTTCCAGATAAGAACAGGGGCATGGGTTTTCCCTGCCCAGGAAGGTGTGTCCTGGCTATGCAAAAAGGCAGGATGGGTTCCCTGCCTGAGCATTTCGACCCTAACCCAAACTAATGACACCTGTGCCATGGTAATAGTCCTCCCCAGAGTCTTATATCGAGGACCTGATGAGCTACTGGCAAGAGTCCATACAATAGAAAAAAGGGAAGTGATCACAGCAGCAACCCTTGCGACAGTGATGGGCCTAGGAATTGCAGGTACCGCTACTGGGTCAGCCGCAATCGCTATCACTGATCAAAAATTTAAGGAATTACACCATATGTTGTATACTAACCTAGATAAGATGGAGGTGGCAGTATGGCATCTAAAGGAGTCCTTGGACTCTTTAGCTGAGGTAGTCATACAGAACAGAAGAGGGTTAGATCTGATTACACTGGAACAAGGAGGGATCTGTAAAGCCTTAGGAGAAGAATGCTGTTTCTATGCAGACCACTCTGGTGTCATCACAAAAAATTTAGATGAAATTAGAAAAGGTCTAGAGTACAACCGACCTAATACTCAAAGTTGGTATGAGGGATGGTTCAATATATCTCCCTGGCTCACCATGCTCCTATCAGCCCTTGCGGAGCCGCTAATTATCCTGATGATACTGGTTACTCTTGGCCCCTGCGTCCTGAATCGGCTTGTCGGGTTCGTTTGACAACAAACCGAAGAGGTACAACTCATGGCCCTTCGAACCTGGTACCAACCAATCCCCACAAACGCCCAGAGATGGCATTAAAAAGCTGTGTATGTAGCCAATGACGGGTAAGGTTTCACCTGGCCCAGGCAACCTAAGACAGGGGGGATAGCCAAAAGCTGCTTCCTACCCAAAGATGGGTAAGTCCTGAAGTCGAGAGGTGAACCAACCTAAGACAGGCGCTGCACCACTAATAAAAATAAATAAAAAGGGGGGCGATATTGGTATGGGCAGACAAAAGGAAAAACGGGCCTACTGAAAGGACGCAGGCCTGGCCTCGAGTTTCAGACTGTCCCCCCACCCTTCGAGTAGAAGGTGGAATCTCAAAAATGTCTTCGAGATATGGTATGCTAATAAGGTGTGCATGGTAGAAATTTAGCTATAGGTCCCAATAAACCTTTCCATCTCAACCTTGTATTTACCCACCAATCATATACTGTAGACATCCCCTCACACAGAATCCCCCCCAACCTATAAAATGTGTGTGCACCCCCAATAAAGTTGAGATCCTGCTTGACTCGACTCCCTGCCGTGGTTGTTTTCAGCAGCGCGCCCACTCTCTCCAGTCCCACTTCACCGCGGGCCGGCGGAGTGAAGCTTTTCGGCAGAGGGGAAGCCGGAAAAGGTAGTCTACACTCTCTGCCTTCTCCTGCGAACTCCCCCCACATCTTGGCGCCCGAACAGGGACGTGACGGGACAAGTAATCTGGCTGGAGCAATCGGTTTGCGGGTGGGTGAGTCCCAGAAAAATGGGAAACGCAACGGGAAAGAATAAGGACCCAGCCCTAAAGGCGCTGAGATTAATGCTAAAGTCCTGAGGCCTTGAATTAAGTGATTCCTCCGCAGAAACATCATGGGACTATGTCCTCTATCTTGCCCCCTAGATTAGGGGGACCAATCTATTTTCTTGGGAAGTATGGTCCCGGGTGGAGAAGTTGGCCAGGGAAAGGGAAAAAAATCTCCTTTAGGCTTTTATCCTATAGTTGTGGCCCTTAAGGCCACATTCCACCCAGACTCCTTACCCCCACCGGGGAAAGGAGAATCCACTGGGGCGGAGCCCGACTTAGACAAAGAGGAGGTCCAGACAGAAAACAAGGAAGCCGCTGGAGACGCCAAACCCACGGAACCACCTTCCCTGTACGTGGCATTGCGCACTGAGCTTAGAGACCTGCAGGCTACGCCTAAGGCGGATGTAGGGGGGGGAGGCCTCCCTCCACCCCCATATAGGATCTTGCCGACCCCTCGAAAAAGCCCAGGGCCAGTAAAGGACCTGGGGGCTTCCGCCAGGGCCCAGGAGACCTGGGCATGCCCGGTAAATGTCAACCCCACGCCGGGTCGGCCCCTCGAGTGGTATCCTTGGGAGGCTAAAGACTTAAAGGAACTAAAAAAGGCAGTGGCGGAGGACGGTCCCAACTCCCTGTGGGCCACCACGCTTCTACAGGACATTGCCTACCACCCCTGTGTACCCAAAGATTGGATGGACACTGCTAAAGCGGTGCTCCCTAACCCCATTTTCACTAAATTCGTAGCTTTGTTCCAGGAGGAATGTAGGCTCCAGGGTGAGGCAAACACAGCCAATGACCCACCAATCCCCATCACCTGGGGCATGCTGACAGGGGCCCAAGAGGGGCGCACCACAGGGCTCCAACAGGCCCAAGTGACACTGCCGCAATATAGAGAACAGGTGAGGGACTGTGGCCTCCGTGCCTGGTACAAGCAAGATACGGGACCCACTGAGGGTCCTATGTCAGGGATGAGACAAAAACCCGGGGAAGACCTCCCCTCATTCATCGACAGAGTAGAGCAAAGCATTAAATGCAAATTGCCTCCTGGAGACATAAGGGAACAATTCATCAAACTAACAGTATGGGACGGAATGAATGGTGATCATAAACAAGCATGTGCAGGACTAAAGGACTGTTCCCTACATACATGGATCCTGGCTACCCAGGATATTGGGACTCAGTCTCACAAAGTACAAGCCTTAACAGTGGCCTTAACACAAGCACTGTTATCCTTAAATGAAGGGGCATGGCCTAGATACACCCCAACGGCACGGGGTTGTGGTTATTGGGCACCCCAATAAAAAGGAAAGTTTTAGCCAGGGTCGGGGAGGTCGGAATCCCCCCGCCCCATGTCCTAGATGCAAAAAGGGGTATCATTGGAGGCGGGAGTGCCAATCCAAGCTTGATATTGATGGAAAGCCTTTAAACTAGAAAAGGGGCAGCCTCCAGCCCCGTTATCATCAAGGAGGCAGGGCTCTCGTCCCGGGCCTATGAACAGGGACCCTTGTTGGGTTAATTGGACAGTCCCTCTACCGGACTTTACATGCCCTCAAACAACTTTGTCCATAGGAGGAAAAGGTTTTACATGCCTTCTGGACATGGGAGCCGATAGAACAGTACTAAAAAGGGAGGAAGTCCCCTCCGATTGGGACCTGGTGCCTGGGCCATCGGTTACAGGGGTTGGCGGAACAGCTGACGCCTGGGAAGCGGCATCCTTCCTCCCTTGGGTGGGGCCAGAGGGAGAGCGCGGGCGCATTCGCCCTCTAGTGGTTAAGGGCCTAAAGGACAACTTGGCAGGAAAGGACATAATGGCCCAAATGGACGTGGTCCTCACCACGGACCATAATAAATTCTTTGAGGAACCATTGGGAGCAGTACCCGACCCTCTATGCCATGTAAATAAGGATCCCACTCAGGTGCACCCTCAATCCTAAAGGCCACTGCCCCCTGCGTTCCACCGATTATTTGGAAGCCGGGTAAACTGGTTTGGGTGGAGCAGTGGCCCCTCAAAGAAGAAAAGTTAACAGCCCTCAGACATATTGTCGATGACCTGTTGGCCCAGGGGCGTGTCTGTTCCTCTATGAGCCCATGGAATACCCCTGTGTTCATAATAAAAAAGGCTTCAGGCAAATGGAGGATGTTACAAGACTTAAGAAAAATAAATGACAGAATGGAGATCGCTGGAGCCCCCCTAAGGGGAATGCCTTGGGTTCCTGCAATACCCACTGAGTTCCATCTAACAGTAATCGACCTTAAAGATTGTTTTTTCTTCATCCCTCTCCATCCAGAGGACTGTCATAAATTCGCATTTTCTGTCCCCTCAACTAACTTTGCATGCCCTGATCAAAGATACGAATGGGTGGTCCTTCCTCAGGGGATGGCAAATAGTCCAGCCTTTTGCCAAAATTATCTGGCCGCATTACTACATGACTTTTTCTATGATGACCCCGACGTCCTTCTGTATGCCTATATGGATGATCTCATCTTGGGTCACAGTGCCTTACCAAAACTCCACCAATTAATGGACAAGGTTTCAAATCACCTTGGAGAGGCTGGTTTTACCATTGCCCCTGAAAAGGTACAATGGGTGCCCCCACTTAAAGTAGTGGGTACAAAACTCCACCTTTCTGCTGTCAGGCCCCTTCTCCCCTCCATCTGTATCCCCAAAAAACTTGAAATCACCCAGTTACAAAAGGTATTGGGAGAAATAAATTGGCTCAGGCCCTGGGTTGGAGTCTCCACTGAGACTCTGCTCCCCCTCTTCTCCCTTCTCGAGAAAGGGGAGCTCAATGGAGGGGAGGTTGAGCTCTCCAAACAACATTTACAAATCTTAGATCAATTTTCCAGGGCCCTATTTTCGGCCAAACTACAAAGGTTCGATACAAAAAAGGACCTTGCATTTTGGATTTTTCCAGGAAAGGAACTTGCTATGGCCGTATTAGTCCAAGAAGGGAAACCGTTAGAATGGGTACATACCTCTCTTGGCGGAACACCATGGGTGTTCACAATCTTAGATCAAATAACTGATGCTATCAAAAAGGGCAGAAATTTAGCAATCAGACACTATGGTAAAGACCCTGACACCATAGCCATACCTATCCGAATGGAAGACATGGAATGGGCACTAAATACCCACTCTCGGTTACCGCTAGCCCTGGAGGGATTTCTAGGTGTCCTGGATTGTCATTTCAGCCCTTCCCCATGGGCCACACTCCTCCAACAACTCCTCATTAAGTTGGTAGCCAACAACCTCTTTTCTAAAAAGATCCTAGTCGATGCCTTGTATGTGTTCACTGATGGAGGGAGAGGAGGGGGGGCTTACGCTGCCTATTCTCCAGGAAACCCTGGTGTCCCAGTAAAGACTCAGACCCAAGATGTACAAGGGTCCGCACAATACAAGGAACTATTAGCGGTAACAATGGCCCTCCAGGACTTCGCCCAACCCTTTAACCTCATATCTGATAGCCTATATGTGACAAATCTCCTGCCAGCCCTACCAGGAGCACATATAAGATTGGACAAAAATCCCATATCAGCTCTCATGATAAAAGCTCGGCCCCTCTTGGAGGGCTGGGCGGAGTCCATTTATATCCAACATATAAGAAGTCATTCTCATCTGCCCAGATTCCTCGCTAAAGGAAATGCCATGGCTGGCAAACTGGCTTCTCAAATTAACATTGTTGATGTAACAGAGCCAAATAAACTTCATGAGTTGACTCATCTAAACTGGAGGGGATTACAGGTAAGATTCCCCCATATCCCGGTCTCAGAACTCAAAATTTGTACATACCTGCAAATCTTGTAAACCTTTTCTCAATGTTCTGCCTCTGCAGGGGCCCGGAGTAAATCCCTGAGGTCTTCAACCCAACATCATCTGGCAGACAGATGTCACCCACTACCCGGCTTTTGGGAAACTCAAATTTGTCTTTGTTTCAGTAGATACATATTCAGGAGCATGTTGGGCAATGGCCCACTCTGGAGAAAAGGCTGCCCATGCTAAGTCACACTTCATACAATGCTTTTCAACCCTGGGCCTACCTAAACAAGTCAAAACAGACAATAGGCCTTGTTTTATATCTCAGTCCCTAAGCCAATTTTTTAATAGATGGAATATCAAACACATCACTGGTATTCCTTATAACACACAAGGACAAGCAATTATTGAAAGAACTCACCAAACCCTAAAACAACAGTTACAAAAACAAAAAGGGGGGGAGGACTGGCACTGCAGTCCTCATCTGCAGCTAGCAGGGGCACTATTAAATATAAATATTTTAAATTTTTCAAAAGACTCTGAATTTAATAGATTTCAAAAACACTGGGGACAACTGCCCCAGAGACCGGCTATTAAAGTCAGATGGAGGGATCCCCTCACACAACAATGGAGGGGCCCAGACCCCTTGATAACTACAGGCAGGGGATTTGCCTGTGTCCTCCCCTTTGGGGAGGAAACGCCCATCTGGCTGCCAGCTAGAAATGTTAAATACCTACCAGAAATAAATTTAACTGCCTAAAATAACCTTACCCAGGGTGGCGCCTGAGAATGTATTCTATGCTTCCTCCTAGAAATGCTCGCCTCACTGACTACCATGGATGCTGGCACCCTCCACCCTGAGTACCCTGAAGCTGAAATAATATGGTCAGACACGAGAGCCTTCGTCTTCTGCTCGGTCACCCTCGGCTCCTTCCTCTTCTGGATGGTCATTTTTCTCTG
>VZQC01005092.1:2097536-2204010 GCA_009823505.1 Rhizomys pruinosus
ATATATTTATAAATTAAAAAAAACTGACAAACGTAGCTAGACAGGCTAATAAAGAAAAGAACTTCTGTTTCTTTTGTCTTCACTTCCCAAGTGCTGAGATTACATGTGTGTATTGCCATTCCCAGCTTTAGGTAATATTCTTTTTTGTTGTTTATTGTTTTAATTGATTTTTTGCATGATATTCACTTTTTCTGGTATTTTTGAGAAATTTTATTCAGTTTTATGTCAACACTAAATTTTGTAAATACATGTATGATATATGTAAAAAAAAAAAAAAGAAAGAAAATGACCATCCTAACTAAAGCAATGTACAGAGATTCAATGCATTTCCAAACAAAACCCCCACGTTTTTCACGGAATTAGACGAAAACCCTAAAATTAATATGGAATCAATCCAGAGAGAGAGAGAGAGAGAGAGAGAGAGAGAGAGAGAGAGAGAGAGAGAGAGAGAGAGAGAGAATGTAGATAAATAATGCATAGCTACTATGTAAAAACTAGAGGGACACAGATTACTTCAACAGCCTATTGAAAAGTTACTCACAAAATATAGCTACATGAGTCTATGTGTATAGCTGAAGCCTATATAACAAGAAAACGTGCTGGACCAGACCACCCTTCCTTTTAGTGATTGGTCAGAATAGTCCAAGAGACTCTCAAAATTATATAGGCAAGTGCCACAGCCCTTGATTGCCTCTCAGAATTTGAAGATAAGACTTTAATGCTGAAGACAGAACATACTTAAGACACAGGACTTGGAGCAAGAGCTGGAGCTGATATAGAAGCCACATAAAAAGTAAATAAAATTAGGGCTGGAGAGATGGCCTAGCGGTTAAGAGCGCCGACCGCTCTTGCAGAGGACCCGGGTTCGATCCCCAGCACCCACATGGCGGCCGAGAGCCATCTGAAACTCCAGTTCCAGGAGAGCTCCAGTTCTGGGGGAATCCGACACCCTCTTCTGACCTCTGCGGCATTGCACGACATGGGTGCACAGACCTACATGCAGACAGTACATTCATACACATACAGAAATAAATAAAATTAATAAAAAAAATTAAAAATAAATAAATAAAATTTAAAAAAAAATTATAGTAGAGGCCAGATGTGGTGCTATACTCCTGTAACCTCGGATAAGAGTTTAATGCTGAAGGCAGGGCATACTTAAGACACAGGACTTGGAGCAACAGCTGGAGCTGACCTAGAAGCCCACTCCCCGAAGGCTAACTCCCATAGTTTTAGAAGAAACTGTGCAAACTTATAAGGGATAACATCACTCAATGGTCTAACCTCAGCTTTAAGGCCTAATAAACAAAAAAATTGGCAGGCACAGAAAACTATATTTGAACAGTAATGCCACGTTTATCTTGGATATAATAAACAGCAATATAATTGGGCTTAAAACACATTCAGGCAGAGGGAATTCATGTGTGGTACTGTAAATATAGCCAAATACACAGGGTTGGAGAGGTCATAGTTCTTAGAGAAAACCCTAAGGCTGTCACATCCCCAAACAAATGTAATACCTTACTGTGTGCTAAATATATATATATATATATATATATATATATATATATATATATATATGTCACCACTCATCTTTGCATCTTTGGCAACAGTTGGAAGCTAGTACAGAGTTCCACAACTGATCACAAGAAGATATTATGTGTTTGTGACATGCTCAACACTGACATGTATACAGTGGGTTCTCTACACATAAGGCTCAGGGAACATAGTAGAACAAGAACTAGAGTGAATATTAATGTATATCTTATCAACAAAATTCTCTCATGAAACAGAAGGCAATAATCACAAAGAACACAGATGGCCAAAGGATAAACAATGAGAGTCTGCCGAGTGTGATTTCTTGGACAGGACTCCTTTATTAAACTTCACTCACGCAGGGCTTAGGGATCTTTACAAAAGGGGACATAAAGATTGTAAGAGGCAGGGGAGGAGGTGCATAACCATATGGAAACAGAGTCTTACAGGATCCTGGGAGCTTCTTCATATGAACCTACATCAACTGTATCAGCATGCCCAAGACCCATTCAAACTCAAGTAGACAAAAACCTACCATAGTACTAGAGACATTGGCAGCAGTCCCAATCTTAGTTGAAGAACTATTGGCACCTGATTACTGCTGATTGAGGAAGGACTGATCTTCTGGGGAGTGAATCTAGACAGGCTGACTAGACAACAGTAGATGAACTTGCACTGAGGGACTTCTCAGTACATTAACTTGACTCAATAGGCCTTAACATAGATGACAAAAGGCATGAAATTCAGTCTGGGAGATGTGGGAGAGTGAAGATGGGGGAAGGGGTAAAAATTATTAAGATGTTATATATAAAATACAGAAAATCAAAAAATAGAAAAAACACGTTACTAGCATCTATCATCAATGGATGAATGTAAGAGCTAAATATTTGTGTCTTGTTTTGTTATTTCAAACAGCTTTAACAAAGTTTATAGAAACAATCCTACAAATTTAGTAGTGCTTTTTAAATTAATTTCATTGTAATTTGAATTCTTTGGAAAGTAATTTTAAATGCTATAAACTAGTAAACTTGCTTATCGAGCAGAAAACCTTTCACATTTCATTTTATAAATTTTATCCCAAAGCAAATTAGGAAATACATTTAGTTTAACATAAACTTCCATAAAATAATTCACCTAAACAAAGCCATTAAAACTGGGTTTTACAGGTTATTAAAAAGAGCATACTGATGTTATTTCATTAACATTTCATAAGAACAGAAAAGAACACAAATTAGATCCTTTCCAGAATAGTTCCCCTCAGAGCTACCCTATTAGCCCAAGGAATGTTCCATTTGACTGAACCCCAGTAAGAGATCCAGTCCTCTTTAGTTCTGCCTCATCCAACTAAGAACTCTCTACAGGGTCCCAGATCATGAAGACAGTCCCCAGCAGAGACCGGCATTCTCAATCATCTCTGTGCTGCTCAACCAAAGACCATCTCTAGACGTTCAGCCCATGTGTATGTCCATAGCAAAAGAACAATTTGTCTCTGCCTCCACTGCTAGGGAGTTTCCCAAGCTATGCAGACCACCTTCCTGGCTGGGGACTCTCTAGCTTCCCAAATGGCTCAGTAAGATAATATCATATCTCCTGGGACTATTCTAAAACTTTCAGTCCATCACCCTTCTTGGGGACTCTAGAACCTTGGGCTGAAGTCTCATATAAAAACATAACAACATAATTTGAAATGTCCAGGGCCCCTTACAAATAATCAATACAAAGAAACAAGACAATATGCTACCTCCTCCCCTCCAAGTGGCCAGTCTGGTAGTAATGTATCCAATGAGAAAAACTTAATGGAGCCCAGGATATAGAATCCAAGTGCACAATTATAAGACTCCTAAAAAACTACAAAAATTCATAAAGGGCAAACATGAACATTAACAGAAAGGAATAAACTAACTGAAGTCCTAATACCACCATACTTGTTCATTCATGCTTATTACCACATTGTTCACAACAGGAAGTAAATGGAATCAGCCCGTGTTGTCAATCAGTGAGTGGCTAAAAAAATGGAATTTTATTCATTGCCCCAGAAGATGTTATGCAGGCTATTATTACCCAGCTGTGAACCACACAAACCAGGCTGCCAGGTAATATGTGCCCACCTGCTCAATAATTTTGCCATGATTGTGTAACTAATCACTCTCAGATTGGATTTGAGGCCTGCTCTGCACAAGAAAATACATTTCTGGGACTGCAAACCTCCTCAAAAAGCCATGTTTGGGGAGGTCATGGCCTATAGTTAGGAACTTACTACTGTTGCTTAGATGAAGTTTTATGGGAACAAACTGCCTTTTAACTATTTTTGTTTATGCTTATATAGAAATATTACTCTCAGCCTTATTCAAGGAAGCCTCTTTTCCCAGAGTATGCCGATGAATGCAGAGATTCATCCTGCTCAAAGTGCTGAAAATAAGTGACAGTTGTTTGCTCAGCTTTAAACAATACAATTCCTCTAGTGCTCAGGAAATACTGAATAAGAGGAGAAGAAATGATAGAATAGATAGAGGAGAAAGCAAAGAGCTACAAATGCTGATGTTCTATTGTAGTAACAAACTCTAAGAAACTCTAAATGCTTATACTAGGTGTGTGTAAGAATGTAGCCATCGCCAGGCATGGTGGTGTATGCCTTTAATCCCAGCACTCCGGAGGCAGAGATGGGGGATCTCTGTGAGTTCAAGGTCAGCCTGGTCTACAGAGTTCCAGGCCAGCTGGGGCTATAGGGAGACCCTGTCTCAAAAAGACAAAAACTAAACGAAACAGAATGTAGCTACCAACAGTCAATTTAGATGGAGGGTCAGCTTAGGAGCTCCTGCCCCAGTGCTGAAATATTTGCTACTCACAGATTTAGGGAGAGGGAGTCATTAAATTCAATTGTATACCCAATGATGACATCACTCAATCTCCACTGGATAATACTAATTCAGTGTTCACACAGATGGTCCTGGTTAATCTAAATGGGTCACAAAACAAAATCAAACCTTTTATATTGGAAAAGGTTTGATAGAGGAATGGATGATAGGTATTGGGAGGAGATGAGAGAGAGGAGGGAGAGTAATCAAAATACATTATATATATATGTTATATATAATGTATATATATATAATGTATATATATAATGTATATATACATTATATATATAATGTATATATACATTATATATATAATGTATATATAATGTATATATACATATATATAAGTATATATATATATACATTATATACATACATATGTATATATATAATGTATATATATATGTATATGAAATTGGCAAAGAACTAACAAATAAAAATGGAACAAAAATCTTGTATCAGGAAGGAGGGTAGATAATTATGATATGTGTGTGTGTGTGCATATGTGACTGTGTGTGTGTATAGACACAAATGCTTACTAGTGTTTAACACTTCAAATATTTTAAATGTCTGTATAAATAAGAAAAATCATGAAATAAACACATTCAAGTGATTAGCTTTAAGAAGCATGAATTGCAACTATACAAAGAGGGGTGAAATTTTTCAGTGTATAGTCTTTCTTCTGTTTTGTGTATTTTTAATAGAAATTTAAGTCACTAACTTTGAAAACAGGAGCATAGAACTTTTGAAGTTAAACTTTCATTTATTTAATATCCAGCATGATAAATTACTTTTAATATTTTATTGATAAAAATTTCTCAGAGTTTTGAAGCTATATAATTTATTTCCTTCTAATTATGTACTTGTTTATGATATTTGTGGTTTGTAATTAACAAATGATAATTATTGTGTGTGTGTGCATTATTATGTGTGTGGGTACACAGGCAATGGTGTTCATGTGGAGGGCAAAGCAGAACTTTAAGGGTCAATTGTTTCTTTCCACTTTTATGTGAATTGGGGAATTGAACTCGGGTCAGCAGCCTTGTGCTGTAATCTCCTTCATCCACTGATCCATCTCATTGTCCCTGCTTATAATTATCAGGATAGATTAAAAAACACGTGCTTATTGTATAAAGCATGATTCTTATTTTGAAGGATTATACCTGTTATATTAAATTCAGATAATTGACATACATAACTCTTGGCAGTTACCATTTTGTAGTACGAACATCCACTCTAATATTTTTCAGTAATACAGCAGCCATTTTATACATAAATTGAACTTGTTTTCTCACCTAAAACATGATTTATCCTTTATTAAATATATCCCTAATCACTTTCCAAAACTCCAGAATTGGGTAATTTCTAAAACAGTCTCTAACTTTTGTAATATCCCACATGCAAGTGATATTGGATGGTATTTTCTTTCTGTGTATTGTTTTCAATCAATTAATGCAACGAACTAATTTATTCATATTTTTACTTTATATATGTATCATTATTTTGTGCAAATCAATCTGTGTGCTGGGAATATAAAATTAATAAAATCAAAAAGTTCCTATTTTTTAGTTCGTGATTGAATAAAGCAATACATTTTCTCATGACAAGCATGACTCTTAGTAAAAACAAGTAATTAAATGAATTCTGATGGTTTATGTATTTCAAATTACCTTCAATAATGCCATAGTCACTCATTCAACTTGTCAATATTTGTCTATGTCTATATAAAAAAGATTGCATACTAAAATAGGTAAAGTTTTGACAGGCATAAATATCATAAAGTTCAAAACAAATGCATTAATCTATAATCAAGTATACGTGATAATTGAGTTGATGAAACGGAAGACCAAGATGGACTCCATTTATGAAAAATTAGAGTGTGTGAATATGATGTCTATAATGATGCTCTATTTCTGCCCAAATGAATTTAAGTGCAATGAATCCCACTTCTTCCATGACAGTATATCATAGGATTGGGCAAAATATTTCAAAAATTAATAGGTTGTCAGGGAAAGCTCACACTCATCAGAATGATCTGCAAATTACATAGCCCAATGTTCAAAATTATTTTATGTAAAAATATGAAGAACTGCAGAGGGCGCATATATTCTAAATGAATATAAAATATGTCAATATTTCATTTAAAATTTTCATGAAGAATGACTGTGGGAAGTTAAAATAGAACTCTAAGCTCAAGTGATATTTTAAAAATTGTAAGCCAAGAGTAGCAGGTTGAAATCACCAGCTGACAATTTGGCATGAGGAATCAAAGGAGATCTTATAAAAGTATGACAACCCTGGAGGTAGATTATATTAAAATCTATCACCATGTAAAAATGAAGGGAAGGAAAAGATTTTTCTTGACTCAAAGGGACAGAGCCTGTTGGTGAATTTTGAAAGTAAAAGTATTGATATAAGCAGAAATTTCTCTGAAATTGCTATAGGACCTTGACCTAGATTGCCTGGAAGTTGAAAGATTTGTCCAGACTTTGGAATACTTAATCAGAATATGAAATGTAGCAATACTGCAATTTCTATTCACTTAAGCTGGAGACCTGGAGAACAAAAGGCTTTCTGAGTATTGTTTTGGCTCATTCTTGTGATCACATTTTAGAAGTAAGAAATTGATGCATCCACAGCAGTAAAATTAAAATGAAAGCAAGTGTGGGTTTAAGAATGCAGTTCAACATTCTCTATATTCATTATCTATAAAACAAAATTTATGAGATAACCCACAAAGGCAGCAATCTTCTTAGTTATTTGCCAAATATCCTAAACATGCATTCTCTTCGTTTTTTCCATACATGATTACTGCACCCCAAAGTTGACATACAGTCAGTTATAACTGAAATTAAGGTAACATATTTTAGAATGTTGTACACATTTAATTGTGTACTTTCCCTAAAATAGGCAGCTAAGAAATATGTTTATTTAATATATATTTAATATACAGAATGAAAACACAAATTATTTAAACTCATATTTAAAACAATCTTTACACATTGTTCAATGCATTATATGGGTATTTACAGACAAATATCCCAGTCACCAGTAATCAAAGAAGCTTCTTTTGCACCACACAGAGACTATTACAGAGAACTACAATAGGTCACACACAGAGACATTGTCTGTGAATTGCCTAAGCGTAAGTGGCACATTTACAGTGCAACCTCTACACCTAAGGATCACAGAACATATGACAAGTGATGAAGAGTACACTAATGAATATCTCAGTTCCCTTTAATGAAGCCCACTCATGCAACAAGGACAGGAAAACAAAAGGTCACAAATGGCCAAAGCATAGAGATTAAAAGTCTGCAGAATGCTGGTTCTTGTACAGGACTCCTGTATTAAATGTCAACCACAGAGACTACTGCAGAAGAGAGAGTGGAATGTTTGTAAGTTCCAAGGAGGAGATGCATGTCCATATGGAAGTAGAGTCCTCCAAGCTCCTGGCACCCTGCTCATATGGACCTACAGCAATGGTGTAACCATTCATAAGACCCATGCCCACCCAAGCAGAAAAAACCCAGCATACTACTGTGGAAATGGGCAGATAACATCAATCTTAGCTGAAAAAATATTGGCAACTGTGCTGGATAGCTTTAGTGTCAACTTGACACAACTGGGTTGAGGGAGCCTCAGTTGGGGAATTGTCTCCATTGGACTGGTCTGTGATTGTGTCTGTAGGGCATATTCTTGATTGCTGAGTGATGCGGGAGGGCCCAGCCCACTGTGGGTGGTGCCATCCCTGGGCAGGTGGTTCTGTGTTGTGTCAGTTGGAGCATGGCCAGAGAAGCAAGACAGTAATAAGCAGTACTCCTCCATGGCCTGTGCTTCAGCTCCTGCCTCTAGGTTCTTCCCCTGAATTCCTGCGTTGGGCTCCCTCAGTAATGAAGTGTGACCCAGGAGATCTGAGCTGAATAAACCCTTTCCTCCCGAAGTTGGTTTTGGTCAGAGTGTTTTGTCTCAGGAATAGAGAATTAAACTAGAATAGAAATTGATTTTTGCTGGGTGAGGAAGAGATTGTCTTCTTTAGGAAGTGACTCTATGTAGGCTGACTAGATGCCAGTGATTGAACTTGTACTAAGGGACATCAAGGGAAACTAACTTGATAGGCCTTAATATAATATAAATGACAAAAATCCATGAAATCTAGTGGGAAGTGCTATGTGAGGGTGCCAATGGAGAAGGGGGTATAAAATGGACTAAGATACTGTATATTAAATACATAAAATTCAATAAAAATATATATTTATTTTTTGCCTTTAATCCCAGCACTGGGGAGGCAGAGGCAGGTGGATCTATGTGAGTTCAAGGCCAGCTTGGTCTAATTAGTGAGTTCCAGGCCAATTGGAGCTATGGGAGACCCTGTCTCAAAAAGATGTTATTCTCACTGCTAGTAATGAGAAATCGTTTGGAATACCACATACTGCACTTGAATAAAACTAAATATATGGTTAATATTGTTATGGAAAACAAGACTAGTTCTATGGAAACCTAAAGCTTCTGCTGAAAGATTGTAAGAGCCAGGGAAGAGGTACGTGACCATATGTGAACAGACTCCTTCAAGCTCCTGTTCATATGAACATACAGCAATGGTGTCAGCATGCACAAGACCCATGCAAACTCAAGGAGACAAAAACATAGCATAGAACCTGGGAAATGGGCATCAGACCCCCATCTTTGCTGAAGAAATAGTGTCAACTGATTACTGCTCCATGAGGAAGAGCTAATCTTTTTTATAATTTATTTATTATTTTTGTGTGTCTGAATGTAGGTTGATGCACCCATTCCGTGCAATGCTGCGGAGGTCAGAAGAAGGTGTCAGATTCCCCTGGAAGTGGAGTTAAAGATGGTTCTTCTTAATAGAATGTTAAGGGAGAGTGCATGTACAGAGCAGTGGTGAGGGATTACCTATAAAGTGTGGATGGTCCCCAACCCAAGGCTGCACTGGAAAGTTGCCATCTAAATATAGATAATGACTTCTCCACAGCCACCCGGATGTGTATAAACATTCTCTGTAGGCTTCCCCAGCCTAGATTCCCTTACCCCCTCTGTCAGTTCATGTATAACTAGGGCTGTTTGGTTGTGAGGTATGCCTGGACACTTGGAGTGATTCTGGGGACTCTCCCTTGTCCTCCATCTTTCCAAGGCATGACAGTTAGCAAGCTCGGCTGTGACAGTTCTATGCAATCAGTAGCCACTGAGCTTTGGAAGATGGCATCAGCCGTCTGGAGGGTACCACTGTGCCACACTTCTCCCTTTCTTCTAGCTCTTACATTCTATCTACCTTTTTCTTTCACTAGAGTCTTTGAGTTTTGCAGGCTTGACAATTGTAGGATGATTTTCTTACCACTGAAGAAGCTACTGAACCCTTAGAGTTTCTCATCATCAGGTTTTAGGACCTGGCTACTGGCCCATCCTGGTGGTATTTCTCATACTATCAAACACAAATAAAAAGGGAGAAATGATGAATGGAAAACATCTAAATTGACAGTGACTAAACTAATAACTTATGGGCATAAACACAAATGCTTGGAAGGCACCTTAGTGGGTGCAACATTGTCATCAATCAAAACACTTGCTGTGGCTTCCTCACTGTGTCCTATAACTCTCCTACCACCAAACATCGACCTACCTTGTAGTACCAGATGTGTGTTTCTCCAATTGGAAATTTGTTGGTGGCATATACGCTACTGATACCACTCTTGAACTGGCAGGCACATTGTGTTTGTCATTTTGATAGTACAACATGCAGGCTGTCATTAAGCAGCAATTTTGGGGCCAGTTCTTCTCCAGTGGTCTGCATAGGACCATCTTCGGGCTGGTAGGGAGTTCTCAATTTAGTTCTAGATTAATTTTTCCCTTTCCTGCACTCACACATGCAGTGTCTTCAGCAAAAGTGTCTTACCATTTGGTTCTGGAAAGCACCTAACATTAGTGACAATAGCCTTGATTCCTTTGAAGTTTCAATGATGAAGAGATCATAGCCTAGAATTACAATTTTCATTTAACCATCATAATTTCTGGAAGAATTTGTTTTTGTTTCCATAAGATATATTTATCTTATTTTTTTAACACCTAATGCCCAGTCTGGTTGTAGACATTTTCCATCCACACTGATGTATATCAGTTGTGTCTTACCCAACTCCGAAGTTTCCCAGAAATTCACACTTGCACCAGGCCCTTGTACACATTGTGAAACTATTTTCTATTCTTGTTTCTTCAAGTGTAATTGAATATCTTTCAAATAGATTTCCACATCTGCGAAAACACTCAGAGACTATCATTATGTCATTTATATAATGAAAAAAATTTCTCCAGAGGATAAGCAAAACAATGCATTATCCTGAACCACCATACCATAATGAATTACAAAAATAACCCTGGTGAAGCATTGAAAATCTGTTTTCTTCTGTGCCAAGTAAGTGTCAGGTGAGAACAGAAAATCAAAGTAAGAATGCACTAAATTAAGCATAAACAGGGTTTAATATACTATGGAAAGTTTTCATGCATTTGTATTAATTGTTTTATCAACAGATGTATGTTGAGTACAATAGCATGAATAAGAGGCATTAACTAGTTAGCTCTTTGTAATCTCTAGACTTTTTCTCCCATTTCCATATTTTGGAACTCTTACATGGAGCCTCCCTGCATTACTGCATTCCTGATAAACTCACTGGAGTTTGCTCAAACTACTTGCCCCCCCCCCCGTAGGGCCAAGGAGGACTCCCTGTTAGTTTCCTGAATCAGTTTAGTCACTGTTTCTGACTCATTGCTGCAGTCACATCTGCTGTGACTCAGTTGATCACATCTGCATGCTAGGGAAGGCCCTGACTGGTAAACTGCCTCCACACCTACTATAACCCTTCACAGGAGGGAAATGTACTCTGTTTAATCTAGAGGGATAATTATAGACTGCTGGAAAACTTTTATCTTCTACATCTGTATTGTTTTATTATGGATGCTTTCCATGAACTACTACTGAGTTCATTAAGTATCTGGTAAGTGTAGTCCTAACTGACCCAGTGAAGTGGACATGATGCATTGTTTTCCTCTTTCTGTTGTTTTTATTTTTATTTTTTTATTTCCTTTTGTTTTTGTTTTCATTTTGGTCCTTTTGAGACAGTGTCTCCCTTTAGTCCCAGCTGGCCAGGAGCTGGCTACCTTGTTTCCTCAGTAGTTCCCTTCTCCTCTATTGTCTTCCAGCCCCTGACATTTCAGGGGAAAACTTCGCTGATGATGATCAGGTATGTCTAACAACTCATACAAGCCACAGCAGCAGACATTGACTTTCCCTGTACTGCCCATGGTTATTCAGCCTATTGTCAAGGAGGGAGAGGTGGTTATATTGCTCAGCTTCTCTGCTTCTTCAGCACATAGACTAATTCCATCTGCCCCTATGTTCCACAGTCTCACAGCCAGATGGTGAGGGACTATTTTATTGCTTGTTTGAATATCTTTCTTAGTTTCAACAGCTCCAGTGAGGAGTAATCTCTTATTATTATAGTCTCTCATGCTATCAGCATGCTAGACCATGGATTCCCCTTCTTCTCTATTAAAGGGTGAACCTGAGCGGCATCTTCAGCTATTTCTAGGTCCCTCCTTCCCATTTACTATCTTCTTCCTCTGATAGGTTCCAGAATTTGGGGTCCAAGGGTGAGTCTTACATTATCATTCTCATCTGGGTTCTCTTCCTCTTTTGGTGACCTGGGTGTAAAACGAAACCGAAGCCTAGCATCTCTCTCTCTCTCTCTCTCTCTCTCTCTCTCTCTCTCTCTCTCTCTCTTCCACTTACTGGGTAGGCTGAAGGCCTGCCTCATATCACTTTCTTGCTGAAATTCCTCTCTCATACCTTCAGTTTTCTTCCAGGTTACTGACTCAGCCTGGAACAGATGTCATATTACCCAACAGGAGCAACCAGGCTGGCTCTGTGGATATTTCTAAAACTGTGGTCACACAGATTAGCTAAAAATTCCTGTGTCATAATACAAAACCAAAATACATGTTTGTGAGAAAGGGACTACTAGAGAGGTGGAGGAGTCTGTTCAGTAATAGTGGTGGTGGTGGTGGTAAGATAAAAGAAGCTAGGCTATGAGAATTGGAATGCATTATACACATGTATTAAATTATAAAACAAACGTAATAAATAATACTACTAATGAGGCTGGAGACTAGTGGAGGCTCAGTGGTTAAGAGCACTGTCTGTTCTTCCAGAGGTTCGATTCTCAGCACCCATATTGTAGCTCACAACCACCCATAGTTCCAGTTCCAGGAGAATCCCATGCCCTCTTCTGGCCTCTGTGGGCATTGCACACACAGGTCCACTCACACACAGGAAAAATACTCATACAAGTTTTAAAAGTAAACAAGTTAAAAAAAAAAAAAAAACATTAATGAGGGTAATTTATAAATCCTAAGACACTATGTTCTATATTTCAAAAATCTTATTGATGATGTATCTTTAGTGTGCAGATAGCAGATGGATAGAAATAGTTTCATTTAAAATACAGAGCTTGGGGCTAGTGAGATGGCTCAGCGGTTAAAAGCACTGACTGCTCTTGCGGAAGAGCTGGGTTTGATTTCCAGCACCAACATAGTGGCTAAGAACTGTCTTTAACTCCAGTTCCAGGGGAATCCGACGCCCTCTTCTGACCTCCATGGCATTGCACAACACGAGGTCACCAACCTACATGCAAACAGTATACTCATATACATAAAAATAATAAGAATTTAAAAATAAAACACAGAGCTGTGGGGTCTCTTGGAATACTCTTTGCTTAGAGATGAAAATGAGTAGAAGTTATTTTAAGAAATATTATGCCCTCAATAAAATATATGGGATATTATGTAGTATTGGATCAAAATAGAGGTGATTATAGTCCTCTACAGAGTTTCCTTTTCTTATGCATTTTCTTCTCACATTTTCATGAAATTCATGGAAAATTAAGATCAGTTATGCATCACACACACACACACACACACACACACACACACATACACACACTCACACACACACCACTCCATCTATCTCTCTGGCTCTCCTCTAAATACATGAAATACATAGTATTTGTTTTGCTCCTGCATTTAAACATAAACAATAAACAAAATTAATATTGGTAACATTTTTGTGAAGTTAGCAACCCTCAGCTTTCCCATGACATTAAAGTTTGAACTTTTGAGTGTATTTCAGTAGCTTCTGATAAATTACCATGCGGGTTCATCCATTCCTTTTTTACATTGTAAAATGATTTTTCTTCTCATACTTTTATCCCCAACTTTGGATCACTTCCTCTCTTTGAGGTTTCTGCTAAATGCTGCCTACTTCAACGATCCTTGCCTGCAGCAGTTATTGTAAAATGTCAGGTCTCCCATCACACAGTAATTTTACTGTATGTAGGGAGAAGAAATCAGTTCTTTTCCACTGTTAATGCCTTTACTCTGTAGTATTTTAAATATTCTTACTTTGTACAACATATTGCTGTTAAAGAACCTTCTGAAAAGATTTGAGTGACTGAGCTTTGTGGCACTCTAAAAATACTGCAGAAAAACAATTCAAAGGAAGAAAAATTTATTTTGCTCACAGCTTCAGAAGTTTTAGTCCAGATTGAGATGAGGCACAGCAGCACCTGGGAGGTTAAGAAGGGCAAAGGCTCTTCATCTCTGGTAGACAAGGTGTAAAGAATCACAGGAAAGGGATAAAATACTCTTGATGAGGACAGCCCTGGTAACCCACTTCCTCCAACTAACCACCTTGCATTGTTCCATCACTTTCCGATATTCAAAATTTGAACCCATTTATAGATTTATCCTGTTATTTAGTCATAGGCTTTGTGGTTGACTCCATGAAATGTACTCATCCCCAGAAGGGTTCTTTCCTAATCTCTTAGGCATTTCTCTCTCTAATCAAACTAGACATCAAGTTTTCCTATCACAAGGGACATCTGCAGTCAGAATGCAGACCAGTGTCTTTCTCTTAGGGCACATTCTAACATATGCTTTTTCACAAAAATCATCATTAATTAAAACATATATTTTTATTTTCTCAAATACCCAAACACAATGTCACAATGCTGTATAGACTGATAGTTTTTATTCCAAACTTCACAATCTTAATAACATAAACATTCTATAATAAATTCAGCAAAATTATCAATCTATACTATTCTGGTATCAGTATTTATGTTTCAGAGATTCTTGGTGTGCATCCAATCTGCATTGATATGACATATAGGGTTATTTTTCCTCAAAAAATTGGGGATATATATATATATATATATTTAACCTTTCAGAAACTTTAATAGTTTGCAAACATTATATATACAAATTATTTTACTAAAGAACTTCTAAATGTGTTTGGGGCCACAAAACTGGCAAACATTAAAATTTCACCCTCTACAATGGAGTTCTATGCAGCAGTAAAGATGACATCATGAACTTTGTAGGTAAATGGATGGAACCTGAAGCCATTATGCTAAGTGAAGTAACACAATCCCAGAAAAATAAGCAAGCATAATATTATATTTTTTCTTATCTGCAAGCAACTGTGATGTTATCATGTGAATCCATTAATGGGGTCTAAAATTACCTCTTATTTTCAGACTTTGTAATTATCATATATGGGTGGAGGGTATGTATTCATATTTTAGCAAAATTTAAACTTATAGGGAAAAATGTGAATTCCTAAACATTTTTTGGAATTAACATACATTTTATTTTCGGAGGTCATAATTTTGGTATATATGTCATGTAAATATAGGCATATTTTGGAGTGATACAAATGGGAGGGGGGAACAAAAACAACTTAAGGACTGGGTCAAAGAACTGACTGAAACAGTTAAATTCTGACCCCCACAATAAACCTCTGCAGAAAAAAAGTCTTTAAAAAGATTGAGAAAAAAGATGCAAGACATGTATGGTAAAATGCATGAACTGGGGTTGGGTGGGAGGCATGGAAAGGGGAATGTGTCTAAACTGGACTGAGAAATGATGTATGAAGTACACAAAACAATAAAAATATTTTATAAAATAAAATAAAATTTCACTTTTAAGGTCTTGTGAATATTTAGTGATGTAGTTGAGAACTGTAACATGATTCTATCAAGAAAATTAATAATAACTAAGTATTGATAGATTTGTAATATTAGGATTTTGCACATAACACTTTTATATTAAGTAACACTTTCTAATTTGTCAAAAAACAAGACTCTTTAAAACAGAGTTCCTTACTCTCATAACTAAAAACTATACCCCCAATGCATCATATATATACTTAAACCTATGTTGTTTTCATTTTGCTTCAAAAGAGTATGAATTTCTTCTTCTAAAATTCTTTCATGATCTCTTAAAAAATTAATAATTACATGCTGTAAGTGGCCTGACCCTTTCCACACTCTAATCTATTGTGTTCAGTGAAGGTCAAAATATATTTGCATTACCTTCAAGAGTCTCACATTTCAATAATCATCCCTTTCTACAACCCAAGCATATAAATTAATATGTTTTGCATAGTATATTGTAGTGGTCCATTATTTACAAAAAGAGTAAATCAATACATTTACAAAATATTCTTGGTAAAATTTAAAACATTTCCATATAACTAAATTTTAGAAATAATGCATTTTTTTCTGTGTGATAAGTAGAAAGTAGCAGAGGTGAGTATACAATTATGCGATGAGATCCATAATTTAATCTACCTTCCAAGTCAATACTGAACTTCCTGCTTCCCTCTGTGAGACTTCAATTTGATTGAACAGAGGCTACCAATGAAAAAAGTGATATATAGCCAAGCAGTCTAATAAACTATAAAATTAAATATCTAATTTGTTTTGTAATATCTTATAGGAAATAAGTTACTAAACTGATGAATGATCAAAAATTGGCAATAGCAATAGTTGGATATGTTAGTACTACCTGAATTAGTTTCCAGTTAATTAAACAGTTTGGATAAGAGTAAAGAAAGTTTATCAAAATGTAAAATGGATATATAGAAATTATAATATTTTAGCATTGTCTCAATTTAAAAAATATTCTTATAATATTTTTCTTTTATATAAATATGCATAATAATGACATTTGAACACATGTTAAGTTAAATTAAATATTATATAAAGCTTATTGTTCAATGTAAATTACTTCAATAATGTTCCAGAATCATAAATCTCACTTTCTGGAATGGTATCAAGCTAAAATTTTAAGAAATTATATGTAAAAAATGTCTAGCAATTTAAATATTTGCATATATTTTTGAAAGGGAAAAATATAATTTTGATCAATTGCAAAACACTTATTTTTAAACATGATTGCTAGGCTGAATTGAGCATTGTTTTAGCTCTTTCATTTTGCTCAGTGAGGACAATAATGCAAATTAAGAAAAGTTGTTTATCTCACTTGGTCCAAAAAATATCAAGGTATCAATTCATATGCATATGTTCTCCATTTCAAAGTTACCCGAGGATAACTGCACATAGACAAATATAATTCAAACAAAAACATCCAAATTTAGTTAAAATCAAACTGATGCAATGGCAAGTTATTCTTCCACTAGAAATATAATAATTGCAATTAAACTTCACTGAGTATAAAAACTCTTTTAGCTCAGGTTATTTCTATGTAGACTATATTTTAAGTTGGAAGTGAAATGAACAAATGTGGACTGGATATTTTTATAAGTATAGGAATATATCCACATAAGTTAATATAATTTTATTAGCATGCATTAATTTTTACAAATGGCCTTACTGTGATCAGTGCATATGTTAAAAGTTTGCAAGTATAGCTAGAGAGATGTCTCAGCAATTAAGAGCACTTTCTGCTGTTATAGAGGGTCCAGATTTGGTTCTCAGAACCCTCATGGCGACTTACAAATTGAGCTCCAGCAGCTCCAACAATCTCTTCTGGCCCTGTCATGTGCAAAGCATGAATGAACATGGTGTAGATGCAAAGAGGCAGACAAAAAATTCATACACGTAAAATAAAATAAATAAATCTAAAAAAAAAAAAATCCTTCGCGATCTAGGCCAAGATCACTCTCCAGGGTTCCCATCTACCTTGTTTAGCTGTTCTGTTTTTTTTTTTTGTTTTTGTTTTTGTTTTTTTTGTCTTTTCGAGACAGGGTCTCCCTGTAGCCCCAGCTGTCCTGGAACTCACTCTGTAGACCAGGCTGGCCTTGAACTCACAAAGATCCACCTGCCTCTGCCGTTCTTATAACCCACCATTTTGGTCATCATTGTCCTCTGAAACTGGCTGTCTCCTGCTTCCTTATAGCTTCTGGCTAGCCTGAAAAGTATATATCTCACCATTCATCAAAGAAACTTTCTTTTGCAACAGAGACTCTTACAAAGTTCCACAACTGGTAAAATGCAGGAAATAAATGTGCGTGTGTGTGTGTGTGTGTGTGTGTGTGTGTGTGTGTGTGACTGTGTGTTACCTAGCCCTTTGTACCTTTCACAGTTACAAAGGAACCAACATACCTCAAGCTCAGGGATTACAACATAACAGGGAGTAGAAAGAATTTATTTCATTTCTCATTTGTAACCAGTGAAGCTTACTCATGCAGAAGATTGAGATTAATGCAAAAAGTACATTACAAAGACAAATGCAAATGACAAAGTACAGAGAATTAGATGCTGCAAGTGTTTAATCACCTGTGACACCTAAGATGTAGGAGCCATTGTGGAAGAGGGGGTGGAAAGATTGAGAGCCAGAGATTTTGATGTCAAGAAAGGAACAGAGATTTAAAAGAAATTCATATGGCCAGTTAGTTATTCATCTGAAATCTCAGCAATGGTAACAGATACGCAATATCCAAACAAGCTCAACCCAAAGTTCCAAGAAAGAAGAGGATAACAAAGGAATAAGGCTCAAGGAACTATTGGATGAGAGAGGGAATCAGCCTTTTTTAAGGGTGTGATGCCAAATAGATTAACGAGGTCCATTGAATAGACTCACACCAAAGAGCATTTGGTGACAAAAATTAGATTCAGTAAGTTTAATATATATACATATATGTATATATATATATATATATATATATATATGTATATATATATATATATATATTAGTACATGGAATCCAGTAGAGGTGCTCTTAGTGGGGTGCAAATAGGGAACTGCATCTAAATACGATCAAAATATATTCTACGAAATTCAAAGGAATTCAAGAAAATATTTTTAAACATTTCATGTAGCTTAAAACATGCAGGAGAACCACTTTTATATAAAGAATTAATAGCTCTAATACAAAAATGTAATAAATAGCTCCAATACTATATTTTTAAAATAATAGTAAATATATATCTATTAAAATGTTAAAATACAACATTTATTTTGATATCCAGACCCATGGAATAATAATTCAATGTAATTTCATGGAAGACACACATGAAATAGAAACAGTGCAATGAAGAAATGACAACATTTTCAACAAATGGTGCTGGCGAAGTTGGATCTCCATGTGTAGAAGAATGAAATTAGATTCATACCTATGATCTCACACGATAGACAACTCCAAGTGGATCAAAGACCTTAATGATAAGTCTGAAACACTAAAAACTTAGCAGGATACCTACAAGAAGTAGGTAAAGGAAAGTACATTCTAAATTGGACATCGATAGCTCAGAAATTAAAGTCAACAATTGAAAATTGGAATCTAAGAAGCTTCTATAGAGCAAAGGAAACAACCAATCAAGTGAAGAGGAAACCTACAGAGTGAAAAAAATACCCACTAGCTATTCATCTCACAAAGGATGCCAATGATGAAGGAGGTATAAAGATGATTAAGAACTTCTGTATGAAATTCGAAAAATTCAATAAAAATTTATGAAAAGAAAGTGAACACTATCAGTAAACTCCCCACACAGTGTTCAACATCTTTAGTAATTAGGGAAATTCAAATCAAAATTACTGTTAAGACTTCAACTAAGACTAGTCAGAAGAGCTAACATTAGGAAAATCAATGACATCAAATGCAAGGGTGGATGCAGTGAAAGGGGAAAACCCATCTACTGATGGGCAAGTGCGCACAGGGTTTGTGGGAGGGGAAGGAATCTAAATACTGATAACACTGCAGTGATTAAAAGAGACTCACAGAAGCTGGACACCATGGTACATGCCTTTAATCACAGAATTAGGGAGGCAGAGGCAGGGGGATCTGTGTGAGATAGGGGTCAGCTTGGTCTACATAGTGAGTTCCAGGACAGCTGTGGCTACAACAAGACAGTCTCAAAAGACCAAAAATGAGAAATAAAGAAAAATAAAAAAAGAAACTGTCACAAAATATTTTAGGGATTATCACCTTTTAAATGAGAATTATTTAGTATAATAATATGTCAAGATAGAGGGAAAATGTCCTTGCAGATGAAATGTGTGAACAGTGTTAAAGGTGCAAGAATTTTTAAGATAATCACAAGAAGCTCTTTATTTCCCTGATGTACTTATTAAAAATAAATAATAAAGTACAAAACTGCCACAACAAGCTAACAAATAGAAAACTCTGTGCACTAAAAGTCACAACACATTTTATTAAATTCATTGCTGATTAACAATAACTATGAAGACATTCTTTTACAACTGAATTTGTTTTTAAACAGATTTATAAATGCATAAGATTATATATATATGTTAATGGTGTGTTTCAGATCTTTCAACTCATTATATATTGTTTATTGGCTCAATTAGATTAACACATTTGTCTTCTCAAATCTTTATTACTTGGTTTCAGGGAAAATATTAAAAATTCTTTCTTGGTAGTGCACACCTTTAATCCTAACATGTGGGAGACAGAGGCAGGTGGATCTCTGTGAGTTCAAGGCCAGCCTTGTCTACATAGTGGGTTCCAGGAGAGCAGAGATATAGGTAGACCTGTCTCTAGAGACAAAAAAAACCTTAGAAATTGATTATCAATCATCACATTTTTTTTACCTTACCAAACCCAGACTTCTTACTTTTCTCTGTAAAAAAATAACACACTATCAAGGGACAAAACACATTCCACTTCTTTCTCTTCTATTATTCTTAGTATCTGGGACACGCTGTTCTCACCTCCTATAATAGTAATAAAAAAATGCAATTCTGAACAGAAGACTACTTTTGAGTCCTTAGACATGGTAGTCCAATAGATAGCAAAAATCACAGAGGCTATTCCTGTAGCCCTTGATTGCTTCCCAGAACATGAAGGTAAGACCTATTGCTGAAGACAGGACATGCTTCCATACATGACTTGTAATAATGAAGCTAGAATTGGTCTGGAAGCCTCCTCCCTGAAGACTAGCTCTCACAGTAGCCTAGGATACTATGTAAGCTGCTAAAGGAAAGAAATCAATTAATGATCCAGCCCTAGCTTTAAAGTGGAATAACCACAATAATGATCAGCACAACAAACTATGTCTATTGATGCAGTTCTGGCAATTTTATTTGAGGGAAGGCATGTGTGGTATTGTAAGGTGTAAGAGATATTTTAACTCATTTTCTAGAAAATATCTTAACTGGAGAACAATCATTAGTTTCTTGTTGCATTTACATATGCACATGAATAAAGCATTTAGCAAGGGATGAGATGAATGTCCTGAGGAGGGAGGTTTTTGAAGATAAAGGATGAAAGTACAGAGTGAACATGAGAGAAAGAACAAGAATATGCTGCAGTGACCAGGAGTTGCTTGCTTTGAGAATGGCCTTGTGAATGCAACGAAGACAGCACTTGAGGGTGACTTTTCCCAACTTGCTGACTGCCGGGGATTTTTGCGTTTGAAACACTTCTGAATTTTCTAGCCTTTTACAAGTACAAATTGTTTACAATGAAAGAAAGCAAACTTTCCCCTAGACCCTGTTTTCTGCGATAGAGAGTAAAGAAATAAATGTATTCTGTCTCCTTGTTTCTCACAGAAATAGCTCTGAAGAAAAATGTATTGTCTAAAATATAAGTAGACGGGAGCAAAATGTTGATGAGAGATTATTATTTTCTCAATTGTACTGCGATATGATGTAATGAGATGGCTTGTGAGAATACTTAAGCATACTTTAGAAACTACATATGATGCTGTTAAACTCAGGAACTAAAACTGCTATATTTATACAAAAAAAAAATCCTGAAATTTCATGACTATATATAAAACACAAGCCAGATACTAATTTGTAATTATCAGCTTAGTATGCCCATGATTGTTAATAACTAATTTATAGTATATATTTTTATTTTAAATTTGTATTAAGCTTTTGTGCATTTAATACAACCTTTCTAAATCAAATTTAGACCCATTTCCCCATCCATGCCCCCATCTACCAGAGTACATGTGTTCTTCCACAAATGTCAAGTCCTGTCTTACATCATTTTCTCAGTCTTTTTAAACTTTTTTCTGTGTAGAAGTTTACTGTTTTGTTCAGTTCTTCGAGCCAGTCTTTTGTTGTTGTTCCCTTTAATTTTATATTACTTCAAAATACCCAGGTATACAATCTGCACATATACCAAAATGACTAAGTTGAAAATAAGCTATAGGTTAAGTCCGAAACACATTTAGGATTCACATTTTAACAGTAATTTTGCATGCAGGCAAAAATTGATATAATTTTACTTTCCCAAGCAAGTTAATGTTTTATTGTACTTTTAAAGAGGAGATTGATTATTTCTCATAAATCTTAGAACTTGGGAAAATAGAGACATAAACTTCAAGCTATATTTATAACAGAGTCAAGCAAAGTAGTATTATATTTACTAAAAATATTACCTTGCTTGACTTACATATAAGTATTTGGTGTTAGTGAATCCATCTTTTTATTGTCTAATTTATATTTTTAAAAAATATATAGCACCTAAAGATGTCTGATATCTAAAACTGTAAATAAATGTTCAAATTAATATTTAAGATAAGTTTACTATGATTTTAATAGTAAACCTGTAACCACAGGAAACTCTTCCCTCTCCACCATATACAGTTAAAGCATGATGTCACTTAGAGGAGCAGATTTAGCAGGGGAGGATGAACTTTTATTTATATTCTACTCTTCTAAGTGTAGAATTCCACTCCTCTAAGTGTATTTAGTGACAAGCATACGTTCCCAAACATTTAAATTAATCGCAAAACCAAGTATTTCAATCCACTTGAAAATGTTGAAAATGAATAATGTAAGTGCCACAAATGCCCTGAAACTATGCAGACCTTATATATAACTTTTCTCTATTTTGAAATGTGTAATCTTCTATTCTTACTTTGTATGACATATTTCTAGACACAGAGATTTTTCTGGCTGCTTCTATGATAGAATAATACACAAGTTCGGAAGATTTCAGTGTGACTTCGATCCTTCATGGTTCTGCCTTCACTGTTGATCAGAGCTGTGAAGATCTTCTAATGATATGGGCCATCTACAAGAGCAGTAAGTGCTCTTCACCCAGGAGTCATCTCTCCAGCTTCACATAAATACTTTTTAAGTATATCAGAACATACTAGTCCTATAATTCTAATTAGCATATCTACATAATGAAATACTACTTAATCTGAAGGGAAATATTTTAATTTGTAGCAACATAGATTAAACTGAGGCTGTGCCACATTAAATAAGTCAAGCACAGGAATATATAAAATCTAAGACAAACTCAGAGAAGTAGAAATGTGGATGGTAGAGGCTATGGATGGAAGAAATGAGGATGGGATGTTCCCTGGGTGTGTACCTTTAATTAAACCATAGGAAAAGGTATTTTCTACTTTGATATATTAGACATTGTGTTTAGAATAACATTGCATACATTTCAAAATCACTAGGAGAATATAGTTCAAATTTCCTTATCATTTTAGATAAGTATTTGAAATGCAAATGGGTTAATTAGGTTAATTTAATTATTTTATTTTTAATCATTATATCAACAAATAACACTTATTTGTTTCCTCATAAATGATATTTATATTTCCAATTATATATTTTTAAATTTAGAATTAAAAATTTATGTTCATTAACATATTTAAAATTGTGGCTAATGAAGTCAAACATTCATAAGAAAAGCCAAAAATATTACAAATCCCTGCAGCATTGATCATTAAAACACGAACACGAATGTGTAGAACAGCAGGTGATTAGGTGATGATATGTAAAACACTTGAGCTCCTCTCAAAATGCTCATGTTTCAGCCAAACATACTTACACTGCCAAGCTAAATCGTCCTTAGCTTCAATTGGAAGAAGCTGCTGTCATTTTCGTCTTGTTGTTTTTTTACATCGTTAACATAAATTAGACATTTAGAAATAATTTAGGCTCCAAATATCTTAACTTGGTATTCATACAGTTACATATTATTCATTTTTGCACAGATTTTTTTCTCCTTTTTTGATTTTAGAACCATTTATTAGCTTTCTTCCTACTTACCTTGTACTTTTCTTTTTAATTATAAATTTTTATTGAATTTTTATGTGTTTCATACATAATTTTTCATTCAGTCTTAATCACCTTTATACCCACTTCTCCACTGGCACCCTTCTGCAGGCCTCCACCCCCCCCCACCCGGGAGTTCACACATTCTGTCATTTGTGCTAGGTTCCTGTGCTAGATAGCTTTAGTGTCAACTTGACGCACCTGGGTTAAGGGAGCCTCAGTTGTTTCCATTGGACTGGCCTGTGGCTTCATCTGTGGAGTATTGTCTTGATTGTTGAGCAATGTGGGGATGGCCCAGCCCACTATGGGTGGTGCCATCCCTGGGCAGGTTGTTGTATACAGTAGAAGAAAGCAGGCTGGTACAAAAAAAAAAAAAAAAAAAAAGAATAAGCATGGTGTGGTGGAGCAAGCCTTTAATCCTAGCACTTGGGAGGCAGAGGCAGGCAGATCTCTGAGTTCCTACCTTGGGCTCCGTGGTGATGAACTGTGACCCAGAAGATGTGAGCTGAGTAAACCCTTTCCTCCCCAAGTTGGTAGTGGTCAGCGTGTTTTGTTACAGCAGTTGAAGAGAAACTAAAAGAGGTTCATTACACCAATTTAATCTCTTTGACAGCTCCTCGCTGCCAGCTCATCCCCTGAGCTCTAGTTAGCCTACCCTGAGTTCCTTTCCTAAAGAAGGCCTGATCTTCCTCACCAACCACAATCAGCTGCCAATATTTCCTCAGCCAAGATTGGGTTCTGATATCCATTTTTGCAATTCTGAACTGGTTTTTTGTCCAGCTGAGCTTGCATGGGTCTTGTGTATGCTAATACCAATGATGTAGTTTCATATGAACAGAGTCTCAGGAGCTTGTAGGATTCATTTCTGTTTGGTCTTGCACCACCTCCCTGGCTCTTACAATCATTCCACCTCCTCTTCTGCAATGTTCCCTGAGCCCTGGGTGGGTGAAGCTAAATATAGGTGACTGCCCATAAAACCTCTAAAATGTGAGACGTTTACAGAGTGTGAAATGAAATACACACATCCTTTTCTTTCTTTTTGAGACAGAGTTTCATGTAGCCCAGGAGAGCCTCTAAATATATCTATAATTCTGGAAAAAATGGATACCTGATTTTTCTGCCTCCACCTACAACATGCAAGGATTACAGTCATGCACCACCTGTAGTGGTGTTATTTTCAAGAATATATTTTGAATAGCACAAAATGTGGTTCTGGGAATCAAATTTATGAAATATTGTGCATGCTAGTCAAGACAACTCCAAATTCAACTTTATCCTTAGACTAATGTACATGCATCTTGAATCTAACTTTAATTTTCTTTCTCTTTAATGTTCTATTATTAAACAAAGTATAATTTACTCTTGCATTGTACTTTTTTTTAATTTTTTTTATTTTATTTATTTCTGTATGTGTATGAATGTACTGTCTGCATGCAAGTCTGTGCACCCGTGTCGTGCAACGCCGCGGAGGTCAGAACAGGGTCTCTGATTCCCCTGGGACTGGAGTTCTCCTGGAACTGGAGTTTCAGACAGCTCTCGGCCGCCATGTAGGTGCTGGGGATCGAACCCGGGTCCTCTGTAAGAGCGGTCGGTGCTCTTAACCACTAGGCCATCTCTCCAGCCCCTGTACTCTTGATATTAATAGATTGTCCCTACTTTGTGACTTTATCAATAGATTCTTATGAATATTTTTTGTGTGCTTTGGTGCACTTATATGACCAAGCTTTTTGCATAATCACATAATGGTAAAATTACTGTCATAGTTCATCGGTATATAAATTTCTCCTTGATATTGTCAAAAAAAGTTTCAATGTGATTCTTCCAACATACATGTGTATAAGTGACATAAAAATACACAAAGAATATAATTCTTGGATAAGATTTAACTTCATTTTTGTTAAAATTTTTATTGTAAATGATTTGGAATGACATTTGATTGGAGTTTTAATTTGTGCTGTCATAACAAGTATAGTGGTTGGGTATTTAGTATAGTTAATGAACAAACTGGTATCTTCTACTGTAAAATGATTATTTAGCTTCTTGCTCATTTTCTGGGCTTCCATTTTCAACTTTGTAAGTTGAGGCAAATATCAAGTTCCATTTTAATTTCTAATACTAAAGCTTAATATGACCTAAGATTCTTTTTTTGTAAGATATATGTTCCTCCACTCTGTGGCCATCTGATGTCAGAGTCCATATGTGGCTGGGCTTATGCTCCTGGGACCTTCCTCTCAGTCTGGGAGTCTACTTGTCTCTCAAATCCTGCACTGCTTCACAATAATCTTGGAAAATTTGTTTCTTGATGCAGCAATTCTATAACCTTGTTCATTTTCAAGAAGGTATTTTGACTAGCACAATAATTTTATCTACAGTTAATCAAATAGTTATTTGAAACAGGGTCCCACTAGGTAGCACAGCCCGGCTAGGAACTCACTATGTAGCACAGGCTGAGTCTTGAAATTGTAACCCTCCTTGCTGGTTAGTTTTTGTCAACTAACACAAACTGAAGAATTTCACAGATGAGATTGTCCTTGGCCATCTCTAAATGGCATTGTCTACATTGCTGGTATCTCACAGGCAGTTATTTTCTATGTTTGACTAGTTGTGGAATATTTTCCATAAGTTGCAAAAAGAAGTTTCTTTGATGAGCAATCCACTTGTAGGAGACTATAGAAATCCATATTTTGAGTACAATTAGAAAGGAATTTGTATAGGAATGTGAAAGACATTGGTTTCTCTGTAGGATTTTTGATCACTCCAGCCACATATATTTAAGTTTGTTTACAGTAGCACGCATGAGTCCAATACTAATGATTTTGTGAAACGGCGTGCATCCATGCTTGGTGCAAATATGCCCAAAATTGTTATGTCTTCTGGTGAATAGTTCACTGGATCAGAATGTAGAGACCTTCTATATCTCTTCTAATTAATTTTTAATTAAAATTCATTTATTATTTTTGTTATAAAAAAGTACAGTTAATTCAACACAAGACAGATATTTCATGTTTGGAAAAGTTCAGCTGAATACTGCAGACTAGTTTATGGAAGAAACAAGCAGTATTTTTAATTATATACACTGTTTATATGTATAATATGCAACAGAAGCAAACACTGTACAATGAGAGGGGCTTGATGAAAAGGGTAGAGAGAGTCTGACCTTGAAAAGTAGTGGGAGAGCTCAGTTTACACTGCCATGTCTCAGGACCACAGGCAAGCATTTATGGCTTTATATTCCTTTAGTTTTGGTACCATAACTATACCCTTTTATCCATCTATATGTTGCCATAACTCCCCACCAGACTTCATGCATTCTGTCATATATATTAAGGCCTGTTGAGTCAAGTCAGTATACCCAAATATCCCTGAGTGGAAGTTCATCCACTGGAATCTAGTCATTCTCTCTACAGTCTATCCCTTAAGATCAATTCTCCTTTGCCCAGCAGTAATCATCTGACAATAATTCTTTGCCTAAGATTGGGGCCTGCTTCTGTGCTGGGCTTTTGTTTGCATGAGTTTGCATGGGTCTTGTGCATGCTGATACCATTGCTGTAGTTTCACACCGGAAAGCTCTTAGGATCCTGTAAAACTTTGTTTCCATATTGTCATGCACCTCCTCCCCTGGCACTTAAAATCTTTTGGCCCACTCTTCTTCAACAGTCCCTGAACCCTCGGTGGGGAAAGTTTAATCTAGGAGTCCTGTTTAGGTGCTCATATTATTCAGATGCTTATTCTCTATGCTTTGTCTCTTCGTGGCCTTATGTGTTTATTAACCTCTGTTGCAAGAAGGAGCTTCATTGATGAGACTTGAAAGAAGCATTTGTATTCTCTCTACTTCTTGTTCTATGTTCTGTGAGATTTAGGTATAAACGTTGCATTGTAGATGTGTCGTTTAGGATTGGGCATGTCACAGACCATTATTCTCTGTGTCTGAACAGTTGTAAAGCTTTGTAATAGTCTCTGCCTGTTACAAAAGAATCATACTTGATGAATGTTGACTGGCATACATTTCTGTAAACATAAAGATTCATATTTAGCATACACAAAGAAATTATATTTGTCTAGGTAAGTGGCAGCCTTAGGGTTTTCTCTAAGATCTATGACTTATTCCACCATATGTACTTCACTATGTTTATAGTACTACATATGAACTCTCTCCCACTGAGTGGGTTTTAACTCCTGGTAGCTGTTGATTACCCCAAACATAAAAGTGACACTATTGCACCAATACAATTTGATGTGCTGGCCATTGTTGTGGTTATTCAGCTTCAAACCTGGGGTTACACCGTCAATAGGTATTCTCTCTTTGTGGTTTCATAGTGTTCTTTTAAACTATGAGAGATAGCCTTCAGGGAAGTAGCTTGCAGCCAGTTCCAGTGACATTGTTCCAAGTCTGTGTCAGAAATATGTCCTGTCTTCAGGAATTGGGGATTACCTCTGGCAGGTAATCAAGGGCTGTAGCATTTGACTGTGTAATTTGGGGAGTCTTTTGGACTATCTTGACCAACATCTCAAAGGGAGGGTACACCTGTCTAATGTTGTTTCTTGTTATGTAGCCTTCAGCTAGGCTCATGTACAGATATTGTATGTGTAATAATTTAGTAGGCTTTTAAAAAGTCCTCTGATTAATTTTATCTTGAAGTCTATTTTGTCAAATATTAAAATAACTCCTGCTTGTTTTTTAGCGCCATTTGCTTGGAATCATTTTTCCATTTTTTTCACCCTAAGGTGATGCCTATCCTTGGAGATAAGATGGCTTTTTTTTTAATTTTATTTATTTCTGTATGTGTATGAATGTACTGTCTGCATGCAGGTTTGTGCACCCGTGTCGTGCAATGCCGCGGAGGTCAGAAGAGGCTTTTTTGTCTATGTATTGGCTTTTCCAAGATGGCAGCTCCCAGCATGGTGGGTATGTCCTGAGCAAAGTTAGGGAGGGGACTTGGGGACCCCCAAGAGCGTTGGGAAGCATTGGAGGTGCCCAAGGGCATTGGATCCTTAGTGACTATAATTTGGCACTATAGACATCGTCCTAGGGAGTTGGGAGACAACAGGGAAAGTCCCAGTGTCAGCAGAGACTTTCTCATACTGAACCCAGGTACAGACCTTGGTGACTAGCCATGGGAAATGGGTAGGTAGATTACAGGTGGTGTAGGGTAGTTCTGTGGGTATATCTCACAGGGTGGTTAATTGGGGCTCATCCCACATGGATGCAGGGGACTTTGGCTGCACTTGAGCTGAGGTGTTGTGATCTTCCAGATGAGAAGACCTGGAGTGCATGGGGCACTGGTGGTGCTGGTTCCACAGGACTAGGGGTTTGGACTGGCTTGGGTGTTGTGTGGCTTAGCCCATTGGGAAAACAGTTTGCTGGTTGGGTGAGGGGTGTTGGTCTGTACAGGGTTAGGATAGTGTTGGTATTTTGGAGCCTAATATATCCACACTTGTACATCAATTAAGAAGTCAACAAAAACACCTAAAAATATAATCAAAATCATTGTCAGCTCAATAATGACCTAAGCTTCACATTAGAACCATTCCCAACAGACGCTTCCCAAATGCCTAAAGTTCAATGAAAAAACAATAATAATACAAAAGACTCAATTGGACCTCTGCCAAATATTAATACTCCCAATCAAGTACTCTGTTGTGAAGCCCCTTGGATATAACTCAGGATACAGATATCAAAAGAACAATTATCAATATGATTAGAGAAATTAAGGAGTTGAGGGAATTTAAGGAGCTTATAAGCAAGCAAATTAGGGACCTAAAAGAAGACAGGGATAGACTAAAAGAAGACAAGATAAATCGTGGAATGAAATTACAAAAATATAGAAACACTGAAGAAAATTCAAGTTGATATAGAAAAAGAAATGTAGCACTTCACAAACAATTTGGAAAGGATAGGAGAAATAATAGAATGGACAAAGTAGAAAATAGAATATCAATATTAAAAGACAATATGGAAGAATTGTATAAACCAAGCAAAGATTATGAAAAATATTAAAAAACACAAGAATGGAATAATCAGGAAATATGATATACTATGAAAAGACCAAACCTATGAATTATAGGGATAGGAGGGGAAGAAAACTCACAAGATAAGGATATGGCTCAGGTCTTCAACAGATTTTCAGAGGAAATTTTTCTTTAACTAAAGTGAGAGATATCTATACAAATACTAGAAGTATATAGAACACCAAGCAGACAGAACCAGAAGAGAATTTCTCCATGCCATATCATAGGAAAAACACAAGTTGTTCGAAGCAAAGAAAGGATATAGAGGGCTACAAATGAAAAACAAGTTACCTACAAAGAAAACCTATCAGAATTACATCTGATTTCTCATTGCAAACAATGAAAGTCAGAAGAGCTTGGTCTAAAATTCCCTTGGTTCTAAAGGACTATAGATGTCAACCCAGAGTAATTTATCCAGCAAAAATATTTATTATAATTGAAGGAGAAAAGAAAATGTTCTATGATATAAATAAGTTGAACTGATTCCTCTCCAATAAGCCATCCCTACAGAGAATATTTCAAGCAATGCAAAGAGCAGAGGTCAGGGATGACTATTATCAATCAATACCAGAAGACAAATGATACAACCACTATGGAAATAAAAATATAGGGTAAGAATGCACTAGAAATTAAATGACTGGAAGCAATTTAATTCTCTCATCAATATTTCTAAATATCAATGAACTGATTCTCCAATAAAGAGATATAGACTAGTAGAATGGATTAAGAAACAAAACCCTGGGCTGGAGAGGTGGCCTAGTGGTTAAGAGCGCCGACAGCTCTTACAGAGGACCCGGGTTCGATCCCCAGCACCCACATGGCAACCGAGAACCGTCTGAAACTCCAATTCCAGAACTCCAGTTCCAGGGGAATCCGAGACCCTCTTCTGACCTCTGCGGCATTGCACGACACGGGTGCACAAACCTGCATGCAGACAGTACATTGATACACATACAGAAATAAATAAAAATTAAAAAAAAAAAAAAGAAACAAAACCCTTTGCTTTTTCTTGGTGGCAAGAAACTTGCCTCACCTTTAAAGATAGACACTACCCCAAGGTAAAAGAATGGTAAAAAAAAATAATAGAACTAAATGGTACTAAGAAATGTGGAGTTGCTATGTTAATATTAGATAAAATAGAATTCAAGGTATTTGGTTGTGTTTTGTGTGGGGGATATTTGTGGAAGATCTTTGGGGTGGAGTGATGGGCTTTTTGCCAGGCCCATGTGGTGTGTCTCTGAATACCTGGAAAGATTTGTCTGGAGCCTGCCCCAGGACTTGTAGAATCATTCTAAGGTTTTTTTTTGTTTTTTTTTTTTTTTCCTGGGGGGGTGGGAGACTGCCCAGTTCATCTGGTTAGATATAAAAATTGCAAACTTTAGTGGAAAATAAGATATTGTACTGGACCGAAGTGGTTTAATGTTTCCATAATGGAATGGTATAAACATTAAAGCCAGTTTACTAATGGCCTAAATGGGATTATAGCCATACAGGACCAAAAAACAACCACAAAACCTCTGAGGAACCTCAATATCAGTCCTAAAATGTAAGTTTATACCATTATGTGGCTAAATTTAAAAAAAAATCAAGAAGAGCACATATAAATGACTTAAAAATACAACTCAAGAATCTTGAATGAAAAAAAAAAACACAAACTAAAGCAAGAGAAGAAATACAAAATCAAAGCAGAAATTCATAAAATAGTTACAAAGAAAACAATACAAAATAAAGCAAGAATCTATGAACTGCTTCTTTGAAAAAAAAAAAAAAAAAAAAAAAAAAAAAAAAAAAAAAAAAAAAAAAAAAAAAAAGAAAATCCACAAAGAGACAACTTCACAACAGACATATCAAGGGAATACTGCTAAAACCTACACTCTCTTAAGTTCAAAAACCTAAAACAATGGATGAATATCTAAATTCATGGAGACAACCAAAGCTAAACTAAGAAGAGCTCACCACCTTAAACAAACCCCAAATTGGGAAATTGAAACAATAATACAAAACCTCCTGATTCAAATCAGCCCAAGCCTACACAGATTCACAGTAGAATTCTACCAGGCATTTAAAGAAGATTTACAACCAATACTATTTAAATTATTCAAAAATATACAGAGGGAAAACTCACAAACTCCTTCTATGAGGCCAATATTATTCTAATACCAAATCTAGTTAAAGATATGAAAATATAAAACTATAGATCCATATCATTAATGAAAAGAGATGCAAAAATTTCCAACTAAATAATTGAAGACTACATGCAGACACATTTAAAAGGTAATCCACCATGATAAAGTCAGCTTTATTCAAGAGATGCAGGAATGGTTCAATACACCTAAGTTCAATATAATCAATCATACAAATGAACTTAAGGACAAAAGACACATGACCATCTCAATAAACGCAGAAAAACCTTTGACAAAATCCAACATGCGTTTATGTTAAAAATCTTAGAAGGAGCCAGGCATAGTGGCGCACACCTTTAATCCTAGCACTTGGGAGGCAGAGGCAGGCGGATCTTTGTGAGTTCAAGGCCAATCTGGTCTACAGAGTGAGTTCCAGGACAGCTGGGGCTACAGGGAGACCCTGTCTCAAAAAGACAAAAAAAAAAAAAAAATCTTAGAAGGAATAGGGCTGGAGGAATATTTAAAGGTATATACAAAATACCTACAGCCAACCTAATTTTATTTATTTATTTTTTTTTTATTTTATTTTATTTACTTTTTGGTATTTTTGAGACAGGGTCAGATTTGAATCCCAGCTGGCCTAGAGCTCACGCTGTATACCAGGCTGGCCTTGAACTCACAGAGATCCACTTGCCTCTGCTTCCTGAGTGCTAGGATTAAAACCTGTACCACCGCACCTGGCCACCACGCCCAGTACAACTTAATTTTATTTTATTTTTAATACTTTTTAATTTTATTCATTTTTTTATTTATTTTTATGTGTATGAATATACTGTCTGCTTGTAGGTTTGTGCACCCATGTCATGCAATGTTGCAGAGGTCAGAAGAGGGTGTCGGATTCTCCTGGAACTGGAGTTAAAGATGGTTCTCAGCCACCATGTGGGTGCAGGGGATCAAACCCAAGTCCTCTGCAAGAGCAGTTCGTGCTCTTAAAAGCTAGGCCATCTCTCCAGCCCCCCAACTTAATTTTAAATGGAGAAAACCTGAAACCATTCCCATTAAAATTAGGATCTATGGGCTGGAGAGATGGCCTAGCGGTTAAGAGTGCCGACCACTTACAGAGGACCCGGGTTCGATCCCCAGCACCCACATGGTGGCCGAGAACCATCTGGAACTCCAATTCCAGGAGAACTCCAGTTCCAGGGGAATCCGAGACCCTCTTCTGACCTCCGTGGCATTGCACGACACGGGTGCACAGACTTGCATGCAGACAGTACATACGCATACAGAAATAAATAAAATTTAAAAAAAAATTAAAAAAAATAAAATTAGGATCCACCCATGGCTGTCCACTATCTCCATTTTTTATTTCCACTATATTAATCCCAGTTTTATTTTTTTATTAAACTTTTTCCATAGGTCATACATCATTTCTCAAACGAATCTAGAGATTTGCTTCCCTTTCCATGCCCGCCACCCCACCCGATTCCCTACACTCTTCCATACATGTCCTGAATCTTTTTCTGAGTCTTTCCAGAGTTTTTTTTTCAGTTCTTTTGTTGTTGTTCTCTCCAACTTGTATTGCTACAGTATATATGCATATATATATATATATATATATATATATATATATGTGTGTGTGTGTGTGTGTGTGTGTGTGTGTGTGTGTGTGTATAGTTATATATTGCTTGAAACTCTTGTGAGAGCAATAAGACAAGATAAGGAAGCTAAAGGAGTACTGATTAGAAGAGAATAGGTCAAATTATCCCAGTCTGCAGATGATGTGATATTATATATAAAAGATCCTAAAACTTAGATTAAAAAAATGCATAGAAATGTTGAACATGTTCAGCAAAGTAGTAGGTTACAAAAATAATCAAAACAACAACAACAATAAAACTTGCTTTTCTCTATACCAATAAAAAGCAATAAGAAAAAGTACACAGAAACCCTCCCATTCACAATAGAATAAAATAATATATAGGAATAAATGGCACAAAAGATACTAAATATCTGCACAACAAAATTTTTAAATCTTTAAAGGAGACTAAGGGAGACACAAGGAGATGGAAAGAAGTTCCATGTTCATGGTTTGGGAGAATTAATATTGTGACAATGAACATCCTACCAAACACAATCTAGATTCAATTCAATGCCAATCAAAATCCACATGACATTCTTCACAATACTAAGAAAAATTTCTAAAATTCATAAGGAAATATAAAAGTTCCTGGACTTGAACAAAAAGAGCAATGCTGGGAGAATTATAATACCAGACCACAAACTATACTGCAGAAGATATGTAATGCCTATAACCATGTGGAGAAAGGGAAATGTTCATTCACTGCTGAGGGGTGGGGGGGATACAAACTTGTGAAACTACTATTGAAAGTAGTGTGAAAGAATTCTAAAAAAAAAAACCTAAAAATCTGAGAGAGCTTAGCCACCAGAGGAACAGATAGTAGAGTGTGGAACTCCTGTGGGCAGAGTGACCCAACCAGTGAACCGATCCTCAGGGGAATGGAGAGGTGCACACAGCACCTTGGGGCTGGCTCCCAGTGATTTTAGATCAGCTCCCAGCAGATCTGTCACAACACCCAGTGGTCCCAGCTCCTATTTCTAACTGACCCAACAGAATGCTGGGGCTAGACAGGTTCATACAGGCAAGCTGAACCAGTAAAGCTCCAGGACCACCCATCTGAGTGACAGGATCCAGAAAAGCCAGCACAGAAAACTAAACAAGGAGGAGCTCTGAGACCACCTGTCAGAGCATCCAGGAGAGTGGCCTGACCTAGGTAGGCCCAAGCAAGCAAATAGAGAGAGGTGGCTTGACCCTTAGAGACCACAGCAGAAGCTTACCTCTAGACCAAGGGATCTGGTAGACCAATATGGGAAGAAACACTTGAGTTTCCCCTTAGAACACAAACTTCAAAATAAATCCACATGGCAAAAGCACAGCAAAAAAAAAAAAAAAAAAAAATCAACAGCATAGGAAAAGCGAATAATAAATCTCCACCAAACCCTACCAGTCTGATAGAAGACTCCTACAAAGAGATCTCCCTGGAGGCAACCAAGGACACAGATCTTTGAAAAACCATCATAAACATACTCAAGAAATCAAGGAATATAAAGAGCACACAGAAAAATGAATCAAAGAACTAGGAGAGAATGATATACTTAAAGAACACAAAGCTAAATGAAGCAAGAACTAGGCGAGAATGACAAACTCTGGAAGGAAGTAGAAATGCTGAAGAGATCCCACACAGAAATGAAAACAGAAACTGACCACACTCACAAGTGAATCAAAGAACTAGAAGGAGAGAAAGGCAAACTCCAGAAGGAAGTGAAAATAGTAACAGAATCTCAGGCCGAAATGAGAAAGGAAATCTAACACTCATCCAGTCAACAGGAAAGGATGGGAGAAAGCCTCAGTAACAGAATGGTTGAAACAGAAAACAGAATATCAAGATGAAAAGATAGCAAGCAGGAACTGGAGAGCTCAAGCAAAAATTATGGAAAATTTAAAGATCACAAGAGTGGAATAATCAGGAAATGTGGAACACCATTAAGAGACCAAACCTCCACATCATAGGTATAGATGAAGAAGAATCCTGGGATAATAGTATGGATCAGATCTTCAACAGAATTATAGAAGAAAATTTCCCAAAATTGAAAAAAGACATACCCATACAAATATAAGAAGCAAATAGAACACCAAATAGAAAAGATAAGGAAAGAAATTCCCCAGGCCACATCATAATCAAAATGCTAGATGCTCAAACAAAGACAGAATACTGAAAGCCAGAAGAGAAAAACAAATTACATATAAAGGGAAGCCCATCAGAATTTTAGCTGACTTTTCAGTGCAGATGATGAAAGCCAGAAGAGCTTGGATTAAAGTATTTCCAGTACTAAATGACCATAGATGCCAACCCAGGTTACTCTACCAAGCAAAAATTTCAATTATCATCGAAGGAGAAAAGAAAATCGTACATGACATAAGATGAAAGAATACATGTCGAGAAAACCAACCCCCAGAAAATATTCAAAGCAATCTAGAAGACAGTAAAGGTACAGCTATCCCCAAGGAGCAAGAGATACTAATTAATGAAGATATAACCCCAGAAATCTAAACATAGTCCAAAAATGTAAACAGAAAATAAAATAAACTGAAAGGAAACAACATACATCTCTCAATATTAACCATAAATAATAATGATTTGAACACCCCTATCAAGATATATAGATTGGGAGAATGGATTAAGAAACTGAATCCTAAATTTTGGTAGATGGGGTGTGTGTGTATGTATATTTTAGAGTTATATAAGATCAAAAGAATGAAGACAAAAAAAACTCAATCCATCTTTTATCTACATGAAACCCTTCTCACCTTCAGGAACAGACACCATATAAAGGTGAAATAAAGGAAAAAATATTCTCCCCCCAAAAAACAGGGGCTGGAGAGATAGCCTAGCAGTTAAGAGCACCGACTGCACTTGCAGAGGACCTGGGTTCGATCCCCAGCACCCACGTGGTGGCTAAGAACCGTCTGTAACTCCAATTCCAGGAGAACTCTAGTTCCAGGGGAATCCGAGACCCTCTTCTGATCTCCGTGGCATTGCACGACACGGGTGCACAAACCTACATGCAGACAGTACATTCATACATATATGAAATAAATAAAATTTTTATAAAGTACCAAAAAGCAAGCAGAATTTGCTATTATTGCATATATATCTACATATATATATGCAACTACAAATATATTTTCATATATATATATATATATATATGTAAATCCAATGCAGCAAACTTCATAAACACAATCCTACAGGACTTCAAAGCACAGACTAATCCCAACACATTAATAATCAGAGGCTTTAATACCCCCACTTAGCCCACTGGACAGGTCAACTGGACAAAGAATAAACAGAGAGACATCTGAACTGAATACAATCTACCAAATGGACCTAACAGAAATCTATGGAATATTCCACCCCCAAACTGAAGAATGTAATTTCTACTCAGCAATCCATGGAAAAGTCTCCAAAATCAACCATATACTGGGACACAGAACACACCTCAACAAATACAAAAAAAAAAATGAAATAATATCAGACCACATTGCAATAAACTTAATATCCATACCAGAAAGAGCCCTACTAGCTATAAGAACACATGGAGACTATACAACTTACTATTGAATAACGAATGGGTCAAAGGAGAAACAAAGAAATAAATAAAAGCATTCCTGGAAATAAATGAAAGTGATGATATTGGAAAATTCAGTTAAGTGGAAGCCATAGAGACTGGTTTGGTTGAGGAATGAGCATCCCATCCCCCCAGAAATTGCCTGCTAACTTAGTCATTCCTGAAAGCTATAAAAGCCAGCAACTTTCAGGCTGAGTTTAATATAAAGGCTTATTAGCCACACTTGGCCTTGGAATCATTTTTCATAATTTTACATGCCTAAAATAAAACTGGGCTTTTAATTTCCAAAAACTTGACTTGCTATCCTTCTGTGAGAAACTAGTTTCTCAGACTCAGCTCCAGTTTAACTCTTTCATATGCTAATTCTCCAAGGCATGCTCTAGCTCTGCCCAGACCAGACCACAGGTTTCTGTGATATAAATTTAGCACTATTCACTACTTAGCTTGTTTACATCAGGAAAACTTTCTCTTGAAAGTTACTTAATTCTAGGAGGTTTTTATCTCATTTTCAACCTGCTTCCAAATAAAATTTATTGCACTCTTGGCTCCTTGTGGATTTGGGGTTAAATATTTCTAAATCTGACTCATCCTACCTAAACCTAATCTTCTTCCACTCACATTCAACTCAGATACCAGCTGATTGGGGATCCACAATTGAGGTTCAGCTAGCTTAATCACGTAATTCAAATCCATCTCATTATGCTTAATTTAAGATGTAATATTTTTACTTAATCCTGGATACACTAAATATCTTTTGAGCAAAAAAATATGTGCATAATTAAAATTAATTGGTCGATTTAAGTTTAAAGTTCTAGGCATTAAAATTCGTTTTGGTCTTTTAAATGTGTTTCACCTTAAAGACATTTCCCACAGAGTTCCTGATTACACTTGGCTTGTACTCTGATGCCACCTGCTGGCTTGCTGTGTACACGCCACTGAGTGAGCACATGGTTTTTTAATGATAATTTATCCTAAATCATGCCTAAATGTAATTTAAACTGTCTTTTATAATTTGACTTTAAATATCACAGTCTTTTAATTTCAGCATTCTGGAGACAAAAGCAAATGGATTTCCCTGGGAGTTTACAAGCCCTAGATTTCTAACAAAAGACACTATCTCCAAGAATTCATTTTTAATAATTATTAGTAAAAGTCTCTTTAACAGCATAAATTAATATTTTGATTCAACTTAAATGATTTAAAGAAAGCTGTTTTATGTTCTCTTTAATCCCACCTTAAAACTGTGTGTATGTGTGAGTGAATGCATGTTTGTGTTATTAATTACTTATAATCCAATAATTTTATGTCAACTGTAATCAAAGATAAATAGATTCAACTCATAAAAAGTGTTTTATATCTTTTGGTGTTAACAAATTTTAATCGGGTTTATATAAATTTTAGTATGTATTAAATTCAGTCTAATGATAAATTATTATCAGTCACTTTAATGACTTATTAATAACTATAATTAATAATAACTATAATGACTAATAATTATTGATTATAATAATTAATAGTGTTTATGTTTATAATTGTTACAATTATTATAATTATTCCTATTAGCATTCATTATTATTATTATTGTTATTATTATTATCCAAACAGTCCTTAATAATAAGACAAGATAAATTAGTTCAGGACTACAAATAGCTGTGACATATCTACTTTTGCCCCCCCCCAAAAGTTTGGCTCTGTAAATAGGAAAGGGAGGGACAGACTTAACATAGGGGCAGCCTACGGATAGTTTACCAGTAGGAATAGTAAAGGAAAAAGAATAGAAACAGGTATTAGGGTTAGTTAATTGGAACCAAGTGGTTTAAATGCAGCCGAAGAACTAGCATATGGATATCAGAGGTTTGTATGTTACTAAAACACATGTTCTAATTGTATACAATAACCCTACAAGAAAATTGTAAAAATAATTTTATTTGTTTCTTATTGAACATTAAACAATAATATAAATTTTCTTACAGGTCAGCTTAAAATCTTTTCTTTATTATGTGTGTATGTATGTATGTATGTGTGCACTTATGTTCTAAGTATAGTTTTACTGTTAACAGCTATAAAACCAGTAAAAAAAACTGCCTCTGAGTTGGATTTTGGCCCTTTCTTCTCAGATGCATGCTTATAATTAAACAGCCACCACATAATTCAATTTCAGCAAAGGTTATGGGTTGATTGTCAATTTGAAATAAAAAAAATGGACATCTTAAGGGGTATAAACTGCCACCTACTAGTTACTCTTCTTCAATACCTGAGACAAAGATGCAAACAGGTTTTCATAATATTTAAGTGTTAATAATATTTTGGGTCCTGGGGATATGGATTAGGTTTTTTTTTTTAATTTTTATTTATTTATTTTATGTGTATGAATGCACTGTCTGCATGTAGCTTTGCACACCCGTGTTGTGCAATGCCACGGAGGTCAGAAGAGGGCATCAGATTCCCCTGGAAGTGGAGTTCTCCTGGAATTGGAGTTACAGACAGTTCTCAGCTGCCATGTGGGTGCTGGGGATCAAACCTGGGTCCTCTGCAAGAGCAGTCAGCTCTCTTAACCACTAGGCCATCTCTCCAGCCCTTGGATTAATTTAAAAAAATTCCAGATCCATTATTTTCCATGCATGTGCATGTTAAGTCCATCAGGCTTGAGTGGTGTGTGCTAGTGGAAATTTGGCTGGGGAGAACAAATCCAGTGCCAGCCTGTGAAGTCCAGTATCATTGCCATCTGCTCGATAACTGGTGTGAGTGGTGAGTCTGGAGTGAGCGCCGGTGGAATTAGACTGAAAAGTGCTGATCAAGCATCAGTCTGGGCATCCAGCGGTGACAACAGATGTACACATCAGATGTTAGTGGGTTAGATGGGGATCAATCAGATGACTAACCTGGTAAGCTAGTGTAGGTTTAGAGGGAGACTAATCACGTCACCAACTTGTGGAGGCAGCAGCCTCCCTTAACAGGACTGAGTTACATCTCTCTTAGAAGGACTGTAACCACATCTGGAGATACAAATTGTTATTTAAAATTGTTTTGCTTCTAATTTATACAGGTTTCCAGTAACAACTTTGGGATTAAATGTACATAAATATTCTCTATATTTTTTCAGTATTATACAGTATTACACATGCATTTTTCTGCCTACATGATATACAGACCAATATAGAGACTGTTTAAATAGACTTACTGGACCTTTACACCTTAGTTCCTGTCTATAGGTACATATAATATAACTGCCTTTTAGACATTTATAGGTCAAAATATAAAAATTTTAAAAAACTTAAAGTGGGAGGTGGTTGACCATGGATATGGGATACAGTCAAATAGAGAACTATTTATTCTAATCCCTCTGATACGCTTTTAATTTTAAAATCTTAAAGATAACTATTGGAAAATATTTGCATGTCCCTGCAGGTAAAAACATCACCAACTTAACTGCCTAAATGTACAGCTTTGGATTGCACAAGATGGACCAAGAAACTGGCCCATGTAAACATCAAGAGGAAGAAAATTTGAGACTGCCTGAGCCACAGTCACTAAACATCTCTAAATTCTATTTAAAATAACTGTTTATAGTATGTCCTAATAAAGTTTACATTCCAAGTGCTGCTAAGTTTTGATAAAAAAAAATTACCTCTCTTATAGTATAAGAAAACAAATTATGATGGTAATGGAATTGTTCCTTAACTACAGAAGAACCAACTGCTATGGTAACAGTTTCTCATGGGGCATATATAGCCATTTTCTTTAATTAACTAATGGGTGCAAGAACTGTAAAAGAAAATTTTATTCAGAGCTACCCATTATTGGAAAATCTTTAAAGGCTTTATTTTATAGTTAAGCAAAATGTGTTGATAGAAGAAAGCTTTACTATCAGTAACAGGTCATTCTGCTGAGGAGCATTGGCTGGGGCTAGTTCCCCCCAATCAAAACAAAGTCTATTTGCCTACAAGTTGGGGTGCACACAGAATTTGGCATTAAAACCCTGCTGTTGAAACCTCGTGAGAGCACAAAGAGGAAAAAGACACAAAACCTGAAAGTGGATACTAGGGCTCTGAAATACCAGAGAGCATTACCAAAGGCCACAAGAAAGAAAAACAATGTTGGTCTCATTGTGTCAAGCAAGACTCATTACTACTCCACAACTGCCTCAAAGACCCTTGTATCTAGTGGCACCCAAACATTACCTGAAATCTAATTGGCTATTAGCCCACACATTTGAGGAATAATATATGGCTGGTATTAAACCTCTAGTATTAACCCTCTAGTATTAAAAAATAGAGCTGGACATGGTGGCACATTCCTTTAATCCTAGCACTTGGGAGGCAGAGGCAGGTGGATCTTTGTGAGTTCAAGGCCAGCCTGGTCTACAGGGTTGAGATTCCAGTCAGCTGGGGGCTACAGGGAGACAGTTGTTTCACAAAAGACAAAAAAAAAAAAAAAAAAAAAAAAAAAAAAGAAAAGAAAAGAAAGACATAGTAACTAGACTAATACATCATTTAATTATTTGTATTTGTGCCAATAGAGTAATTTGTCATGATAACCAATGCCATTTAAATGCCTATACCTCTCACTGGTTGTTTATTTGTTAGTAGGATTAAAAATGGGGACCCCTGGATGGACTGCCAACCTGTGCAAAGAAAAGCCTGGAAAAAGCTGAGAGTCCAAAGTGTCACTTAAAATACACTATTTTTGCTTATCACCTACTCAAGCCACTTTTCCTATAGCCTAGGGACCACTTGCAGAAGAGGTGGGGGCATTAGAATGAAAGGGCTGAGGAGATAGGGTTAATTCCTGAGATTCCCCAAAATATGGAGTGTATTCTTATTTGATCAACATGCTGTGCATAGAAGCCTCTCCAATTGGACTATGGAGACCTTGGGTTCTATAAAATTTGGGCATAAATACATGCTAATTGGTTTTGCATGAATGTTACTTACAAGGCCTGGCACTCAAGACAGGCTTGAGAAGCTGGCTATTCTAAGCTCAGGTTCCTTTGTGATGTTAGCCTCTCTAGCCTCTCCCATGGGCTCACCTGCCTCTCAAAAAATAAAGGATGAGATGTGGGAAAATTCAGTTAAGTTAGGTATGAATAGGCTAGCTACATGGCTCACCTTGGGAATAAATGGGATGACCCACAGGATGATAAAACATAACAAAACCTATGGGACACTTTAAAATCAGTCCTAAGAGGGAAATTTATAGCCCTAAGTATCTAAATTAAGCAAACAGAAAGAGCACAAAAATGTCCTAACACTGCAACTAAAAACACTTGAGAGGTAACAGCAAATGAATTCTAAACCCAACAGACAGGAAGAAATAACAAAAATCAGAGTGGAAATCAATGAAATACAAACAAAGAAAACTGCAAAAATCAATGAATCCAAGTGCTTGTTCTTTGAAAGGATAAAGAATTGGATAGACCTTTACCACAGTTGACCGAAAGAAGAAAATAACAACTCCAACTCAGTAAAATTAGAGAAGAAAAGGAAACATCACAACAGGTACAAAAAAAGAGATTCAGATGATCATACAGGGATATTTCAAAAACCTATACGCTACTAAATTTGAAAACTGAAGAGAAATGGATTAATATCTGGAATCATGGAATTCACCAAAGTTAATCAGGAAGAGATCAACAGCTTAAACAGACCCATAATAAAGGAGAAAAATGAAACCTTGATTAAAAACCTCCCAACTAAAAAAAGCCAAGGTCCAGATGTATTCATGGCAGAATTCCTTAAGAAATTCAAAGAAGACCTACAGACACTAATACTCCAATTACTCAAGAGGATAGAAACAGAGGGGAATCCACCAAATTTCTTCTATGAAGCCAGCATCACTCTAATACCAAAAAAGATACAATCAAAAAAGAAAACTATAGACCCATTTCACTAATGAACATAGATCCAAAAATTATCAACAAAATACTTGGAAACAACATACAGGCACACATCAAAAAGATCATCCACCATGACTCTGTTGGATTCATACCAGAGATGCGGGGATGGTTCAACATACATAAATCAATGAACATCATAAAGCACATAAACTGACTGAAAGTCAAAAACCACATGGTCATCTCAATTGATGCAAAAAAAGGCCTTCAACAAAATTCAGCATGCCTTCATGCTTAAAATCCTAGAGGGAACTGGACTGGAGGGAACATTCATCAACATAATTAAAGGTGTATGCAGCAAACCCATAGCCAACATCATTTGGGGGGGTATGTTTTATTTTTTTGGTCTTCGTTCCTCTTAAAGTCAGGAACCCAGCAAGGCTGCCTTCATTCCCACTTCTTTTCAAGTGGGGAAGAGCCCATGAGAGGAGGGAGCAGTAGGAAACAGATGTTACTATGGGGGAAATTGCGTATTCAACTGGAAGGGAGGAAGCAGATATAAAAGAATCATGGGTTAATGAGGAAAAAGAAGCTCAAGAAACAAGGGATAGTAGATGACAGGTGTTACCAAGCGATAATGAGGGAAATATGTGGTGTGTGTGTGTGTGTGTGTGTGTGTGTGTGTGTGTGTGTGTGTGGTATAGCTGAAGAGTATATAACAAGAAACATACTTCCAAAGAGGAGGGACATCTCATTGATTTGTTGCTAAGGGCAGTACAATAGACACCCCAAATCACACAGGCTATTGCCACAGCCCTTGATTACCTCCCAGAACTTGAAGATAGCCTATTTTTTTTTATTTTATTTTTGTATGTGTATGAGTGTACTATCTGCACATAGGTTTGTGCACTTGTGTCATGCAATGCTGCGGAGTTCAGAAGAGGGTCTCGGATTCCCCTGGAACTGGAGTTCTCCTGGAATTGGAGTTACAGACGGTTTTTAGCTGCCATGTGGGTGCTGGGGAGTGAACCCGGGTCCTCTGCAAGAGCAGTCGGTGCTCCTAACTGCTAGACTATCTTTCCAGCCCCCAAGAGCCTATTATTGAACAAAGGACATAAATTGTACACAGGAGTTGGAGCAACAGAGGTGGAACTGACCTGGAAGCCTCCTCCTTGAAACCTCACTCTCATGGCACTAGAGGATATTGTGGGAGCTGTTAAAGGATAAAATCATTTGGTGGTCCAAACCCAGCTGTAAAGCTTAATAACTAATGACAACAGTGACCAGCAAAGCACACTATAGTGGTGTAGTAGTGGCACTTTTATTTGGGGGCTAATCAGGAGTAACCTAATTGGACTTAAAGCCCTCTCAATCAGAGGATAAAAACATATGCATGACAATATAAACATAACCAAATCTACATAGCTGGAGAAGTTATAGTTACTAGAGAAAACCCTACCTTGTAAATACCTCTAGAATAATGTAATTTCTTATTGTATGCTAGATATAGGTCCTTATGTTTACAGATATGTATACCATTCACCACTCATCAAAGAAACTTCTTTGTGCAACCATGGCTCATGGAACATTGACCAAGAGGGGGCAGAAATATCATAAAATCCAGGGTTGGTACATGTTAATATTCCAGGGCTCTGGGAAATTGCTCATATATGGTATTATTATGTACAAGAGCCATGTAAACACAATCAACCAAAAACACAGCATTGAACTGGAATAATATGCAATCAGCCTCAACCTTAGCCAAAGAGCTATTGGGAGCTAATTATTGCTGGGTGAGTGAAAGTTGATGTTCTTAAAGGGAGTGAGAAAATCTAGAGGCTGACTAAACTTGCACGGAGGGACCTCTAGGTACACATATGTGGCTCACGTGCCTTAACGTATGCGAGGGAATGCATTAAATCCAGTGTCAGAGGGGAAAGGGCTTGTGTGTATAGGGAAGGGAGCATAAAGATGATGAAGAAGTTTAGTATGCCATGCTCAAAAACTCATAAATCACGTATATTAGAAAAAGTGTTTTCATATTGTTTACTTCAGTGATTCTATTTGTCAACTTTGTAATCCAGTACTAATAGTCTATTTTCAATCTCATTCTTTCTTCTTTTGAGTTTTTCTTTTGTTGTTTCAATTTTGCTTATTGAATTTTCCAATTCCATTTTCATTCTGGCTTCCATTTTCTTCAAAAGTTCCATCTCTTTTGTGATTGCACTTTCAAATCCTGAACTATCTTTGTCATTTCATTCTTGAACTTCACTTACATGTTTATTCTTTTTTATTGCACATTAATATCTAATTAAGCAAGTAAGTAAGTAAGTAAGTAAGTAAGTAAGTAAGTAAGTAAGTGTTTATTTGGCTTCTCCTTCCCAAAACACAGTTCATCAGTGAGGGAAGTCAAGGCAGGAGCTCATGGCAGAAACGTGGAGGCAAGAACTGAGCCAGAGACCACAGTGGAATGCTGCTTACTGACTTGCTCTTCTTAGGTGTTTATTCTTATCCGATTAAAATTCTTTGAATTATTTGTGTGTTCTTTGAAGTTGTTTAATTCTTTGGTCATGTTTAGGATTTTTCATTTTAAATTCTGTGCTCTGAGGTTACCCTGGCTATTTTCTGTTGTAATACATTTCTTTAGGACTAGTGAATTTTGATGGAGACATATTATCTTGATTTTTCGAATTATTTACTTTTATATCATGTTCTGTGCATATGGATTTCTTTTGTTGGTTGTATGTCTGCTATGAAATTCTTGCCTGTCTTTGTTTGGTTGAAGTTTGGTTCTGTTTATACTGTTGCTTTAGCTTAGTTGCTTTCTGATTGTATATGAAGAGTTATTCTGTGCTTCAGATTCTCAGTTTTGAGTTTTCATTGGCAGGACAGAATGGTTCTAAGTCAAAGCTCTCCAGGTGAGTGAAGTGGTCTGAAACTATAGACAGCCAGTGACCATGTTCTGGCAGGCTAGTCAAGAGGTCTCAGTTGGGATGATCAGGAAGGTGTCCTAGGCCCAAGGAGGGGGTGGACATAAAGCGGGTAGGGCCTAAATAGGAAATCAGAGTATATGGGAGCCCCTAAAGAGGAGAGTGTACTAGTCCAGATGTAGGGAGGTCAAGAGGCAGTGTGGCAGTGTCTGGATTAGAAGGCTAGTCCAGAAGCTTCAGACAGGAAGAGCAGAAGGGTACTTAGCTTAAGTTGGACATGTGGCTAGTGTGCAGACAGCCGGGAGAGGGGTTGGTGCAACTAGCTAAACAGAGTGACTGTGAGCCCTAGAGCAGGAGAAGAATGCTGCTGGTGTGGGTGCAGTGTTCAAGACAGTCAGCAGGGTCTTCTTATTGAAATTGTAAGTCGCTGTCATGAGAATAATTAGAATTCAAAATACTCCACATTTTCTCTATCCACTCCTCAGTTGAGGGGCACTTGGGTTGGTTCCAGCTTGTCAATTGTGAAGAGAGCTGCAATAAATATGGCTGTGCACATATCTCTGCAGCAGAATGAGTCTTGTGGGTATATACCCAGCAGTAGTACGGCTGGATCAGAGGGTAGGCTTATTTTGAGTCTTTTAAGGGTTCTCCACACTGCTTTCCATAGTGTTTGTATAAGTTTGTATTCCCACTACCAGTGGATGAGTGTTCCCCTTTCCCCACAACCTCTCCAGCATTTGATATCATTTGTTTTCTTGATCCTAGCCAATTTTATTGGAGTGATATGATATCTTAAAGTGGTTTTAATTGGCATCTCCTTAATTATTAGTGATATCGAATACTTTTAAAGATGTTTCTCAGCCATCTCTATTTGTTCACTTGTGAAGTCTCTGTTCAGTTCTTTACTCCATCAGAATCCAGACTCTGTTTCCTTATGCTCCTGCACCACACCTGGCTCTTACTATCTTCCTGACCTCTCTTCTATAATTATCCCTGAGCATGGGTGGGAAAGGTTTATTATAAGAATCCTATTCAGGGACACACACTCTGCAGTCTCTAATTCTCTAAATTTTGTCTAGTTTTGGCCTTCTGTGCCCACTGCCTTCTGTAACATGAGGAAGAGTTCACTTGTAAAATTTGAGAGGACATCTCAGAAAAAGTTATTCTTGGAGATCTCCTGAGACCAGCTGAAGCACAGGTACTGGGGCATGGGCTAAAGAGCCCCCCAACTGGGATTAGGAAGGCATCTTAAGGAGGCAAGCAAAGCAAGCCTTCAACAGAGTGAAGAGGCATTTAGGGCTCACATTGGAAAACAGGCAAGGGGAAGCCCATATGCCAGGAACACGAACAAGAGACAACACAGGAAAGGTGCAGGATAATCCCATACCAAGCTCTACCAACCCTACGGAAGATTCCTACAGGGGGATCCCCCTGGGGATGGCTCAAGACACATATATCAGAAACACAATTGGGAACATACATAAAGAACTACAAGATTATAAAGAGCAAATCAAAGAACTGAGAAAAGAGAATGGAGAACTCAAGAAGGACCTAGAGAGAGAGAGAGAGAGAGAATGACAAACTTCAGAAGGAAGTGGAAACACTGAAAAGATCCCATGCTGAAAAAGATAAGGAAACCAACCAGCGAAGCAAAGAGCTACAGGAAGAGATTGAGAAGCTACAAAAAGAAGTAGAAATACTAAAGAAATCAGAAAAGGAAATGAAAAAGGAAATTAAACACTCATCCAATCAAGAGGAAAGGGATTGAAAAGCCTCAGAAGCAGAATGGAGGAAGCAGAACAAAGAATATCAGACCTGGAAGATAACACAGAACAACTAGAAACCTCAAGTAAAGATTATGAAAATTTTAAAAGTACACAAAAATAGAACAACCAGGAACTGTGGGACACTCTGAAAAGATCAGCCGGGTGTGGTGGCGCACGCCTTTAATCCTAGCACTTGGGAGGCAGAGGCAGGCGGATCTTTGTGAGTTCAAGGCCAGGCTGGTCTACAGAGTGAGTTTTCCAGACAGCTAGGGATACAGGGAGATCCTGGTTCCAGAAAGACTAAAAAACAAAAAAAAAAAAAAAAAAGAAGAAAAGAAAAGAAGAGAATCAAAACCTTCTGCAATTCATGGGAATATTGGAAGGAGAAGAATCCCAAGAGAATGGTATTGATCAGATCTTCAACAGAATAATAGATGAAAACTTCCCCAAACTAAAAAAAGACAAACCAATACAAATACAAGAAGCACATAGAACTCCAAACAGACAAGATCAGAAAAGAAATTCTCCATGTCACTTCATAGTCAAAATGCTAGACACCCAAAACAAAAACAAAAATCCTTAAAGCCACAAGAGAAAAACAAGTGACCTATAAGGGGAAACTTATCAGAATTACAACGGACTTCTCAGTGCAAACTACGAAAGCAAGAAGAACCTGGAGCAAAGCACTCCCAGTGTTAAAGGACAATAGATGCCAGCCCAGGTTACTATACCCAGCAAAAATGTCGATTATAGTGGAAGGAGAGAGAAAAACCTTCCATGACATAAACAAGTTGAAAGAATACATGTCCGGAAAAATCAACCCTTCAGAGAATACTTGAAACAATTAAAAGGACAGAAGAAAGGAGCAACCATCCCCAGGCAGCTAGAAGGAGAAATCAATAAAAGCATAACTGCAGAAGTAGAAGCCTAAACCCAAACTGCAAATGGATAACAAGGCAAAAGGAAGCAACACAAACCTATCAGTCATAACCTTAAATATTAATGGACTAAATTCCCCAATAAAAAGACATACATTGTGAGATTGCATTAGGAAACAGAATCCATCCATATGCTGTCTACAAGAAACATATCTTACCTTCAAAGACAGGCACCACTTTAAAGTGAAAGGATGGAAAAAATATTCCAAGAAAATGGTACCAAAAAGAAAGCAGGTGTTGCTATTTTAATATCAGAAAAATAGACTTCGAGTAAAAGAAATCAGAAGAGACAAAGAAGGCCATTATATTTTTATCAAAGGAACAATTCACCAAGAAGATTTCACAATTATGAATATACATGCCTCAAACTCTGGTACACCAAACTTTATAAAGACAATTCTCCAGGACCACAAGTCACATACTAACCACAGTACACTCATAGTAGGGGGCTTCAATACCCCACTGAGTCCTTTGGATAGGTCAACAGGACAAAGAAGAAACAGAGAGACATCTGAACTAAATGATATGATACACAAAATGGACCTCATAGACCTATACCGAATATTCCACCCTAATACCAGAGAATACACTTTCTACTCAGCACCCCACGGAATATTCTCCAAAATCGACCACATACTGGGACACAGAAGAAACCTCCATAAATACAAAAAGATTGACATAATTTCATGCATTCTATCAGACCACAGTGCAATAAAGCTCAACATCAACACCAAGATAAGCCCTACTGCCTACAAGAACACATAGTGACTAAACAACACACTCTTGAATAATGAATGGGTCAAGGAAGAGATAAAGAAAGAAATAAAAGCATTCCTGGAACTGAATGACAATGACAATACAGCACAACAAAACTTATGGGATACCTTAAAAGCAGTCCTAAGAGGGAAGTTTATAGCCCTGGGTGCCTACATTAGAAAAACAGAAAGAGCACAAGTGAATGATCTAACACTACAGCTAAAAGCACTTGAGAGGCAACAACGGATGAACCCTAAATGCAACAGAGAGGAAGAAATAACAAAAATCAGAGCAGAAATCAATGAAATAGAAACAAAGAAAACAATACAAAAATCAGTAAAGCCAAAAGTTGGCTGTTTGAAAGAATAAACAAGATAGACAGACCTCTAGCCCAGTTAACCCAAGGAAAGAAGGAACAACTCCAAATCAATACAATCTGTGATGAAAAGGGAAATATTGCAACAGACAAGGAAAAGATCCAGAAAATCATATGGGAATACTTCAAAAACTTATACTCTACCAAGTTTGAAAATCTAGAAGAAATGGATGAATATCTGAAATCCTGGGAATCACCAAAGCTCAACCAAGAAGACTTCCACAGCTTAAACAGACCCATAATACATGAAGAAATTGAAGATGTAATAAGAAGCATCCCAACTAAAAAAAGCCCAGGCCCAGATGGTTTCACAGCAGAATTCTATAAAACATTTCAAAAAGACCTACAAACATTATTACTGAAACTGTTTAGAAGGATACAGAAAAAATTCTCCCAAATTCCTTCTATGAAGCCAGCATCACTCTATTACCAAAACCAGGCAAAGATACAACTAAAAAAGGAGAATTATAGACCCATCTCCTTAATGAACACAGATGCCAAAATCTAAACAGGATACTGGCAAATCACATACAGACCCACATCAAGAAGATCATCCATCATGACCAAGTTGGATTCATACCAGAGATACAGGATGGTTCAACATATGAAAATCATTAAACATCATCAAACACATAAATGGAATTAAAGACAAAAACACACCACCATCTCAATTGATGCTGAAAAAGCCTTTGACAAAATCCAGCATCCCTTCATGCATGAATTCCTGGAAGGAATTGGATCAGAAAGATCATTCCTCAATGTAATCAAAGCCATATACAGGAAACCCACAGCCAATATCATCCTAAATGGGGAAATGACAGAAAAATTCCCTTTAAAGGTAGGAACTCAGCAAGGCTGCCCCCTGTCACCACTCCTCTTCAATATAGTGCTTGAAACACTTGCTAGAGCAATAAGGCAAGAAAAGGAAATTAAAGAAGTACTAATTGGAAAAAGAGGAAGTCAAGCTATCCCTATTTGCTGATGATATGATTATTTATTTAAGGGATGCTAAAAACTCCACCAGAAAACTCCTAGAAACAATTAGCAGCTTCAGCAAAGTGGCAGGATACAAAATTAACCTAAAAAAATTAATGGTCTTGGGGCTGGAGAGATGGCCTAGTGGTTAAGAGCACCGACTGCTCTTGCAGAGGACCCCGGTTAAATCCCCAGCACCCACATGGCAGCTGAGAACTGTCTGAAACTCCAATTCCAGGAGAACTCCAGTTCCAGGGGAATCCGATACCCTCGTCTGTCCTCTGCGGCATTGCATGACACGGGTGCACAGACCTGCATGCAGACAGTACAGTCATACACATAGAGAAAAATAAATTAAAAAATAAAAAAAAAATTAACGGTCTTTCTTTACACCAAGAACAAGCAACTGGAAAAAGAATTCAAAGAGACCTTCCCACTCACAATAGCCTCAAAAACAATAAAATACTTAGGAACAAACCTAACCAAAGACACCAAAGATCTCTACAACAAAAATTTTAAAACTTTAAAGAAAGAAATTGAAGAAGATATCAGACAATGGAAAAACCTCCCATGTTTATGGATTGGGAAAATTAACATTGTAAAACTGTCCATTCTACCGAAACTCTTGTATAGATTTAATGCAATCCCAATCAAAATCCCCAAGAGTTTCTTCACAGGCTTGGAAAAAAAAAGGCCTTAAATTCATTTGGAAAACCAAAAGACCCCGAATGGCCAAAACAACCCTGAGCGAAATGAGCTACACAGGGAGGATCCCTATACCAGACTTCAAACTATACTACAGGGCTATAGTCATAAAAACAGCTTGGTACTGGCACAAAAACAGACCTGTTGACAAATGGAAGATAACCAAAGATCCAAATCTGAGCACATACAATTTCAGCCATCTCACATTTGACAAAGGGCCAAGAAGACACAATGGAGAAAAGGCAGCATCTTTAGCAAGTGGTGTTGGCAAAACTGGATCACCACTTGTAGAAGAATGAAATTAAACTCTTACCTTTCACCCTGTACAAAAGTCAACTCCAGATAGATCAAAGACCTCAACGTGAAACCCCAAACTCTGAAGGAGAAAGAAGAAAAATTGGGCAGCAGACTACAAGACATAGGCGTAGGAAAAGACTTCCTAAATCAGACAGCAGGTGCACAAGAATTAAGGTCAACAATTGACAAATGGGAACTCATTAAACTCAAAAGCTTCTGTACATCAAAAGAAACAATCAAGGAAGTGAAGAGAAATCCCACAGTGTGGGAGGAAACCTTCACCACAGAAACATCTGACAAAGCATAGATTTCCAGAATATACAAACTACCCAAAATCAAAGAAGAAAGAAAACAAATGACCCACTCAGTATATGGAGCAAAGAACTGAACAGACACTTCACAAGTGAGGAATTAGAGATGGCTGAGAAACACCTTAAGAAGCTTCAACATCACTAATCATTAAGAAAATGCAAATCAAAACCACTTTAAGATATCATCTTACTCCAATAAGACTGGCTAGAATCAAGAAAACAAATGATACCAAGTGCTGGAGAGGTTGTGGAGAAAGGGAAACACTCGTCCACTGTTGGTGGGAATGTAAACTCATACAGCACTATGGAAAGCAGTGTGGAGAACCCTTGGAAGACTTGGAGTGAACTTGCCACCCAACCCAGCCATACCACTCCTAGGCATGTACCCTCAAGATCCACCCCACCACAGAGATACATGCATGGCCATGTTTATTTCGGCTCTCTTCACAATAGCAAGGAGCTAGAACCAACCCAAATGCCCCTCAACTGATGAGTGGATAGAGAAAATGTGGTACATCTACACAATGGAGTTCTATGCAGCATTGAAGAAAGATGACATCATGAGCTTTGCAGGAAAATGGCTTGCGCTAGAGGACATCATGCTGAGTGAAGTAACACAGTCCCAGAAAAACAAAAGACAAATGGTATCCCTCATCTGTGGATGCTAGTGCCAATTACCTAGTTGCAAGTATTTCTTGTGCACAGCCCCTTGAGCTTTTGTCCAAAGCAGTTGGGAATGGTGCATATTGGAAACAACAACAGCAGAAAGGACTGCATCAAAGAATTGACTGAAACATTGAACTTCTGCTCAAAACAGTCAACTTCCACATGGAGAATATTGAGAAAGACTAAGAAAGAGATGAAAAGCTTTTTTGACAGAATGCATGAGCTCTGGTGGCGTGGGGCGATGTGGGGGTACACGGGTCTAGATTTGATAAAATTATAAATAAATAAATAAATAAATAAATAAATAAATAAATACTATGGAACTCAGGTTCAGGGTATGGATAAGAACCTATTTTGAGGGAGTAAGTACCTTAAGCCCTCATACTTACTAAAATGTTATTCTGACATGCCAAAAAAAAGTTATTCTTTGTCTGTGAACAAATGTGGAACTCTGTAACTCTCCATAAAGTGGCTTTATGTTGCATAAAGAGGCTCTTTTATGGCTAGTGACTGGTGTATCTGTTTGTAAGAGGATCCATATTTCTATACAGTAATTACTTTTGTCTAAGAATATGATAGAAATAGGGTTTTCTAAAGGCCATATGTCCTTTCCAGCCATGTTTATTTGGGTATCTTTATAGTGCCACAGATGATCCTTCTCAGTGATCAGGTGGAATTACATAGTTGTTGATTACCACCAAAATGAACATGCCACTACTGCAACAATGTAGCTTGCTGGGCCAGTCATGGTTATGGTTATTAGGCTTTAAAGCTGGGGTTAGACAATAGAACAATTTTCTCCCTTAGCAGTTTGCATAATACCCTCTAAAACTGTGAGATCTAGTCTCCAGAGATGAGGCTTCCTTGTCAGTTCCAGCTGTTTTATTCCAAATCCTTTGTCTGAAAGATGTCTTCAGCAATAGGGCCTTCAATAACTGGGAAAAATCAAGGATTGTGGCAATAACCTGTGTTACTTTGGGAGTCTTTTGGACTAATATGACTAACAACACGAAGGAAGGCTTCTCCTGTTTGGTATTGTGTCTTTTTTTATATAGTGTTCATCTATACACGTGCACTCATGTACAGACAGATATTGTATGTGTATATTTCAGTGTGTTTTTGAACTAATGCTTGCTCTGGTTTTTCACAACACCTAAGCATTATTTATCTTTCCCCTCTCTCTTTCTCCCTGTCTATTCCTCCCTCCTTCCTTACCAATTAATGTGATCCCATAATCCTCTGGATAATACCTATCTCCTATTATCCCCCCTCTCTTGAACTATTTCTTCCCCCTTTAACCATGTGGTTTGTTGAATAACCTTCTCTCCTCCCTTCACACTTTTTCCATTTCTTCCTTGGCAACACCTTTCTCTGACTATCCACCCTTGTTGGGCTCCTTCAACTACATCAGAATATATATTTACATATAAGGATTTGATGATAAGGTACATGAATGAGAAAATTCATATGTTGCTTGTTTTTCTTAGCCTGTGTTACTTCCATTAAAATAACAGTTTCTGGGGGCTGGAGAGATAGCCTAGTGGTTAAGAGCTCCTACTACTCTTGCAGAGGACCATGGTTCAATCCCCAGTAACCACATGGCAGCTGAGAACCGTCTGTAACTCCAATTCCAGGAGAACTCCAGTTCCAGGGGAATCCAACACCCTCTTCTGACCTCCGCGGCGTTGCATGACATGGGTGCACAAACCTACATGCAGATAGTACATTCATACCCATACAAAATAAATAAATAAAATTTAAAACATATTTTCAAAAATAAAATAAAATAACAGTTTCTAGTTCCATCCATTTACCTGCAAATGTCATTTCATCTCTGTTTCTCTGAGTAGTTTCCCAGTGAGAAAATATGCCACATTTGATTACTTATTTGTCAGGAGAGGGACATTTACATGGTTCCAATTCTTAGCTACTGTTTAAAAAAGCACCGCAGGTCTTGCATGTGCAAGTATATCTGAAGTAGTATGACTATTTTGAGTATATGCAAAAGAACAGTATAAGCAGATCATATTGTACATTCATTTTCATAGTTTTAGAGTTCTCCACACTGTTTTCATAGTGTCTGCCCAAGTTTGCAATTCCACCCGCACGTTTGGAGTCATATGATCTCTTGATCTTAGCCCATGTTATCGGGGTATTATAAAATCTTCAAGTGGGTTTGTTTTACATTTTCCTAATTACTAAAGATGTTGTATATGTTTCAAGATGTTTCTTAGCCATATTTATTACTTTGTTGAAGACTAAACTCTATGCTCAGATCCATGGCCTTTTTAATTGGGTCATTTGTTTTTCTTGATTCTTGGATGTTTGAAAATTTGCATATTCTGAATATTAATCTTCTAGCAGATATGTAGGTTATGAAGATGTTCTCTCACTCTTTGGGTTTCCTCTTCACTTCCTTGATTCTTTTCAGTTTAATGAGGTCCCACTTATCTATTGTTCACCTTAATTCTTGTGTCCAATTTAAAGTGTATTTTCCTTCCCTTATATCTTTTAGAGTATTGTCTATGTCTAAATGACTTCTAACAGCTTCAGATTTTCAGGTTTCATGTTAAGATATTTGATCCATCTCAAGTTTACTATTGTGCAAGGTGATAGATACAAGTTTATTCTCGTTATTCTACAGGTGGATAACCAGTTTTGCACCATCATTTGTCTGTCAAGGATGCTGTCCCTCCCTCCACAGCCCCAGGTGGCTAAAATTGCATGCACTTAGGTTTGAGACTTCTCTTTTGTTTCAGTGATTCCAAGTCAATAAAAGTAATAAATCAGATAATCAGACTTAAAGTAAATAAAAATCACATGATCATCCCAATAGATGAAGAAAAATCCCTTGACAAATGCAACATGAATTTATGTTAAAAGCCCTAAACGGAATTGGACTGGAGTGAACATACCTCTACATAATTAAAGCCATATACAACAAACACACAGCCAACATCATTACAAATGAAGGAAAACCAGAACCACTCCCATTAAAATAAGGAACCACACAAGACCACCCACTATCTCTATGCTTTTTCAATATAATGCATGGAAACTCTTTTAGAGCAATAAGACAAGGGAGAGAAATTAAGTGGATATTAATTGGAAAAGAAGTGGTCATATCATCCCTATTTTTCAGAATCTATGATATTACACATACGAGATCCCAAAAATTCCACCAGGAAATTTTTACAAATGATCCACACTTTTGGCAAGGTGGCAGATTACATAATCAATTTACAAAAATCAGTACCATATCTATATACAAATAACAAGCAATTAGCAAATGAGTTCATGGAAACGGTACCATTCACAATAGCCTCAAAACAAGTATTTAGGAGTAAAGCTAAACAAGGATATTAATGATCTTTTTTAATAAAAATTTTAAATCATTGAAGAAAGAGATTAAGACAGAAGGAAATGGAAACACCTTCCATGTTCATGAATTGGTAAAATAATATTGAAAAAATGACCCTTGTACCTTTTTCTTCTATTTATTGAAAGAGTGATTGATTGAGTGCATTCCTTAGAAAATAAAAACCATCAAACACCATCAAGTTTACTCAGTTAAGCCCAATATTATACAGCAATTATATATCTTTAGAACTCATTCTATTCACTCTCTAGAATTCCTTTTTTACCTTTTATCCAGTGCTAGAGACAGAACTTGGACTTCAGTGTTTCACACTTGTTCTCTCACTGTGCTCAATTCCCAGGCCTACAATGATTTTCTTGTTTTTAAAACTTATTTTTGCCTAAAAGTATTTTGCAGAACTTGATTAATTTCTTTAAACTCCCTAATATGCTTCTTAAATCAATTTTTTAAAAATTTACTCTTCTGTTTGAAAGATTAACACAGTATATGTGGGCACATGTTACACGTGCTCAAACTTTGTAACATTGTCGTATTTTAATTGTATTTCATATTTTCTCGGCCTTTCACCTAAAGTAAAGTATATAATCCTTTTAATATTTTCTGTTAAAATTCATTCTCTAGGTCTCTAAAAACCTGCAGATATTTTATTTCCCTGTCTACTACATCAATCTGTGCAAAGAATGGCAAAATAATTACATTAATTATATAGTCACTTAGGAAAGGTGAAATGAATAAGATATTTTTATAATTAGTAGGGTTGAAATATTTTAGCATATTAATAAAAATCACACAATGAAGTAATTTTTTTAAAAAGCAATAATCTGTTAAGTGATAATTTTATAAATTGTTTGGAAACCAGAAATATAGATTTATCCTCAATGTTAATACTCATGATGTTACTAATTACTTAATAAAATAATTATAAAAATGAATGTGTCATATCACTTGAAATCTGATTTTTAAAATTATGTGCAGACAAGATTGATTATGCTATCAAATTAGTGAGTTCTAGTGGGCAAAGGATTGCTCAACAAAATATTACTCTAAATTCTAACTGAGGAACCTCCAAATATCACCATATTCACAATATTAAACAGGTCTATTGGCAGATAAAAGTCTGTTAGGAATGAGAAGGTCATTTTCGATTAATATACTGACCGCTTAAGTCTGTCAAGGGTCCTGTAAGAAACAGAGAGGAGACATGGAAAAAGGAGAACCATAATCCAGGGGCAAAGAGAAACATTGCAGCCACTGGCCTAGACATGCTGACATCTTTAGACACTGGGAACACAGGAAAGGGAACTAGCATCTTTGGATGGAGTGTGGCCCCACAACACTGATTTCAGCCTTTGTGCCTCCAAAACTGATGCAATTAAATGTCTATTTTCCTGGCCAATAATTTAAAAATAGTTGATTATAGAATATATTGGAAGCTTATACATCATATTTAAATGATTTTTATGGCTTCATAGGATACAGTTTGAAGACGTCTAATTCTAATTTTTACCCTATTTTAATTAAATTCTGGTGGATTTCACATGATGCATCTTAACCACATTTAGCATCCTCCCCTCTATCTGTACCCAACCACATAGCTCACCTGTATGACTTCATGCATTTTGCCATATGCTAAAGTAAATTTTTTGTTTCTAAAGCAAAAATAATTGCTACTATTTTTCTTCTTTAAATATTTGTTGAATTCAGCAATAAAGCCACTTGGACTTTGATGGAAAACATTTGATTATTGATTCAATAATTACTTATTATTGACCAATACATACAAATTTGCATATTTAGTATATTTATTGAAAATAAATTAAAATAAAACAGAAACTGAAAAGAAACAAACAATATATTTTTCAAGAAAATTTACAAAGTAAATGACTGACAACATGTAAGGAAATCTGGTAAATGTTTAGCATGTAATAAACTTTGTTTTAATAAGTCTAAAATAACTGTAAATGCTCTATACTCCAGGAATTTAAAAATTTTTTAAAAGACAGTATTCAAATCAACTTTTATATTGTAGCTAAGGACTAGAAAATACACTAAAGCAAACCAAGTAGCATTAGTTCAATAAAATACGTCTTCTTCTTTAACCTCTAGTATTTTATTTCTCATAACAAATTCAATGTTTCTGTCTGAGAAAATTTTACCCATGTAATGATTGGAACTGTGGAGTGAGATAAATGAATATAAACAGTCACATAATGAGACATCATTATTGAAACTGATGCATTTTCATATCCTCTTATGTGTTGCAAGTGTTCATCCACACAGCGTTTTCTGTCTTCAATGCCACTACTACATCAACTTGTCACCCAAATAACTGTAATTAAGCATTCTCTCTTGCTGCTGATTACAGTACGCTGATGAACATCCCCACTGGATTTAACAGTCCTTTTCATAACATGAACAGTAATCATCACATATTATAATGTCTTTCTTGCTGAAGCCTTCTTAAATAATCAAAAATTTAAATTTAACAGTCTTTTGATTATTGCAATTTAAAGTTCAACAGGCATTTAATCAGAAAGTTGTAAGTATCATATTACTGGTACCTACTAAACAATAGGATAATATATGTTCACAGACATAAATACCTAAATGTGTTGGTCATTGATCCATGTCATTTGAAAAATTAACATCAAACTATAACCCAGGCAAATGTTTCCTAGAAATTAACATATAACAGAGAATATTTTTATTTCAAACATGGACAAATTCCCAATGAACCATTCTCATGATGTTAAGTTATAATAATTTTCCAAATAACACTGAATCTGAATCAAATAAAGGTTTCTTGAGTATCTTCTCTGGTCATTGTTTAAAGAAGCCCTTAATATTCATAGAGAAAATAAGGGGCTTATGAATTTTCAATGTCAGACTTGCAAGGATGTAGACATCTTATGGTGACTGCCCTTGGTCTTGGATAGAAGAAATTATTAACACAAACACCATGATTTATAAGAACTTTCTCTCTCTCTTTCTCTTCTCTCTCTCTCTCTCTCTCTCTCTCTCTCTCTCTCTCTCTCACACACACACACACACACACATCATCATCATCATCATTATCATCATCATTCTATAATGTTTAAGGATTTTCTTAGTAGGGATATAGTTAATTGTGGCAGGTAGCTCAGAGCTTTCGATTGAATTTAAAACATTTAAAACCTGTTCCATAGGTGGTAAGTCAAACTGGTACTGTAAACTTAGCCAGGAACCTGTGATTGGGGAAGTCCTAAGGCCTAGGGATGAATCTACTATTATTTTGCTAACAGGACATAATATCAAACTTATTTCTAAATTCTTCTTAGCCTTATATGTATAGGTTACTGCTGTTATCACTCTTTATCACAGAAGATTTTTTTTTGCAATGGATGGAAATTAATACAAAGACACATAAGTGGCTATAGAGTGCTCATCCCCTCAAAGCACATCTCTACTATACCTCCTCCTTCAAGGCTCAGAGGATGTACCAGAAGGAGTGGAAAGATTAAAGGAGTCAGAACATCTGAAGAACTTATGTGAACGAGTGTCTTATGGGCATGAAAGGATCTTTGAACCCATGACTTCATGGCAATTGTGGTTCACTGCACAGACCTGCGCAAGATCAAGTCAGTCAACATCCCAGCTTGGATGGTGGGGGCAAGGGGCAGTTTCCTTCAGAGGTAGAACCCTGGTGTTATATTCTTTTTCCAGCACACAGCCCTATATACATGTGCATATGGGCAGCACTTATATAAAATAAATTAAGAAGAGGACAAGATATTTTTAGTGTTTGGGATGTGAAGATCCTGGAAAAAAGAAAAAGTGAAATGAGGAAAGAACAAGATCAAACTACTGTATGCATATGTAAAATTCTCAGCAAATAAATAAATTTAAAATGATTGTACTTCAGGGACTTGGATTTCCACACCTTTCGCCTTTTAGACATGGAGCAAAAAGCATTTACGTTCAAAAGCTATGAATATATACACATTTGTACTGCCAAGAGAAAATATTTGCTGATGTTGGGACTCAGTACTAGAGCACTTGCTGAACATTCACAAGACCCTGGATTGAATAACCAGAAATGTGGACACACACACACACACACACACACACACACACGCACATGCACATACACAAACATGCACATGTACACACAGGTCACACACACACACACACACGCACATGCACATACACAAACATGCACATGTACACACAGGTCATAGGGTGACAAAAATTAACTTATATTCTATACTTGAACTATATGACATATCATTGTTTTATTCAGTGCATGTTTGCTGTCTTATTTCTTTGTTCTAAACGACAGCAGCATAGTTCAATAGACATGAAATACAATATGAAGAAAGTACATAAATATGATGATTGCAAAATTTATACATTTCTAATCTGTTAAGAATTTTCTGGTGGACCAGAGCCATTATAATATATGAGATTTCAATAAGATTCTTATTAGATGCATTTGATTTATGTGACCATGGAGATTACAGCCTACTCTACAAGGTGGTCTCTGATACTGGAAATCCAGGGGTAATCCAAGTTCCATTTTAAAGGCTGCCACATATTAAGAGTCGCGGTAAATGAAGTTCCCTAGGTTCTGCCAAAAGTCCCCTTAGGCCCTCAATTGATAGAATAAGGAACTCTCTCATATAGAAACACACTTCATATTGTCAAAATTCATCATTAAACAAGCATGACTTAACCATATCCTGATAACACTGGAATACATATATGCAAGGCAATTGAAGTATATAAATGGTATATACAAAATAGATGAATGCATACAGGTATACAACAGTGAAAACATATAGGCAATAGAATGTGTGAATGCTTAAACACAAAAGAAGGAGCAATTAGTCAATCTATAACTCAAATTCTAATGTAAATAATCTGTATGTGGTAACTCTAATGAATCAGTTTATCTGGACCTTAAAAGGAAGTGGACAAAATGGTAATGTATTTTGGTTCTCGAAACCAAATAGTATGTATATATGAATAATCCACCACATTTCCCTTTTCACTTGTATTCTTTGAATCTAAGGATGTTTAAAACTACTGAAAATGTAAACAAATTTTCTGCTGTAGATTTGCATATAATTAATTCATTTATTTATTTTTACTGTCTTGAAAGTAAAAGAAAGCTTATGAAACCCTGTTATCAAATACTCTCTTTCCAAACCCATTAGCTGACCTGCACACATCAATGATCAGAAACCTTACAGTATTCATCAATTCCTTCAATCATTATTCAAATAGCCTGTAAGTTGTTCTATGATTGTAAGTTGCTTGAAATATTTTAAAATACTGTTTATCTACCTTGATATATATAGTTAGACATCTTGTTTTGTAAAATACAGATAATGAATTATTTATGTTGTATCCATACAACAATGTTTCTTCCCAAATGTATCAATGGCCATATTTAAGTTTGTTTAAAATTCAAACACTCATGTGGTACATTTTCATGTCAAATTGAACATATTAATAATTTTATGATAGAATTCACCATATTATACAGAAATTGATTCTGAGATTTTATTTTCTGCCTATAAAATTTTATTTTTAGTGGCTATGAATAACTTCTTTATATTGATGCAAAAAGATTAGGATTATATAAATACAATAAATTTTAGGAATATATAAATAGAATTTTATAATTTTGGTAGTCAAAAATATTACAGTGAATAGCTCAAGCATATAAAAGCTAATTTTACAAGTTGATTGAAGTCTTTTTTTTCAAAGCCAATTTTTATTGAAGCCTGGTTCATTTCATACAAAATTTCAAATCAAACTGGACCTGCGTCCCCCTCTCTCCCCCCACCCCACCAGAGCACAAGCATTCTGCCAATCATCGTTTTCTTGGTGTCTCTCAAAATTCTCAATGCAGAAGTTCACTGTTTTGAGCAGAAGTTCACCATTTCAGTCAGTTCTTTGACCCAGTCTTCTTGTTGTTGTTGTTGGTGGTGGTGTTGTCATTGAAGTCTTTTGACTTTTAGTTATTTAAGATCTGAGTCATGTTAGGCATAGTGGCACACACCTTTAGTCCCATCCCTTGGGAAGCAGTGTAAGGTAGAGTCAGAAGGATCTTTGTAAAATCTAGGCCAGCCTGGTCTACACACTTGGTGAGTTTCAAGACAGCTGGGGCTACAGGAAGACCGTGTCGCAAAAAGACAAAAAATAAAAATAAATTGACTCAGTCAATTTCTTTAAGATTTTCCTAAATTTCCATCCATAAAATTGATCCATAATAATTTATATTTTCATCAAAAATTTATTGCATTTAATGTTCTTGTGGCAATAGCATACTAGTATTTTCCATCATATTCAGATTACATTACTCAAACATATTAACAACCCTATTTCCAATGGATTTTCTTGGCATGTCAAAACAGTTACAACTTATATAAGCTCCCTTCAGTTCATGATGTTTGAGAAACATGAAGGATAAAATTTAGTATTCGCTGGGCGTGGTGGTGCACTCCTTTAATCCTAGCACTTGGAAGGCAGAGGCAGGCGGATCTTTGTGAGTTCAAGGCCAGCCTGGTCTATAGAGTGAGTTCCAGGACAGCTGGGGCTACAGGGAGAACCTGTCTCAAAAAGACAAAAAAAAAATCAGTATTCAACTTTTGATGAATTTATTTAGATAGAGATTGTGGGTAAATTTAAGAAATAATAAATAAAACAGAAAGTCAATTTTGATTTTTAAGTCATTTTTTGTAAAGTATGTAAGATGTTCCTCTCCACAGATTTTCATATTTTTGTAACACCTTCAATTCAAAGTTAATGTGCTATTCTTGAGATTTCAATTGACCTTTAAGACCCAGAGCATGTGCAGGTTTACCTGTTCCAGCTTTGCTCACATGAGTGACTTTGGGGTTGAGAGGGACTCACTTCATTTCAGCCCTTTAATTTCCCATAATACAACAGAAAAGAGCAGCGCCAGAAGAAATCAATCCCAAGTTATCCCTTGTCGAATATCAGCAAACACAATGTCACAAAACCAATGTGAAGAAATGGAGTATGGATTTTCTGCTGACATTTGTAAAGTGTTTGTGTCAAAGTATTTTTCTAATACAGAAAAGGTTATAGCTTACCAAATCAAAGCACATGTTTCTTTTAAACTGTTATGTTCATCTGGATTAATTTTAATAAGTCTTCAGACTTTTAAAAAGTCTAGTCCAATATTATCTGATAAGATTCAGTCCTTGAATTACTGACTTTGAATACACAAATTTATCACAAACACAGAAAAGTTAAAAATACGTTTTTAGACTGATAGACCTAAGTAGTTATAATTTTTAAAATTAAAACTTTACTGACATTTATTTATATATTAACAGTAATGTACAAATATATAGAGATCAAATTTTTACAATGATCAATAATCACAAAATAATATTTCCACAATTTCAGTTTCACCAATATTGGTAAAGAAGCTCTAATGACATTCTAATAACAATGAGTATAGTTAATTCTTAACATTAGGAAGCATGGGTCCTTGAAATAAATAACTTATCTAAGTGCAGGAACAACATTAGTGTAAATTCTCCCTGGAATATTACTATGTTGAATTAAGAAAGTTATAAAGAGTAAACTAAGGAAATGTTGTTTAAAAAGTCAACATCTGGGAGGATTGGGAAAAGTTCAGCTTCCAAAGAAATAGTGAAAGTAAAGAATTTTAAGCCACACATAAAAGTGATCTCTGATTCCATACTGATATCAATATTAAATAAAAATATAGAATGAAAAACAGGATCCCTCTAAGCAGAACCTCAGCAAACAAGGCAAGAAGAGTTAAAATGCAGCCTCAGAAAATAATCATAAAAATATTGCATTCAGATTTGGAGGCAGAGGCAGTCTAGTCTACATAGCGAGTTCCAGACCAGCTGGGGCTACAGGGAGACCCTGACTCAAAAATAAGAAAGAAAAATGAAAATTTGCATTCAAGCAAGATTGAAAATATGTACTGGTGGGGCTGGAGAGATGGCCTAGCGGTTAAGAGCGCCGACTGCTCTTGCAGAGGACCCGGGTTCGATCCCCAGCACCCACATGGCGGCCGAGAGCCGTCTGAAACTCCAGTTCCAGGAGAACTCCAGTTCCAGGGGAATCCGAGACCCTCTTCTGACCTCCGCGGCATTGCACGACACGGGTGCACAAACCTGCATGCAGACAGTACATTGATATACATACCGAAATAAAAAAAAAATAAAATAAAAAAATTAAAAAATTAAAAAAAAAGAAAAAGAAAATATGTACTGGTATGATTTGTATTTGTTTTGTAAGAAATAATGTTTTTATGAAATTAATGTATTATATTATACAAATATAATTAACTATGTGAATTTCTTTAAAATGTGAGCAAGATATTTAATATGATGGGAACAAGACAAAGACACATTGTGAATCTCTCAATGAACTGAGAAGTGACTTCATGGTGTTTGTGGTATGCCTGCCCCAATTCGGCAAAGTGACTGTAGTCATAAAGGGATATTAGTGTCTGAAACCTAGGAAGTACTCTACAACATCATTAAACTGCCATCTTTCAAAGTATGTGTTTCCTTGAAGAAACCAGGAAAAATCTGAGGAACAACTCAAATGAAATGAGGTTGAAGATGGGCGAGACCCAGGTGGCACATACGGTTTTGATTTTTTCGGTTTCTCCCCCAAAGTGAATGGGGTTTTTTAAAAGGGTATCATGTTATCAGTTTTAATTTCCTAACTTTTATCTGAGTGATTAAAATTTCTGCACATAAGGTGCATTGTGGTTTTGCAGAATTTAATGCAAAGTTCATATAAGCATAATTTTCAAATAAAATTATTAAAATATACTTTTCAGGTCTGTCCTGGAAAGTATGATATTAAGTGAGGCAGAAAAACTCATAAAGAAGAAAATCCCATGTTCTCTCTGATATGTGTATCTTAGCCTATAATGTTTATATATTTTTTTAAATAGGCATTAAATATGGGTATAATGTACAATTTACAAAAGAAACCAAAAAAAGCATCATATTAGGTGATGAAGAAGTACAGAATGCACCCAAAAGGACACACTTTTTTTAATTTTCAACCATTTCATAGCTTTTTCCTTTTTCATGGAGGATATATGAATTCAATTTTCTGGGTATTGAAATAGTCAAGAACAATTTTACTTTACAAAAGAACCCAACCCCAATGTGTGTTTTCCTTTTGAGACAGTGATTATCCAAGTTGGAATTTCTTTTCAATTATCTTGGCCATTATTAACATAGAAATTAGAATACCAATCACTGAATATATTTCTCACATTGACCCATTTAGAAGAGTGATCTAAAAAAAAATGAAGGGAAGGAAGTGTTTTGTAACCTGATTTTTTTTTCATTTTTTTCCTTCTGTATAAAATTATACCAAACCATTCTATAATGGTATTATTTGATATGTAAACTGCACTACTATACATAGAGTATGGATTTATAAAACTAAAAAAATAAATTAAGAAAATAGTTAATTTAAAGCATGCCTCTGGAACAAGAGTAGAACACAAACCAAAACACTTTTGTTCCCATTTAATTAAAGCTTTGAATTTATTGGAGGAGACAACAGAGAAACACTTTAGTTCCTTTGTCTTCTAATGTAACAATATAGCTGGTTAAGATAAATTAAATTATATGCAGAACTTTCAGTTACTATTTCACTAACAATGGATCATAAGCTTCAATTTTAAAACTAAGCCTTCAAGTGGTTTCATATGCATTAATGTCCATGAAATTCTGCCTTAAACATTTATTGTTAAGGAACTAAGAAAAAATTATACTGTTTGTTTTAAGAAGTGATCATGGTACTATGGATACATTTGAAAAATATTTAATACTTATTACATTATCACTGCTACAGTAACTGAGGGAATAGAAAGTGTCCAGGTCACAGATATGACACATGATCATTGCTGCAGCAGGAGGAGGTCAAAAAGAAAAATGCAGACTCCTTTTTTGTGGTTTTATTGGATATGTACTGTCTTAGTTAAAAAAAAATAAGGCACAGAAAAATTAAGACTTGATAATGAAGAATAATAGCATTGAACAGGAGGAATGATAGAAGTCCCTGTAAGGGACTCTACTCTAAATCTGCACCAAGAAAGGATTATTTAGTTCTCATCTTTGTTTACATGATTTCCTTCCATATATTTCACAGTTTTCTATGAAATTATGAGGTTTTGTTAAGCAGTTGAACAAACTGCATGGCACACACTTTCAATTACCTCACTCAGGAGGCAGAAGCAGGAAGATCTCTCTAAAATCTAGGCTAGACTTGTCCACAGAGCCAGTTAGGCCAGCTGGGGTAACAGAGACCCTATCTTGAAATCAGAGAGAGAGAGAGAAAGAGAGAGAGAGAGAGAGAGAGAGAGAGAGAGAGAGAGAGAGAGAGAGATTAAGCAAGTAATATTTTAGTATTTACTTTAGACTGATATATCTTGATACAATTAATAGTATTAAAGTGTTTTTAAGTCATGCCTGGGAAGATGACATTTGAATTGAGCTGAGGAGCTGCCAGCTAGTCTTCACAAGGATATGAAGTCACTTCACATTCCAGTTAGCACAAAGTTCTTACAGTTCACTCACTTTGCAGGGGTGGTTCTATATTTAAAGAGCTTATTCAACTGAAGGAAACAACAACAACAACAATGAAACAAACAAAAACAAACAAACAAACATACAAACACCCTTCAACTCAGGCATCCAACAGCTACTCCAAATAAATCACAATTAAAATGAGTTCACAATTAAAGCTCTCGAAATGTAAAAACAGAAGCCAAAAAGTGTCCTGAAAACAATGGGTAAGAATTGAAAAATGACTCAAGATTTGGAGATATTCAATGATAAGAGTCACTGTATTTAAAAGACACCATATAGAGAAATAAACATGTCTATTAATTTAATAAAATAGGCCTGAAATTTAAGCAAATATTAAAAGTCAATAAAAATGAATAAAATGCATGACAAATAACTATGTAAAATCAACATAATTGAAACATAAAGTAAACACACTTACCTCATATGTTTCCAGTCTAAGACAGCAGGTGTTCAGTTATGAGTTTCTTCATGCTTCTTTTGCAAAGCCCTTAAAAATAAAAGAAGCTTGGGGTTGGAGAGATTGCCTAGTGGTTAAGAGCGTCTGAGAACCATCTTTGACTCCAGTTCCAGGGGAATATGACGTCCTCTTCTGACCTCGGCATGACACGGGTGCACAGACCTCCATGCAGACAGTGCATTCATAAACATAAAAAAAAAAAAATTAAAAAAAGAAATAAAATTAAAAAAAAAATAAAAGAAAAGAAGCCATCACCCACACCTACAGAATAGCTATAAAGAGAACTTTGAAATTATGTACAAACAAGTTGGAAAATAGCCAACTTAAATGGAACAAACACCTGAGCTCACACTGGTCTGGAGGTATTTGGAAACTCTTTGTGAAAGAATCCGCTGGTAAGGAATGTCACATCTTACCCTGAGGGCAATGCTGGATGGTGAAAAGCAAATCTTGAGTAGCAACACCTGTGAGTGTATAGGGCACACTGGAACAAAGCATCAAGGAGCAAGAAAATGAATAACATTGCAAAGGAGGTCCTTTGAATCAGGAAGAGGGACTGAAAACTGCAATGTCATTGAGAAAAGCAAAAGGAATCTACACGACTTATCAATATATGCAACTGTTATTCATATACAGTTTTATTAGGAAAAGTGAACACATTAAGAATGAATGAAATAAAAAGGAATGGTGAATTATATGAGAGTTGAATTTTTCAGTAGGTACAATTACATGTCTGTTTATGCTTGTGAGCAAAACCTGGTAGCATCTAAGCTAAGGGAAGCAGGCTGGGTTTCTCCAGAAATTGGTGTCAATGCCAGGTCAAGAAGATTTTCTTGCTAATTCTTGTTCAACATTATATACATACACATACACACACAGACACACACACCCTCACACACACACACACACACACACACACACACATATATATATATATATAGTATTATGAAGAGATTCATATAATTATGTATTTAACACCATTTTGCAATTTTGATTTGAAAGCATTTTGAAAAGCATTGCACATTTAAAAGAATTTTAAAAATTGATCTCTGAAAATAAATGGGCTATCATTAGTAATTGACTTTTTTTTTTTTTATTTATTGTATGTGTATGAATGTACTGTCTGCATGCAAGTCTGTGCACCCGTGTCGTGCAACGCCGCGGAGGTCAGAAGAGGGTCTCGGATTCCCCTGGAACTGGAGTTCTCCTGGAACTGGAGTTTTAGACGGTTCTCGGCCGCCATGTGGGTGCTGGGGATCGAACCCGGGTCCTCTGTAAGAGCAGTCGGCGCTCTTAACCGCTAGGCCATCTCTCCAGCCCAGTAATTGACTTTTTTTAATGTTGCAAGATAGAAAATCAATGTGACCCGAACCTTAAAATCTGTATAACAATAACTTTGGGATTGGCATATACAAATGTTCTCTATAATTTTTCTGTTGTACAGTATCATCTTGTAGCATTCTCTTTTACCTGTAGGATGACTTAACTTAAGGAATTAAGTTTGATTCCCAAGTTAATACAGTCACCCAAAACAGCTTGGGTGAATTTGATGAAATCTGCGCCTTGATTCCTGCCTATAGGTATGTGTACTACAACTGCCTTTTTGAGATTCATGGGTCAAAAAATAAAAACCTAAAATAAAAAGGGGGAATACAGATATATATGAAAACTTTTTTTCAAAAACTTTGAAATTGAAATCTTAAAACTAACTACAGGAAAAGATGTATGTTCCCACAGGTCAAAACGTCAACAACTTAACAACTGAGAAAGAAAAGATACAGCTTTGCATTGTGTAGGATGTACCAGGAAGTGCCAGCAGAAAGGTTGGCCTGTCTGAACATTGAAAGGAAGAAAAGCCTCAGACTGCTACAGCCATCAAACCCCTCTGTGGATCCTACTTGTAACAACTGTTTCTAATGAGTCCTAACGAAACGAAACACACCTTCTAGGTGACGCAAAGTTTTAATATGAGAGACTTTCTTTCTTTTTTTTTTTTCTTTTTTTTTTCTTTTTGGTCTTTTCAAGACATGGTCTCCCTGTAGCCCCAGCTCTGTAGACCAGGCTGGCCTTGAACTCACAAAGATTCGCCTGCCTTTGCCTTCCAAGTGCTAGGATTAAAGGCGTGTGCCACCATGCCCGGAGAGACTTTCTTACCTCCTCTTCATAGAACAAGGAGGATTATGATGATGATGAGGTCATTCTCTAACTGTAAATTGGAGCCAACTGTTATAGAGGTAATCTCTTATAAAACCGGTAAAACCGCCTTCTTTAATTGACTAATAGACATAGGAACCGTGAAAAGGATTATTCTCTATTCAGAACCAAATATAATACTAAAGTCTCCTTAAGCTGTGCTTTTAAGCAAAATATATTAATACAGGAGAGCTCTGATATCAGCAATGGATTATTCTACCAAGGAGATGTTGGCCAGGTGATCCAAGCCCCCCCGCCCCCCAAAAAATGTAAAGATTTCTTGCCTGCAAACTGGGATACCTGCAAGAAGAGAGGCAGTAAGGACCTGCTGTTGAAGACCTGATGTAAGCATGGGAAAGATGTATTGAGACCGCACTTGCAAGTATACAGTTGGTCTCTGGGATACCAGAGAGTGTTACCAAAGGCCACTAAACCAATAAAGCAAATATAGGTCTCCCTGAGTCAAGCAAAACTCCTCCGTCAGCACCAGCTACACCTCACCTGCCTGGAAATACTGTGCAGCAGTGGCAGCCATATACCTGTATATCCCAAATCTAATTGACTATTAGCTCTCTCCTTGGAGGAATAACCCACGGGTGGTGCCACAAGTTTACATCCTCTAGTGGTTAGGAGATGTTATAAGCCACAGTAAGACCCTGTCATATTTTACAGAAGAAACGTAATTCATGGATTAACATAGCATCCAAACATCTGTGTCTATACCAAAGTAACCTACCATAACAATTAGTACTGTTTAAATACCTATACATCTAATTGCATGTGCTTCATTAGTAGGATTGAAAGGTTATTCCTGGACAAACTGTCAGCCTATGAAAGGAAACAGCCAGAATTGACCAGAGTCCAAAACGGCAGCTCCAGAGAAAGTAGACTGCTTTGCTTCTCGTCCACCTGTGCCCCTTTTCTAAGCCTAGGGAACAATCTGCGGAAGAGGGGGTGTGGTAGAATGTAAGGGCTGCGATTGGGGTGAATGGTGAAACTACAGCAATATAGACTGGAAACTTATTTGATCAACTTGATTGTACATACAAGCCCCCCCTGCTGGATGGTGGGACCTTTGGGCTGTGTGGGTTTGGGTAGAACTCCTTGCAAATTGGTTTTACATGAAGGAAGCTTGTACTCATAAATTATTACTTATTGTTAAAAAATGAAAAAAATAATAAAGTAATAAAAAAAGAAAATCAATGTGAAAATCAGTCATATCTCTATGTAGTAACATGCAATATTCCCTGGAAAAAGAAACTCAAGAAAAAAATCTCTCTAAAGTAATTATAAATATTAAAGTTAACTAATTTAAAAAATTATTAATCAATAATGAAAGAAATTGAGGAAATCACAAATAAATGGAAAACTAACTTGTTTATGTATTGAAAGAACAAATACCGTTAAAATGGTCATATTGCTTAAAGTAGCCTGAACATGTCTTATAATGTTCCTGAAAATGCAATGGACCACCTCACAGAGATGGCAATAGCATTCTAAAGTTTCTAGAAATACATTCAAGACCTGAAATAAACAAAGAAATTTTGAATAAAAGAAAAAAAATTGTTAGCATCAGACAATGATATTTCAAAATAATTTGTTCCAGCCCCAAATCAAAAATATTTAAAAATATAATTTCAAAAGAACTGTCAAAGAACATGTAAGATGTTGCTAATAATTGCTTCTTCTTGAAAATGCTGACAATCAGTGTAAAGTGATTTGACAACAAAAAGGTCAAATAATGTATACATTACTTTGCTAGATATAATCATTACACAATTGTAGGATATTATTAAGGCTATTTTAATTTCTAAACAATTCCCAAATTGTATTTCAACTGGTTGTACCTTTCTATATTTACACAACAATTACATTGCATTTCCTATATTATGCATCTTCATTTTTATGTGAAGTTTTCAGTGTACAAGATTCAAATAAGTGTACACTTCTATCAGATTGCCATTATAATTTGCCTTTCACTGGTGGTATGTGCTGTTGATTTAATGTGCTTGTCACCATGTGTCTCCCTCACTGAGACATTTTCAAAGTTTTTGTCCCATTTTTTGTAAATTTTTTGATGAAAAATTTTATGTTTTGTATTTACATAATTTCTATCACACCCATTATACTATGCATTTTGACCAGTTGCAGATCAATATAATGTTCTTTCTTTGCACAAAGGGACTTATTTGATGATGTATGACAGCTAAATTTATCTGTGGGTATGAGGACAAACATTTGGAATAGAGTTAGAAATTAAATCAACTTGGGAAATTGATAGTATTAGATTCTCTTGTAGGGTTTATGAACACTCCAGCATCTAGTACTTGGCTAGGTTTATAGAACCAGGCATGAATTCATTCTTATTGAACAGGCCTTAATTCTATTTAGACAGCTATTTGTTTTTCCAAAGATATATATATATATATATATATATATTATATATATATATATATGCCTCCCTTGGAAACTTATATAGCACCTTTTTATGCTACAAATCTTGTTCTCTGGGAAGAGGTCTTTAAGTCAATTCCAGCTCAATTCCTTTAAGTCCTGTGTCTAAATTTTATGGTGTCTTCAGCAAAAAGGGTCTTCTTTTTACATTCTGGCAAGCAACCTACCACACATTTTATTTATTTATTTATTTATTTATTTATTTATTTTTATTTTTTTTGGAATTTCTTTGACTGTCCTGACCAACAAATCTAAGAGAGATTTCCCATGCCTGGCAGTACAGTCTTTGCTAGATAGTCTTTCATTCTTGGAAGAGCATTTTCACCCCAAGTGGCCTAGCTCATTTTATTATATGTGTATATGCATATGTACTATAAAATACTGTGGTTCCCTAAGGCTTTTTCAAGCCTCCTTAAAGTTATCTTTCTTTTCTCTATCTCCCTCTGTATTTTATCTTTCCCCAGTTAAAGTCTTTCCATGTTTCCCATTTTTTAAAGAGAGATTTTTGTTTTCTTGTTTCTGAATCTTAAGATTATTTGATTTGATTTTGGTAAAGAACATGACACTGAAACTAACCTCATATTTTATGAATTGTGGCTTACTTTTAAAAATGACATAAAAGTTTGTCAGATATACATAAAAGCCCTCTATACTCAGGTATTATGAATATGCTCTATTCACCTTTCCCAGTACTATCATTTCACATCTTTTTACTACTGTTGTTCTTAAATTTAAAAATTAATTTGGAAGTATGTCAAGAATAAATAGATGTATTAAAAATATAATATAAAAGTTGCAAATTTATTAAATATTTCAAATTTACCATCTATTCGTGTTTTCATTATTGTGTAAGAACCTTTAATAAACATTTGTTTTAAATATGTATTTGCTCTGTCACAATTTCAATTTAGATCATCTCCACACATGGATTTTTAAGACCACAAAGAACTTAATACTTTTGTTCTTGGCTATTGATAAAAAGTAAAAAATGATTACATATACTGAATATGATAATATTCATTATTGGTATGCAACAGCTTTAGAACTCAGCTACTTATGATAATGAAATAACCTAGATTTAATTTGCATCTATCAGAAAGATTGGCTATTGAGATTTATTAAGAATCAGAAAAGTTACCACAGCTCATGTATACATGGAACATTACTCATTCATTTTGCTAAACTAAAATAATACAGAAAATAATTTATCAAGACATCAAAATAATAGCTTTGTACTTCATTTCCTCACTTCTATAACGACATGCATGATAGACTCTACAGCTATGAATGCACTCTATTAGGGCTAATTGGAAATAGATGGTACAATTAACCTGCTTCTTAGGGAAAGACATTAATGCTTAATGTAAAAGTCTAATCACAATAAAAAAAGAGGCTCACAATAGAAGACAATGTGGCAAATAATTCTAAATCATCTGATTTTCACTTACAAAGTAAATTAAATGGGAAAAGTTAATATACACCCCAAAGCCACAATTAGACCGTTTGCTGTCCTAATCTTCTTTACTTTCTTCATCAGATGTATTCCATTTCAGAAGATCCTACAGATAATTTAACATGACCATTCCCGGTGTTTAGATGCAATGCAGCAGAACTGAACAGGTGGTCATGGAACAAATGGACTGTTCAAGGATCCCCATGAACAAATTGCACAGTGGAAGTTAAGATGCAAATTCTACCTTAAAAAACTGCCTTGAGTTTTATCTTAGCAGATGCCGTTTAAGAGGATGTTATACATATATTCATTAAGCATTTTTAGAATGTAGAAAATAACTGACTTTAAAAACAAATAGTACAGAAAAGGACATCATTGCAAATCTACAAGTACAGGTCTCTCCTGAGGCTTTTTAATGGTCAACCTTCTTTTAGAAGATTTTGTAGCATATAAATATTATTTTAAAATAAAGCAATTGTTTAAGTTATGTACCACCCAACTTTCCATGATCCCACACACCCACCAAGTCCAATAAGTGCTGCCCAAATATTCTCGGGTGTAGGACTTGCCCTAAATTTTATTTGAACTATCTGGGGTCTAGTAGTATTTCTTTTATGGAAACGTTTACACTTGTATGTGGTGAACGTATCTTTATGACTGTAATATCCTTCTGGTGGGTTTCTCCTTTAATAGGTATGAAATGTCCTTCCATATCTCTTCTAACTAGTTTTGGTTTGAAGTCTGTTCTTAGATAATTAAAATAGCCACTCCTGATTTTTCCTTCCTTCTGTTTTCTTGGAATACCTTCTCTCTTCCTTTTAGCCTAAGGTGGTCTTAGTTTGTGATGATAAGGTATGTGTGTTGGAGGCAGCAGAAAGATGGATCCTGTTTTCTAATCCAGTCTGTTTGTCTATGACTTTTTACTGGAGAATTGAGAATACTGAGAGATTGTTTACTAATGTTTATTAATCTCTGTTTGTGTGTGTGAGTGCATGTGTGAGTGTGGTGTGTGTGTGTGTGTGTGTATGATGTTTGTAAGGTTGTAGCCCACCTAAGTCAGAGACTTCAGGAGGCTAACTGAGTAAGAAGTTCTGAGAAACAACTATCCTGGACTGCATTCCTACACCCTGAGAAACGTTGCTGCAACATCCAGCAATCATTCCTCACCAGAGATCAGGAATGAGACCTCTCTGTCTCTGTCTCTCCGTCTCTCCATCTCTCTCTCTCTCTCTCTCTCTCTCTCTCTCTCTCTCTCTCTCTCTCAATTCTCCTACTGATACCAGTCACAGGCCTCAGTTTTCCTCAAGATGCTTCTACTGATACCAGCCACAGACCCACGTATGGCCATCCCCCAATCTCCTTGCCCCTACTTCCTTGAAAACTCACTTCCTTATGTGGCTGAATATAAAACTTCCATTTGGGGGGACTTTAACGCTGGTCATCCTAATACTGACACAGGCAGGCCAGCCGCCATGCCTGAAATAAACCCAACTTCCTTTTCATTAGAGTCCTGACATTCTTTCTTCTCCATCGAGTCTACCCTCAAAATAAACCTAACAATGCTCTTTTCATAGACTTCTTTTGGTTATCTGTTCTGGAACTATTGTTTATTCCTTGTGTGTTTAATCTTATCTCCAGATTGAATTATGGCACTGCTCCTTCTTGTGTCCTCTTTAGAGTTGTCTTAGTGGACAGCTTAAGTGGCCAGATTCTTTAAATCTATTTTATTAATGGAAAGTATTTTCTTTCTCCTTTGATGAAAATTTTTCTGGAAATAATAGTGCTGGGTGGCTTCGGTGTTTTTTGATTACTTGTAGGATGTCAGTCTAATTCAACCTGAGAATTGTAGTTCCTGTGGAAAGGTCAAATGTTCTCACGCTCCTGCTTTTACATGTGATCTGATCTTTCTCACAGCTTTCCATAACTTTACTTCCTCTATACATTTATATTCTTGACTATTAAATGATGTGAAGGTTTCTTTTCTGGCCCTGTCTCTTTGGTCTTCTATGTACCTCTTGCACTTGATAGGCATCTCTTTCCTTGGATTTTGGAAATTTCCTTTTATGATTTTGTTGGAAATATTTTCTTTGCCTTAAGCTGGACTTTTTTGCTCCTTCTTCTATATCTATGATTCATAGGTGTGTTTTTAATAGTGTCCTAGATTTCTATCCTATTGTGTTTCTGGGTTATTTTAGATTTTTTAAAAAATTTTCTTTCTATATTCTATACCTTTTCTTTTTTTTATTGATGCTTTGTGTATTTCATACATCATTTTCCAATTCAATTCAGGCATATATCCCCTTCCCTTCCCCCCACCCCACCCCTACCCATCCCAGATCATGCATTCTGCCGTAAGTTTTCTGCATTTTTCTCTGCTTTTTTTTTCTTTTTTTTTTTTAACAATAAGTGATAATTTGTGAGTACAAGCATCCTTCATGTAAAACCAATTTGCAAGCAGTTGTGCCCAAACCCACACAGCTCATGGGTCCCACCATCCTGAAAGGGGGGGGGGCTTGTATGTTCAATCAAGTTGATCAAATGAGTGTCCAGTCTATATTGTTGTAGTTTCACCATTAACCCCAATCGCAGCCCTTACATTCTACCACACCCCCTCTTCCACAGATTGTTCCCTAGGCTTAGAAAAGGAGCACAGGTGGATGAGAAGCAAAACACTCTACTTTCTCTGGAGCTGATGTCTTGGTCTCTAGTCAGTTCTGGCTGTTTTCTTTCATGGGCTGCCAGCTTGTTCAAGCATAACTAATGAAGCACATTCTATTAGATATTTAGGTATTTAAGCAGTATAATATATAGCCTTTCGATCCTACTAATGAAGCACACACAATTAGATATATAGGTATTTAAACAGTATTAATTGTTATGGTAGGTTACTTTGGTAGTGAGTAGGATGTACCAGAAAGTGCCAGCAGAAGGATTGACTCCTCTGGGCATTGAAGGGAAGAAATGCCTCAGATTGCTGCAGACACCAGGCCCCTCTGTGGATCCTACTAGTAACAACTATTTTTAATTATTCCTAACGAAGCTTACCTTCTAGGTGCCGCAAAGGTTTTAATACAAGAGACTTTCTTAACTCCCCCCCCATAGAATAAGGAGAAATATGATGATGATGAGGTCGTTCTCCAGCTGTAGATTGGAGCCAGCTGTTATAGAGGTATTCTTTTGTAAAATCAGTAAAACTGCCTTCTTTAATTGACTAATGGACATAGAAACTCTGAAAAGGATTATTCTCTATTCAGAACCAAATATAATGCTAAAGTCTCCTTAAGCTATGCACTTAAACAAAATATATTAATACAGGAGCTCTGACATCAACAATGGATTATTCTACCAAGGAGATGTTGGCCAGGGGATCCAAGCCCCCACAAATGGTAAAGGCTCCTTGCCTCCAAGGGGGGATATCTGCAGGAAGAGAGGCGATAAGACCCTGCTGTTGAAGACCTGATATAAACATGGGAAAGATGTATGGAGACCGCACTTGCAAGTATACAGATGGTCTCTGGGATGCCAGAGAGTGTTACCAAAGACCACTAAACCAATAAAGCAAATATAGGTCTCCTTGAGTCAAGCAAGACTCCTCCATCAGCACCAGCTACACCTCACCTGCCTGGAAATACTGTGCAGCAGTGGCAGCCATATGTCTGTATATCCCAAATCTAATTGGCTATTAGCTCTCTCCTTATAGGAATAACCCATGGCTGATGCCACAAGCTTACATCCTCTAATGGTTAGGAGATGTTATAAACCACACGAAGACCCTGCCATACTTAACAGAAGAAAATGTAATTCATGAATTAACATACCATCAAAACATCTGTGTCTATTCTATACCTTTTCTTCAAGGCCTGATGTTCTCTCTTACATTTTCTCCAATCTATTGTGATATTTTCCTCCGAGCTTTCTGTTTGAGTCCCTTGATTTTTCACATCCAGCTTTATTTTGATTGACTCTTATTTAGAGATTCTACCTCTTAATTAAATTATAATTTAAGGAGCTAGAGAGATGGCTCAGCTATTAAGAACCCTGCCTGCTATTTCAGAAGATCTGGATTCAGTTCCCAGCACCTACATGGCGGCTAACAACCATCCATAACTCCATCTCCAGGGAATTGAATACCTTCTTTTAACTGCCATTTGCTTTGCCAAACACAAGTGCACTTTCATACATACAGACAATAAGTTATATACATAAATTAAAATAATAAATAAAATATAAAAATAAATAAAGTCTTGAACTGCTTTACTTATTACATTCAACTTTTTGTTCGTGTGTTTGTGGTCTTAATTCAATCTTTTATTCATATCCTCTTCAAGGTCCTTGAACTTATTCATAATTGTTAATTGAAATCATTGTCTTGTGCATCCCTGAAGTTGCTTTTCTCAGGAAACATTATAATGGGAATGTTAAGTTTCAAAAGAAATATTGTCTTAGTTATCCATATTGTTTATGTTATTCAGATGGGATGTTGGTATCTAGAGTTAGAGTGTTGGTGGTGTGCCTTAGTGTGTATATCAGATTTTGCATTTGTTGAATGGTAATTTGGATGTTTGTTTGCTATTATCTCAACATATCAGATTGTGGACCAGTTCAATGTTGTTTGGTTTCAGTCTTGGGGGTACTTTGTGTTGATGTGGGAATGGGGTGTCAGAAAGGTTCTCATAAGTATAACTTTTGACCTTAAGATCAAATGCTCTGTGGGCTTAGAAGATTCTTCTACCCTTCCGAAGTCTGTGAAGGGGTCACCTCACCAGGTTCTGTGGGTTGGCTTTGGGAGGCGGAGGCTGTGTTCACACTATAAGAACCACTACTGCACCAATAGTGATAATTTGCTGGGCTAATCATTGTTCTTATTATAGGCTTTACAATGGGGTAGAATCATTGATTGGTTTTCCTCCTTTTGCAGCTTGCATAATATTCCTAGGTACCATGAGTTACAGTTCAAGGAGGAAGCTTCCAGTTCAGTTCCAGCTCCATGGATCCAAGTTCTGTGTCTGAAATATGGTATATCTTTAGCAAGAGGGTCTTACCTTCAAATTCTGAGAGGTAATCAAGGGCTGTAGCCAAAGCCTGTGCTACTTTAGGAGTCTCTTGGACTACCCTGACTCAAAGGGAGGTTTCTCCTGTCTGGGGAACTATGTTTTTTGTTACATACCCTTGAGCTACACATATCAATATATTTTAAATTCAGCAGTTTTTAGAAGGAGGGATTGCTTCCTTTTTAAAAGCAATGTTTCAGTCACCAAAAATACAAAATTATCAGAAATAAAAGAACGTACTCTGTCTCTAATTTATGAAGCCTAAATAGGCTTCACATGTGATTATGAGAATGGTATGCATTATCACACCTATTGATACATCAAAGATCATTTCACTACACATTGAACAACATTCCATTAAAATTTAATATCCTTTCTGGCAGAGATAACTTAGTATGTAAATATGTTTTCTGCCAAGATAACCAGCCTGAGTTTGATCCCACCACCCATGTATTAAGGGAAAATAACTTTCATATGTTTTCCTTTGACCTTAACCAGAAGACAGAAGATAAACACACACACACACACACACACACACACACACACACACACACACACACACACACACACACACACACAAATGCACAGCTTTACAGAGATTCTTATCAGAAAGCAGGTATCATTAGTCTGCCTTTATTTATGTTGTATTTTCTCTCTTGCCCAATTTCTCCAGATTAAATGTACAGTTCTGAGTTGGGTAGGCTTAGGAAGAATAGACACCCTTGTCAAGTCCTCATTCTTTGAAGCAGGGCTTTTAACTTTTCCTCCATAAGTAGATTATTGTGGTGGTTTTGTCATATCTTGCTTTGCAAATCATTTTTAATTGAATATTTGTGAATATCGATGAATATAGTGAATGTTGAAGAATATAGTGAGTGTCGAGGAATATAGTTTGATGGTATTGAGATTCCTTCCACTATCCATACTTCCCACCACCATCCCTACACAATTTAACACACACACACACACACACAGAAAGAGACACATAGACACACACATACATGCACACACAAACAAACATAAACACACACATTCATTTATGTGTGTGTGTTTGTATGTGTGTGTGTGTGTGGTGTGTGTGTGTGTGTGTGTGTGGCCTATGGAGTCTGATTTGTGTACCAAATGTCCTTTTGTATACCCAAATGTCCTTCAGTGTGGGTCCATACACTGAGCCCAATAAGAGTCCCATCCATTTAAGATACTGCTTCTTCCCCTCTCAGCAACCTTTAATTGCCAAAAGTTCCACATGTTGGGCTGAGGTTTCTTATCTCTTTCACCTCATCTATGCTGGGCTTTTGTCCCAAGTACACATGATAAAATAATAAAAAGTACAAATATGTATGATTTCTATAATATTTGGTTATTTTCTGAAATAAAGAAGTTAATTTATATCATAAACGTACAAGTATCAAAAAGAAATATGGTCTAGACCAAAATTTATGAAAGTAACATCAATGTACTATAAAAATACAAAACTTATAAGCAGAGGTCAGTGAGATGGGTCAGTGAGTATGAGTTTCATGCCATGCCTGGTAATCTGAGTTTGCTCCCCTGAATCCACATAGTACAATTATAGAGCAAGCTATCATCTGATCTACACATGTGTGCATTGGCATGCATACATTGGTGTGCACACATTGGCTTCCACATGGTTGAACACACACAAAATGCATATATAAGAGTAATAAAAGCAAGAAAGAAATACAAAAAATACTTTTTGCTGCCAAAAGTATTTAATACTAGGATGGAATAATTAAAACACAGTAGTATATTAATTATAGTGGCATGAAAACTGTTTAAATCTACATAAATTATTTAACAAGTTTCAACACTATAGCCCATTTTTGAATTACAAGAATGTAAAAAACATTGTTGACAAAAATACTGTATTCACCTAAAAATATATTGAAAATTTACAGTAAAGATCAAATGTAACCATTATTAAAAGTAATATACTCTTATTGTTTTCAACACATATTAATTAAATGTACTAATGGGAATCAGTGTGCTTTTTCCAGGCTTGCATAAAGCATGCACTAAGTGTATGCAGCTGCCATCTTCCTCTCTCACCCCACACCCCTCCTAGACTCCTGCAGTCACCATTCTGCTTTCTGGCTGCCACTGCTTAGTTTTCACAAGAGAGAGAATAAGTTTACCCGTCCTTGTAGTTGATTTATTAGACTTTTTAATTTTATATCGTAACTGGATAGTTCATAAACACCAAAAGTAAAAAAAAAAAAAAAAAGAATGTCTATTGTTTTACACATTTTTCTGTCCTTTAAAGGACATGTAGGTTAATTCCCTATTTGTTTTATTGTGAGAAATACAGCAATAAATACCTATGCAGGTCACCTTTGGATTTCATCACATAAACCCCTTTAGATTCTTATTTTCAAATAAGATTTGACACTAATGAAACATGTTATGTACTAAATATATATGCCATTCTCCTTTTCCAGCTATAACCACACTTTTCTAGGTATCTCACCAGAAACCCAATTTGCAACATAGTTCTTATTCTTTTTTTTTTTTTTAAGAAATTCTTTTTCTTTAATTTTTATTTCTTTTTGTATGTGTATGAATGTACTGTCTGCATGTAGGTTTATGCACCCATGTCGTGCAATGCCAAGGAGGTCAGAAGAGGGCGTCGGATTCCCCTGGAACTGAAGTTCACCTGGAATTGTAGTTACAGACTGTTCTTAGCCGCCATGTGGGTGCTGGGGATCAAACCCGGGTCCTCTGCAAGAACAGTCGGTTCTCTTAACCGCTAGGCTATCTCTTCAGCCCAACATAGTTCTTATTCTAATCCCCATTGTGGGACTAGTGGTTCTTGCTGTTACCTTCTGAGATTCTAATTCTCTTCAAGGCACCATATTCACACTATGATTGCAATTACTGAAAAAGAAATAGAGGAATGACAGGGGAGTTCTTTTAGAACCCCATTGAATAATGACTTCTAAAAACTTCTAAAGCTTCTAAAATACTTACCACTCTGCAATAAAGGACGTCTGTTCTTTGAGAAGCCCACACCCACACTCTCAGTCCTGCTTTTATTTTTCCCTGAGCATCTTTCTAATTTCAATAAACTCCAACTCTGCTTCATATTGATTATGTATTGAAACTCTCTTCTTCCCTGTGGTGGAGAATTCAGCTGTGCATAAGTGGTGGTCTCTAAAGCAATAGCGTGGAGGTGAGCCTCCTTCCCTGCCACTTCTGTCAGTAACTTGTCTCAATAGGCCTTACCATATAAGACAGAATGCATGAAATCCAGTGGGGGTTATAGGGGATGCAGACGGTTATATAGATGCTTAAAATGATTTTTATGAAGTACAAATTTCAATAAAAATATATACTAAAAAAGACAGCTCTGCTAAATTGCACTCTCAGCACCAGCACTACAGGTGTTTCTTTTCTACACACCATTGCCATCATCTTTTATTTTGGTCTTTTATCTAATTGGTGTTAGGTTGGGTGGGGGTAAAGCCAAGAAGGCATAGACCAGAAAGACCCTCCTTTCTTTTCTGGTCAGGCCAGATTCCCATGAGACCTCTAGACCTGACTCACCTCCATATCTGAGCCCCTGGCCTGGTTTAATTGGCCAGATTCCAATAGGTTACCATCTCCCGTCCCTCCTATAAAAGGCTCTCCTTACCTCTCAGAAGCACGCTTTCCAGGGCCTTCAGGAGGGCTGGTGGCCATGGATTCGCCTAAGAGAGAGAGACTGCATTTCCTGGAATAAATGTCTGCCTTTATGTACTTTTAAATTCAGACTGATTCGGCCTTTTCTTAGCGTCGTTTATACTTCTCAATTGGGATGATGCATATCTTATCGTTGTTTGGATTCTCATTTTCCTGTTGGGTAAAATGTTCAAAAGTTTGGTTTTGTCAACAAGTTTTTTTTTTTTTCTCTTTCAGTTTCTTCTTTTGACAAACATCTACTCAGACCACTTGTTAAATTTTGGAAATTAGATTTATTTGGATTTCATTAAGAACTTTTTAAAAAAAGTTTTTTAATGTATTCTGCATATTACTATTTTTTAAGCAAATACTTTGTACATTTTCTCTCATTCTATACATTTTCTGTATATGCACTGTTTCTTTGCCCTGCTAAATTGTTTTAATTCCATAAAAATCCTCTTTCTATGTTTCTTCTTATGATTTATGGTTTTAGAAAATCTTATGAAAGAAAAAAAATGCTGTGCCAATATTTCAAAGTGTCTTCCCTATATTTTCTTCTAATTTTCTTCTATCTTTTTAATAGATTCAGTCATTAGATTAAGAACTTTGATTTATTTTCAATTAATTTTTGACTAAGGTGAGAGGTAGGGATCAAGTTTCAATGCTTTTCTTGTGAATATACATATTTCCCAAAATCATTCAATGATTTTGAAGAGACTGTTTTAGACCAAGTTATTATATTAGTATATATATATTATATTTTATATATATTATATATATATATATATATATTTGGTGATTTTGCAAAGAATAAACTTGGTCTAAAAGCATGGGGATGTTTCTAGACACTCTATTGTTTCTTTGTTCTGTGTGTTTACATTTATGTCAACACTATGGTGATTTGTCTTCAATATCTGTGTGACGTATTTTTAAATTCCTTTAATGTGATACCTTCAGCTTTGTCCATTCTGCTCAGGAATCCTCATTATGTGTGCAATCTTTTGTGATTCTATGTGAACTTAAAATTATTCTAGTTCATTAAAAATTCATGGTGGTATGGATATATTAAGATTTTTCTAACTTATGAGCCTTAGCATTTCTTTTATTTTCATACCTTTGTGTTCAGTTCCTTTCATGACAGCTTAGTGATTGTCAATGTACATGTCTTTTTTGAGGTCATGATCCTGCCCTTTAAGATGATCACTCTGAGAGGTCAAACAAATCTCATAGCCTAAAGAAATTAGCCCATAATTCCCTGCAGCTCTCTCCAGGGAAGAGAATTAAGAAGCAGTCTTGTGATGTGGTTTCTACAACCTCCAATGTATTTTCCTACTCAGGGCTTAGCTCCTTCATGCGCCTTCACATGTCGTGTTTAATTGAATCACCTGGTGTGGAACTTCCTGCTATCCCTGTAAGATATGAAACTCAAACCTTTTCTTGTGCTTAGTGGAGTTCTCAAAGCTCTGTTCTGGGCCTTTGCCTTCTCCTCTCTTCCCTCACTGCCCCCATCATCCTGTCTATGACGGCTGTGTCTCTTAATTTTAAACTATCTCTGTTAATGAAGCTTCTTTCCATGATTTGAAGGGAACCCTTTCTTTTTAAGGCCTCATTACATAATCTCTGATATAGTGTACTCTTCTTTTTAATGCTCTTCTACCTCAGGAACTCATCATGGCTCCCATGATCCTGAGACTTTTTCCCTTAATAAAGGTCATTCTTAAAGGCTAATTTTGTTCCAGCTCCTTTCATCAACCAACCAAACAACAAACAAACAAAGAAGCAAACAACTACTGCAACTCTAGCATCTGTTACTTCCTTAGCTAAATTCATTCATGGACAAGTAATCATATTTCTTGAACTGATCCCTTGAAAATCACATTAAGATCTAAACTCCTATACAATTTGTTTTACAATTACTTTTCTGATATAAATTTAGCTTTTGTAGTTACCTGCTGCTTTTTGTTTGTATATACTATCTTTCCTGATCTTCTATAATTTCATTTTCTGTCTCCCTATAATTGGAGTGAGTTTTTGCTGATTTTTATTTTAAATGGTAGCTAGTATTGGACTTGTGAGAACTGGACAAGCACTCTCCCAATGAACTACATACCCCAGTCCTTGTTCTGACTCTACAGTCCAACCTGGCCTTGGGCTAGCAGTCCTCCTGCATCTACTCTCTAAGTGTGAAGTGAGATTCTTTGAAGAAGCCAATCATTGAGTCTTGAGTCTTATTGTTGCATCTATTCAGTGGTCTGTGTCCTTTTTTTTTTTTTTTTTTACTTTCATGTTAAAGAATGTTTTAGAAAATGAGTTTTAGAATGACATTTTCATACATGTATGTCAGGTACTTTAATCATAGTTGTTAGGTTATTGAAGGCATAGCATCCCACAGATAAAAAAGACACATGCGACTTAAGTCACTCCAGGAACACAATTTACTTCTATGTGGGGCTGCCAGCGTGGGCTGCCTGCAGACACATTGTGGAACAGAGCAGCATGGCAAGGGCAAGATGGTGCCTGGGGCCCACCCATTTATAGCCATGGGGGCGGGGCCTCAGGCACAGGGGAAGAGTTCAGAAGATTGACAGCCTCTGGAAGAAATGGACATCTGTGTGTCCCTTGGAATTCTGGGAAGCCCAGACCTAACAATAGTCACCTGATTTCCCTCTCTTATTATCACCCCTTCTCCCTCTTCAAACATCCCTTTCTATTTTCATGTTGATAGATAAATGACAGAAAGATGATTAATTTAATCTATATTCTACAGATGAGAGAAAGTGTTCACTATTGTCTTTCTATGTGAGACTTACTTTGCTTAGAACAATGATCTCCAGTTCAATCCATTTTCTTGTATATGGTACACTTTCATTCTGTAAGGCCAAATTAACACCCCTTTTGCATATATACCATTTCCTTATCCATTCATTATTTATTATTTTTTATGTGTATGATTGTACTGTCTGCATGTAGGTTGGTACACCTGTGTCTCGCAATGATGCGGAGGTCAGAAGACGGTGTCAGATTCCCCTGGAACAGGAGTTAAAGAGAGATGGCCTAGCGGTTAAGAGCGCCAACTGCTCTTGCAGAGGATCCGGGTTCAATCCCCAGCACCCACATGGTGGCTGAGAACCGTCTGTAACTCCAGTTCCAGGGGAATCCAACACCCTCTTCTCACCTCTGCGACATTGCACGACACGGTTGCACAAACTTGCATGCAGACAGTACATTCATACATATATGAAAATAAATAAATAAATAAATAAATAAATAAATAAATAAAGTTTAAGATGGTTCTTAGCTGCCATGTGGGTGCAGGGTATCAAACCCCGGTCCTCAGCAAGAGCAGTCGGTGCTCTTAACCACTGAGCCATCTCTCCAGCTTCCTTATCCATTCATTTACTGATGGACATGTCTTTTTCTTTTTCACAGAAATCTGCTCACCTCTGCCTCCAGAGTGCAGAGGTTACAAGTATGTGCCACCACACCCAGTCCAGACAAGTCTTTCTTAGTGAACAATTCATTGCATTTACATTCAAAGTTATTATTGCTCAGCAAATAACTGATGTAGGTGTGTCTGGTTTGAGCTTAGGTATGCATGGGCTAATATTTCCAACCAGCACCCCCCAGAGGCACAAGCAAGAGTCACAGGGCCTCTCTGGCTATGCCTAGGAATAGGGATGTGATGATGCAGACGTGCGGGATTTGCCCCTGGGTGGTGATGTCACTCTCTGTACACATTGATCTGTAGCATTTGCTTAAAGCACCATTCTGTATTTGAATTTATACTTTACCACTGGTCTGTGTGCTGTGCTTTACTGTGTGTGCTTTCTGCATAGCCCACTATGGAAATGACCAGGCCAAACACAACTGGCATAATCTTTTTCTCTCTTTAATAATTTCTACTTTGTGGGGCTGGAGGGATGGCCTAGCGGTTAAGAGCGACGACCGCTCTTGCAGAGGACCCGGGTTCGATCCCCAGCACCCACATGGCGGCTGAGAACCGTCTGTGACTCCGGTTCCAGGAGAACTCCAGTTCCAGGGGAATCCGAGACCGTCTTCTGACCTCCGCGGCATCGCACGACACGGGTGCGCAGACCTGCATGCAGACAATACATTCATACACATAAAAATAAATAAATAAATAAAAATTAAAAAAAAAAATTAAAAAAATAATTTCTACTTTGTGTCATGGGATGTCTCCCCTGATTGGTTGGCTGGATGAGGGGCCAACCTGGGGACACATGGTTTTGCACACATGGAGGAAACTGGCAGATTCTTGGCCTGGTCCTGGAAGCCATCTGCTCACGTGGGGAGCATGGATCCTGGCAGCCTCCTGGCCTGGCTGACCACAAGGTTGTCTATTTAGCCATCTGTTTGTGTGCAGGGCATGGAAATCACCAATTTCCTGGTTTGCTGGGGCTCTGGAGCCACCAGCTCCCCAACCACAAGTTTGCCTACAAAGCCAACATCTTGCATCAGGGTCTGTGAAAAACCAGCAGTTTCCTTGGCTGGAAGCCAACATTTTTAAGCTGAGTTTTAACATGAAGTCTCTCAGGCTCCTGGCTGTGTGCTGCCTATAGGACTAATTAATCTTACAGTCATGAAGCTTATCAGCCAGGCTTGGCCTTGGAAATATTTTTGATAATTTTTACAGGTCTAAAATAAAATCTTGGGTTCTAATATCCAAAATCCTGTCTTGCAAAACTGGTTTCTCAGGTGTTCTGCTAGAAGATTTGAGCCTAGATACTTTAATACAAATTCAGTTGCTACATAAATCTAAGAGGCTGAAGCCCAGGGCTTTAAATGCAAATTAAGGCTCTTCACAGTCCAGGGACAGAATAAAATTTCTTTTTATTTTTTATTTTTTATTTGTTATTTTTTTATGTGTATGAGTGTACTGTTTGCTTGTAGGTTGGTGCACTGGTGTCGTGCAAGGCTGCGGAGGTCAGAAGAGGGCGTCAGATTCCCCTGGAACTGAAGTCAGTGTTCTTAGCTGCCATGTGGGTGTTGGGAATCAAAACTGGGTCCTCTGCAAAAGCAGTTGGTGCTCTTAATCACTGAGCCATATCTCCAGCCCCCAGAATACAATTTCTAAAAAGACAATATTTCTCTTGGACTTAAATTTAAGAAATTAATATTAAAAACCTTTTAAATGTTTTCTGACCTTTTTCAATTTGTTTTGGTCTTCATTCTAGAAGGTTTTATCTTTGTTCCAACATTTTTCTGGATGGAATTATGCTGCAGTTTTGGCTTTATCTGAATTCCTTGGGTAACTGTCTTTGGATCTCTATGGCTCTTTCTATCAAACATAATGCATGTGAGGTTTTGTTGTTGTTTTTTCTTTCAATTGTGGGTCCATCAGGCTCTCAGTTGGATTTTTGGCTAGCTGATTAGCCTGGAGGGTCATCAGCCCAGCTGTTTAGCTCTGGGATCAGCAGTCTTGAAGCTTGTGGTTTAGCTACTAAGAGAGAGAAGCCTTGAAATGAGCCAGCAGCATTTAGGCTTCTTTTGCGTAACCTGATCTGAGATTCATTATTTCATGACCCTTCCTTTTGCCTGTAATGTAGGCTATGAGACCTGCAGTTGGAATGTGAGCTAACTGGTTGGCCTTGAGCACATGGCTCTGAAATTGCTAGATGTTTTGCTGGAAAAGAATCCTATCTCAAAGCCAATGTTGAAGCTATATAGCAAAAAAAGCCCTGAGAAGTTTTAGCAGCTCTTGGACTGGATATTTAGTTAGGCAGGTGAAAAACTAATGTAGTCGTGTTGTCTTTTTTTATATGTTGCTTTGTCTCAAGGTAATTTTAAGCTATGACCATTCAAAAACTTTCTCTTGATTTTTGTGAACAGAATCCATTGGTTTATTAAATTCCATTTTCACATGCTTGATTAAAATGTAATATTTTACATAGAAATCCAAGTACCCTAAATATCTTTTAAGTAAAAATATGTACACAATTAAATAATTAATTGATTAATTAATTTAAAAGTCCTAGGCATTGAAATTTATTTTGGTCTTTTAAATGTGCTTCACCTAGGAGGCTTTACTCAAGAACTAACCTGAATACAATTCCAAAATTGTTTGGAGAAGGAAAAACTTCTAAAGAAATGAGGTTTTAACTCACAGGCTCCCTGACTACAAGTGGCTTGTGATCTGGAACCACCTGCCTGCTTGCTGTGTACACACTGGCCCCTGAGCTGTGTGCATGGCACCCCACTTACTTTATTAACAATTCATCTTAAATCATGTATAAATTTACTTTAAACTGTCTTTTAAAATTATCTTGGTATAATGCAGTTTTTAATTTCAGAACTCTGGAGGAGGAAACAAGCAGATTTCTACAGGCCAGCCCAGTCTGACAAAAAGCTCTGATGGAAATGTTAGCTCATGCATACCTAAGCTCAAACCAGATTCAAATTTTGTAAAAGCTCTTCCACTTGTTTTGAGAACACTTTTTCCTATCTTCTATTGTTGATCTATGTGATTTTGTGGTTTACATAGTGGTACTGATTCTTTTCTATTTCTTTTTTGGGGTATTTGCTCTTCTGGGGATTTTTATACTTCCATGTGCTTTATGACAGCAGTTCCTTACCATAACTTCTGAATGTCCTATTCCTTTAATCTTGCTGGTTAAAACTAGTGTAAGAGAGGCCCACACTGACTCCATTTTGAGTATAGCGACCATTTTAAGCAGTTATTGAAACCTGCCCACTTTGGGGAAAAGGTCAATTCCTCAAGGTTTATTGCCAACTGACCTTTTCAGGGACAAGGTCAGTTGCTCAAGAACAGCTAAAAAAAATTAAACTTGTCGAAAGATAACTGTTGATATGTAAGGGCTGGTGGACTGACTCTAGCTGCAAGATTGTGTCTAAAGATAACTTTTTGTATGTGGGGGAAGGTGGGCTGACCTAACCATGAACTGTAACCCTGCTATTATCCAATAAGGCTAAAAGTTACCCAAACCCTGCTAAAATTCCTCTAGACCCTGTATAAAAGGGCCTGTGAGCCAATTTATGGGGTAAGAGTCTTTTCCCTCCCACTCCAACATGCTGGTTTACTTTTTCCCCCGATATAAAGTCTTGGTTTTCCATTCCTCTGTCTGGTGTGGATTCTCGGACCCTAACACTAGTAGTAATTAATCCCCTATTATTTGATTCCTCTTGAAATATTCATTTGTGACTCAGTCAATCTGAGGTTCCTCTTTCTTTAATGTTCAGATGGGTCAGCCACTCTGCTGGCATTTCCCAGTCCATCCTGCACAGCCATAAGTTGTACATTTTCAGGCATTTAGATTGGTGATTTTTACCTGTGGGAACATAAAATTCTCCTCCCATTGTTATTTTCAAGATCTCAAAACTTGAAAATTTATCAATAGAATTGGAACATAGAGTTTTCCATTTGTATCCCAGAAAGGTTACCCCCACCTCCCACCTCCCTCTTTTTTTTTTAAGTTTTTATGTTTTGACCTATAGATGCCTAAGTTGTATTACACATACCCATAAACAGGAGCCAAGGAATAAGCTTTCATTAAATTTACCAAAACTGTTTCTCATTGACTGTATGCTACTTATTTGGGAAGTAAATTTAAGCTTAGTTCCTTTAAATTGTCCTACAAGTAAAAGAAAGTGTTACAATGTGATGTTGTATAATTCAGAAAAATATAGAGACCATTTGTGTACCTTAACCCAATACAAATTATAAATAAAACAATTAATATTTTATATTCCCAATTAGTTCAATTGTATTACCATTTTCACCATAACTTACACCTAAATTTAACTAATCTAAACATTTCACTAAGCCTTAAAATATCCTCTGAGTCACAGACACTGAGCATCTCTCTGAATACTATTGGGGTTAACTGTTTATAATGGGCCCTAATGAAGTTTACCTTCCAGATACTGAGAAACCTTCCTACCGCTCCCCTTTATAGGAAAAAGAAAAACATGATGGTAATGAAATCATTCCCTAACTGTAAATTAGAGCCAACTGTTATAGTGGTAATTTCTTATAAAACAGGTATAACTACCCTTTTTTTTTTTAATTGACTGATAGGCATAGGAACTGTGAAAGGCTAATTATCTAGAGCCAAATTCAATAGTAAAGTCTTTATAACCTGTGTAATTAAGCAAAATATATTAGTACAGGAAAGCTCTGACATCAGCAATGAATTATTCTGCCTAGGAGATGTTGGCTAGGGTATTCAACCCCCCCAAATTATAAAGGCCTTTTGCCTATAAGTGGGATATATGCAAGGAGAAAGGCAGTAAGTCCCTGTTGTCAAAGACCTGGTGTGAACATGAAAAAATGTTATGAGACGTCACTTGCAAACGTACAACTGGCCTCTGAAATGCCAGAGAGCATCACCAAAGGCCACTAAAGCAATACAGAAAAATATTGCCCTCCCTGAGACAAGCAAGACTCCTCCATCAATATCAGCTACACCTCAACTGCCTGGAGATACTGTGCAACAGTGGCAGCCAAGTGTCTATATACATCCCAAATCTAATTAGCTATTAGTTCTCTCCTTGGAGGAATAACTCACAGTGTATGCCACAAGCTTATGTCCTCTAGTGGTTAGGTGATGTTATAAGCCACAATAAAAAGTCACACTTTATAGAGAAACCACAGTTTGCAGATTAGCATACCATCCAAGCATCTGTGTCTATGCTCACAGCTTAGCTTGACATAGTAATTAGTACTGCTTAAATGCCTGTACATCCAATTGCTTGTGTTTTGTTAGTATGACTAAAAAGGTATCACTGGATAAGCTGTCAACCCATGAAGGGAAACAACCTAAACAGACTAGAGTCCAAAATGACAACTCCAGAGAAAGTAGACTGTTTTCTTCTCACTCACTTGTGCCCCTTTCCCAAAGCCCAGGGAACAAATTGCGGAAGAGGAGGCGTGGTAGAATGTAAGGGCTGCGGAGAGATAGGGGTGAGTCATGAGACTACAGCAATATAGTCTGGACCCCTAATTGATCAACATGCCTGTGCATACAAGCTTCTCCAACTGGACTATGGGAAACTTAGGTTGTTCAAATTTTGGACATAGATACTTGCAAAATGCTCCAATTACTTAATTGTATGGCAAAGCGAGTAACATCAATGTTATCTGAAAACAACTGTGTTATTATATTGTAGAATCCCTTAAAAATAATATTAAAAACAGAAATATTAATTTGTATTTCTTTTATTTTTGAAGGTTGCCTTTCCTCTGAATTTTTTCTTGGTTTTCTGTTGTATTGCTTCAGAAATTGGAATCTCTTTCCATGTTCCCCTGTTAGGTTTATAAATAGTCAGTAGGTTGGGGCTGGAGAATGACCTAGCGGTTAAGAGCACCGACTGCTCTTGCAGAGGACCCGGGTTCGATCCCCAGCACCCACATGGCAACTGAGAACCATCTGTGGCTCCAATTCCAGGAGAACTCCAGTTCCAGGGAAATCCGACACCCTTTTCTGACCTCCGCGGCATTGCACGACACGGGTGCACAAACCTACATGCAGACAGTACATTCATACACATAAATAAAATAAATAAATAAATAAATAAATAAATAAATAAATAAATAAATAGTCAGTAGGGATTCATTTGAATGTGACTTCAACTTTTCCTGATTTTAGAAGTTACTTGTATTGCATTGTTGCTAATTTCTTTATAATATGTCATTCTGTGGTTCTATTTTTTGTTGTTTTTAATTTGGGCCTCCTGTACCTGAACAAACAATTTTTTTTCAGGAATGAAGAAATTTTCAACTGGCATTTCATTGAATTGATTTTCTATACCTTCCTTGTACTTTATTTTTAATCTTAACAACTCCAAAAGTGAAAGAATATTCATTCAGTTGTGGCCCAAACACCTTCATTCTTCCTAATTTTTAATTTTTAAAACTTTTTTGTGTTACTGAGATGTAATGAAGGAAATTTCTTCAAGTTTATGAGTTCAAGGCCAGCCTAACCTATATAAAACCCTGACTTGAAAATCAAAAACCAAATAAACATTTTAAGAATTATTGTAAACAATAATTTAAGAAACTATTATAAAACAAGCATTAAACAGAGGAACAAAGGAAATACAAAGTTACATATTTCCTGTATTTTATTTAGTCTGTTCACTGGAAGCTTTTTAATTTTACTTACTGGGTAAGTCCTTCACTTTAAAAAATTCTCTTTGGTTCTATTTTCCTTTTAATTCTAAATAATTTATTTAATAATTTTGCCTTGAGAGAGGTAAAACCCAATCTATATATTTGAGCTGCTTATAATGACTTTTTTCAAAGTTGTGTGTAGGGGAAATAGAAGATTTTCTTAATATCCAATATTGTTTCCTAATTGTCACAAATGTGCTCTCCTAATGGGACATATACAGGAACTCTGAGCATTACCTTCCCTAATTTCCTCTACCTTTAGAACTATCCTAAAAGGTATTTTTAATTGTCTTTATGTAAGTGATAGAAAATATCTAAACTAACTAAGAGATTAAGAATGGAACAAGCTGAACAGGATTCTGTGATTTCCAAAATATTGACAGGTAGTCAATAATTCAGGATTTAATTATAAGTTTTTCTACAGCATCCATGGGGTAAACATAGGAAAAGATTTTCTTTTTAAAATTTTTTTTTTATTATTTATTTTTGTATGTGTATGAATGTATTGTTTGCATGCAGGTCTGTGCACCCGTGTCGTGCAATGCCGCGGAGGTCAGAAGAGGGTCTCAGATTCCCCTGGAACTGGAGTTCTCCTGGAATTGGAGTTACAGACGGTTCTTAGCCGCCATGTGGGTGCTGGGGATCGAACCCGGGTCCTCTGCAAGAGCGTCGGTGCTCTTAACCGCTAGGCTATCTCTCCAACTTAAAAACCCTCTTTATTTATTTATTAGATTACCCTCAAACATAATAAATATATTTTGAGACAGGGTTCAGTGTAACCCAGGGGAGCCTAAATGTCTGTGAAACAGAGGATTTTTTTCTATTACTTCTATTTTTTTCATTTTTTAACAATAAGTAATAATTTATGAGTGTGAGCATCCTTCATATAAAACCAATTTGCAAGCAGTTGTGCCCGAACCCACACAGCCTAAGGGTCCCACAATCCAGCTGGTGGTTGGCTTGTATGTTCAATCAAGATGATCCAATAAGTGTCCAGACTATATTGCTATAGTTTCACCATTCACCCCAATCATAGCCCATACATTCTGCCATACCCCCTCTTCCACAGATTGTTCACTAGGCTTAGAAAAGGGGCACAGGTGGATGAGAAGCAAAACAGTCTACTTTCTCTGGAGCTGTTGTTTTGGACTCTGGTCAGTTCTGGCTGTTTCCATTCATGGGCTGACAGTTTGTCCAGGAATAACCTTTCAGTCCTACTAATGAAGCACAGGAATTTAGATGCATAGGTATTTAAACAGTACTAATTGTTATGGTAGGTTACTTTGGTATACACAGATGTTTAGCTGTTATGTTAATCCATGAATTACATTTTTTCTGTAAAATATGACAGGGTCTTACTGTGGCTTATAACATCTCCTAACCACTAGTGGATGTAAGCTTGTGGCATAGGCATGGGTTATTCCTCCAAGGAGAGAGCTAATAGCCAATTAGATTTGGGATATACAGGCATATAGCTGCCACTGCTGCACAGTATTTCCAGGCAGGTGAGGTATAGCTGGTGCTGACGGAGGAGTCTTGCTTGACTCAGGGAGACCTGTATTTGCTTTATTGGTTTAGTGGACTTTGGTAACACTCTCTGGTATTCCAGAGACCAACTGTACACTTGCAAGTGCGGTCTCAATACATCTTTCCCATGCCTACGTCAGGTCTTTGACAGCAGGGCCTCACCACCTCTCTTCTTGCAGGTATCCCAGTTTACAGGCAAGAAGCCTTTACCTTTTTGAGGGGCTTGGATCCCCTGGCCAACATCTCCTTGGTAGAATAATCTATTGTTGATATCAGAGCTCTCCTGTATTAATATATTTTGCTTAAGTGCATAGCTTAAGGAGACTTTAGTATTATATTTGGTTCTGAATAGAGAATAATTCTTTTCACAGTTCCTATGTCTATTAGTTAATTAAAGAAGGCAGTTTTACCAGTTTTATAAGAGATTACCTCTATAATAGTTGGCTCCAATTTACAGTTAGAGAATGACCTCATCATCATCATATTTCTCCTTGTTCTATGAAGGGGAGGTAAGAAAGACTCTCATATTAAACCTTTGCATGACCTAGAAGATAAGTTTCATTAGGACTCATTATAAATATTTGTTACAAGTAGGATCAACAGAGGGGTTTGGTGTCTGTAGCAGTCTGTGACTTTTCTTCCTTTCAATGTCCATATAGGACAACATTTCTACTGGCACTTCCTGGTAAATCCTACACAACGCAAAGCTGTATCTTTTCTTTCTCAGCCTAAGTTGGTGACATTTTGACCTGTTGGAACATACAACTCTTTTCCAATAGTTAGTTTTAAGATTTGAATTGCAACGTTTTTGACAAAAACATTTCATATATATCTGTATCCCCCCTTTTTATTTTAGGTTTTTGTCTTTTGACCCATGAGTCTCAAAAAGGCAGTTGTATTGCACATACCTATAGGCTGGAATCAAGGCACAGATTTCATCAAATTCACCCAAGGTGTTTTGGGTGACTTTATGTGGTTAACTTGGGAAGCAAACTTGGTTTTTTAAGTTAAATCATCCTACAGGTAAAAGAGAATGCTACAAGTTGATACTGTACAGCGGAAAAAATTATAGAGAACATTTGTATGTGCCAATCCCAAAGTTATTGTTATACATATTTTAAGTAAAACAAATGTGGACAATAACAATTTATATTTCCAATTAACTCAGGTGCATTACCCATTTATCAGAACCTTTAAACCAATGTTGTTTAATGTACACATATATACTTTTACTAATCCTATAACACCATGTAACCTGTAGACAGAGTCTGGGCAAAATTGGATGCTTGTTGAACTCATGTCAATTAAATATACATTAATCAAATATAGACCTGTGTCCTTCTCCTGCCTTTCCCACCCCTCCTGATTGACCATTTCAGTCAGTTTTCTGATGCAGTCTTTCGGTTGTTGTTCTTTTAATATGCACCCCTCTTCACAAGATATATTTATAAGTGGGTTATTGGTGCTAGCATCCACATATGAGGGATACCATTCGTAGTTTGTTTTTCTGGGAATGTGTTATGTCAATTAATATAATATCTTATAGCTCCATCCATTTACATGCAAAGTTCATGATGTTGTCTTTCTTTACTGCTGCATAGAACTCCATTGTGTACATGTACCACATTTTCTCTATCCACTTGTCAGTTGAAGGGCATTTGGGTTGGTTCCATCTTTTTGCTATTGTGAACAGAGCTGCAATAAATATAGCTGTACATGTATTTCTGCAGTAAGATGAATCTTGTGGGTATATACCCAGGAGTGGCATGACTGGGTCAAATGGCAAGTTCATTTTGAGTCTTCCAAGTATTCTGTACACTGCTTTCAATAGTGGCTGTACAAGTTTACAATCCTACCAGCAATGGATGAGTGTTCCCCTTTCCCCACAACCTCTCCAGTACTTGTTATTGTTTGTTTTCTTGATCCTGACCAATCTTATTGGAGTGAGATGATATCTTAGAGTGGTCTCAATTTGCATTTGCCTAATTATTAGTGACATTGAACAGTTTTTAAAACGTTTCCCAGCCATCTCTAATTCCTCCTCTGTGAAGTCTCTATTCAGTTCTTTGCTCCATCTTTTGACTGATTCATTTGTTTTCTTCTTTGTTTTTTGAATAGCTTGTGCACTTTGGAAATTAATGCTTTGTCAGATGTATCTGCAGTGAAGGTTTCCTCCCACTCTGTGGATTTTCTCTTCACTTTCTTTATTGTTTCTTTTGATGTACAGAAGCTTTTGAATTTAATGAGGTCCCATTTGCAAATTGTTGATCTTATTTTTTGTGCAGCTGCTGTCTGATTTAGGAAGTCTTTTCCTACGTCTATGTCTTGTAGTCTGCTGCCAAGTTTCTCCTCTATCACCTCTAGAGTTTTGGGTTTCATGTTGAGGTCTTTGATCCATCTGGAATTGACTTTTGTACAGGGTGAGAGGTAGGGGTTTAATTTCATTCTTCTACAGGTGGTGATCCAGTTTTGCCAACAGCACTTACTGAAGAGGCTGTCTTTCCTTCATTGTGTCTTCTTGACCCCCTTGTCAAATATGAGGAGGCTGAAATTGTATGTGCTCAGGTTTGGATCTTCAGTTTTACTGCATTAGTCAACTGGTCTGTTTTTGTGCCAGTACCAAGCTGTTTTTATGACTACAGCCCTATAGTATAGTTTGATGTCTGGTAGAGTGATCCTCCCTGTATTGCTCTTTTTGTTCAGGGTTGCTTTGGCTATTCAGGGACTTTTGTTTTTCCGAATAAATTGAGGATATTTTTTTCCAAGCCTGTGAAGATGCTCTTGGGAATTTTGATTGGGATTGCGTTAAATCTGTACACGAGTTTGGGTAGAACAGACATTTTTACTATATTTATTTTCCCAATCCATGAGCATGGGAGGTTTGTCCATCTTCTGATGTCTTCCTCAGTTTCCTTCTTCAGGGGTTTAAAATGTTTGTTGTAGAGATCCTTGGTGTCTTTGGTTAGGTTTGTTCTTAGGTATTTTATTGTTTTTGCGGCTATTGTGAGTGTGATGGTCTCCTTGTAGTGCTTCTTCAGTTGCTTGTTGTTGGTGTAAAGAAAGGCTACTGATTTTTCTAGATTTATTTTGTATCATGCCACTTTACTGAATCTCTTAATCATTTATAGGAGTTTCCTGGTGGAGTTCTTAGCATTCCTTAGAAGGATACAAATGGAGGGAGTTCTCCCAGATTCCTTCTAAGAAACCAGCATCATGCTATTACCAAAACCAGGTAAAGATACAACCAAAAAGGAGAACTATAGACCCGTCTCCCTAATGCACACAGATGCTAAAATTCTAAACAGGATACTGGCAAATGCATACAGATCCACATGAAGAAGATCATCCATCATGACCAAGTTGGATTCATACTAGAGATGCAGGGATGGTTCAACATATGAAAATCAATAACTATCATCAAACATATAAATGGACTGAAAGACAAATACCACACCATCATCTCAATTGATGTGGAGAAAGCCTTTGACAAAATCCAGCATCCCTTCATGTTTAAAGTCCTAGAGGGAATTGGACTGGAGGGATCATTCCTCAATGTAATCAAAGCCACATACAGGAAACCCAAAGCCAATATCATCCTAAATGGGGAAATGACAGAAGCATTCCCCTTAAAGGTAGGAACTCAGCAAGGCTGCCCCTGTCACCACTCCTTTTCAATATAGTGCTTGAAACCCTTGCTAGGGCAATAAGGCAAGAAGAGTAAATTAAAGGAGTTCTGATTGGAAAAGAGGAAGTCAAGAAACAGAGGATTATCTTGAATTCCTGCTCTGATCTTCCTGACTTCACCAAATGAGTTCTGGGATTAGAGCACGTGGCACCACAACTGGTTATGTGCTTCCTACATACTAGGAAAGGACTTTACTAACTGAGCTACAACCCAATAAGTTTGTTGGTATTTCTACTGTTGCAAGTTTCTGTTTTAAAATATATTCTTCAATGAGATTTTGGTATTTCAAATAATAGAACTTAAACAAATTTAGGCCTCTTCCCCAATCCATGCCTCTCATAGGCCACTTCCTCACTGGAATTCATGCTTTCTGTGATATATGTTAAGTTCAATCCAGTCAAGCATTTACATCCAAATGTCTTTCAGTGCAAGTTCAACCATAGTCTAGTCAGCCTATCTAGGGATCTTAAAGATCTATTATCCTTTACCTAGCTGTAATGAGTTGCCAACAGTTTCTAGGCTAGGGTTGGGGCCTGCTGTCCATTTCCCCTCATTGTATGTTGGGTTTTAGTCTGATGGAGTCAGTGTGGCTCTTGTGCATGCTGTCACCACTGTTGCAAGTTCATATAACAAAGTTCACTGTGGCCTTATGGCCTTTGTCTCCTTATGTTCATGCACCCACCCTTGGTCTTACAATCTTTCTACTCTCTCTTCCACAATGGTCCCAGAGTTGTGGTTGGGTGATGTTTAATAAAAGAGTCCTATCCAGGAACATATACTTTGCTGTCTCTCATTCTTTAAAACTTAGCCAGTTGTGGCCTTCTGTGTGCATCACACTCTGTTGTACCAGGAAGCTTTACTGGTGAGAGTTGACAGACATATTAGTATTCTCTCTATCCTCTGTTCTATTATTTTTTCTCATTCTGTTTCTATTTAGGTCTTCCCATTTTATAGGTTTTCCATATTACCTGAGTGCTCATATTTTCTTGATCACTCAACTCAAAATGTTGAGAATTCCTTATTTCTTTGGCCTTTCTTTGTGGAAGAAGAGCAGGCACTAGACATCTGTATTTGTCTACCTTAGCATTCTCTCTTGGAGATTCCTACTGATTGGCTATTGGGAAAGGATTCCAGGAAGGGACAGAGCAATAGGGTGAGAAGCAGACAGCCTCTGTCTAGTAGCCCCTGAGGTTAAACACTGGACATGAAAGCACAAACAGTTGCCAAGTCACAATGGCACCAGTTTTCCAGAAAGTTTTCTGCGTGTTACAAGAGAGCAGGTAGGGAGTGCAAGGAAACTCAGTCCCTGGAATAAACCACAAACAGCACCAACAAAAACACAAAAATGTGAATCCTAATAGCTGAACCAAGCATTTGAATTCCCCTTTAAACCAAATGAATAGCAGTTGGAGTTCTTCCCTGCATTTTGAATTTATCACATCCTGAAACACACCTACTTTGTAATCTGGCATGCTCTTCTAAGTATTGTGAGGATTACATAGAACAGCATATTTACAGCCATAACAACAAACTGCATACTTGGCCATCTAACTTGTTTCCTTCTGTTCTACAATTTTTTTTTCTGTTGAGACATTAAGTGGACTTTAAGGATGAATGCAAATTTATTCTCTTTTCAAAGGACAAGAGATTTGGAATAATTTTAGTTGAATATTAAAATTTGTGCTGTGATTTTAAAATTGTGCACCATTTTCTAAACCCTCAGCATTAGCATAATTTTAACATATTATTATATGGTTTTGGTAGTTCTGAACAATCTATTATTTTTTTCTACAAAATTATTTTTATTGTTATTAAACTTTTTCCATGTCTTACACCATTTCTCAATTGAATCTAGAGTTACTTCCCTTTCCATGTCCCACACCCCACCCGAGTCCCTGCACTCTGCCATACATGCCCTGCATCTTTTTCTGAGTCTTTCCAGAGTTTTTTTTTCCAGTTCTTTTGTTGTTATTGTTCTCTCCTACTTGTATTGCTTCAGTATATATACACGTATATACATAGTTTTATATATATATATATATATTATATATATCTATAATCTTTAATAATTTTATCCTCAAGTGGATGGAAGTTCGGATGAGGAGCTGAAACGAGCAAGGGGTCCCACTCCCCCCCCCAAAAAAAAGCCTGAGGATCCCTGAGGACCAGTTCCTCATGACCTCAACAAAACAAAACCTGTTAATCTGGGCTAACTGGTGGCCTTAAGCATCCAGAAGGGAAGTACAAGCAGAAATAAATAAAAAAAAAAAAAAAAAAAAAATAAAATTTGAGATCTTAGTAAACAAACCAAAAAGAAAAAAGAGAGCACTGTTCTTTAGCCTGTCTCAATTCCACTTGAGGATAAAATAGTCGGCTTAGACCAGACGGTGTTGGTGAACAGATATAATAGATATATATGAAAGATCTTACTATATATATATATTATATATATATCACCTGAATTGGAGACTTTTTTTTTCCTAAAAGATGTCATTTTTTCTCTTAAGGAAGTGCTGAAGGCTCCTCCTTGGCAAGTACCAAACAACCATCAATCCTCACTTTGCTCCACATTGGAGTCTTTCCCTCGGGATATTCCCCCAAATGAAATCCAGTAAGCACACCGTCCTATCTTGATTTCCTGCACTGGCCTCCATGATACAGCCAAGGAGTCCAATATGGCAGTCCATATTCTGACGAGACTGAATTCCCATTAACTGCTTAGTTCACAAGCTGGGTATCTCTGGAGTCCTCAGGCCACACTGGCTGGAGCGATGGCCTAGTGGGTTTAAGAGCACGACTTGCTCTGCAGAGGACCCAAGTTCGATCCCAGCCACCCACATGGCGGCTAAGAACCGTCTGTAACTCCACATTCCAGGAGATTCCAGCTTACAGGGGAATCAGACACCCTCTTCTGACCTCCACGGCATTGAACAACACGGGTGCACAAACTACATGCAGAAAGTACATTCATACACATACAAACAATAAATTAAAAATTTTAACAAAAAGCTGTATCTTTGGTGTTTAGTGGCCTTTGGCAACACTCTCTGGCACTTCCAGAGGCCATCTGACCCTTGCAGTGCCGTCTCAATACACCCTCCGATGTGAACGTCCGGTGTTCGGGCAGCAGGGTTTATTGCCTCTCCTCCTGCAAGGGTATCCCAATTTAGGGCAAGGAGCCCTTACCTTTTGTGGGGCTCTTGTGATCCCCTGCCCAACATCCCCTGGTAGAACAATTCACTGCCTGATGTCAGATCTCCTGCATTAATATACTTTACCTAAGTGCACTAGCCAAGGAATTATTATATATTTGGTTCTGAACAGGGTATAATCCTTTTCACAGTCCTATGTCTATTCTGTTCAATTAAGAAGGCCATTATTTTTCATGGTTTTATAAGGATTACCTCTAAAACAGTTGTCTCCCAACTTACAGTTGGAGGAACGACATAATCATCGTCATATTTCTCCTTGTTCTATGAGGGGGAGGCAAGGAAATGTCTCTCATATAAAAACCTTTGGCACCTAAAGGTATTAAGTTCATTAGATCATTATAACTAGTTGTTACATGTAGGTCCACAGAAGGGTCTCAATGTGTATGGCAATCTGATGGCTTTTCTTCTCTTCAATGTTCAGAAGGGTCAACTCTTCCAGTTGCCACTTTTTGGTACATCTACTCAAGCAAAGCTGTTCTTTTTTTCTCAGCCGTAAGTTGGTGACATTTATCCTGTTGGAACATAACAAATCTTTTCCCGTGGTTAGTTTCAAGATTTGAATTGCAAGGTTCTTTGACGAAAAGGTTTTCATGTCTGTCTGTAGTCCCCCCCCCTTTTTTTTATCATGAGTCTCCTAAGACAGTTGTATTATACATACCTAATATAGGGTGGAATCAAGGTCAGATTTCATCAAATTCACCCCATGTTGTTTGGTGCTATATATGATTACTATTTGGGAACAAAACTTAATTTTTTGTTAAATTATCTTAAAGAGCAATGCTACAAGGTGATACTTGAGCAATACAGAGAAAAATTATTAGAGAACATTTGTATGTGCCAATCCCCAGTTTTGCTCTACAGATTACGGGTCTCCCTGAGTCAAGCAAGACTCACCGTCGCACCAACTTACACTCACTCTCTGGAATAATACTGTGCAGCAGAGGCAGCCATATGCCTGTGTATCCCAAATCTAATTGGCTATTGGCTCTCCCTTGGAGAATAACCCATGGCTGATGCCACAAGGCTTACTCCTCTAGTGGTTAGGAGATGTTATAAGCCACAGTAAGACCCTGTCACATTTAACAGGGGGGAAAAATTAACCCATGGTTAACCTACTCATCCACACATATGTGTCTATAAAGTAACCTACCATAACATAGTGTGTTAAAGTACCTATATATCTAATTGCTTGTGCTTCATCAGTAGGATCGAAAGGTTATTCCTGGACAAAACTGTCAGCCCATGAAGGAAACAGCCAGAATTGACCAGATCCAAAGTCAACAGCTCCAGAGAAGTGGGACTGTTTACTGTTTCTCATCCACTGTGCCCCTTTTCTAAGCCTAGGGAAACAATCTGTGAAGAGGGGGCGTGTGTAGAATGTAAAGGCTGTGAATTGGGGTGAATGGTGAAACTACAGCATTAGTCTGGACACTCATTTGATCAACTTGATTGAAAAACATCCTGTCACCCCCCACTGGATGGTGGGGGTTTGGGGTTTGGCACAACTAGCCTGTAGATTTGGTTTTGCATGAAGGATGCCTGTACTCATGGATTATCACTTATAGCTAAAAAATGAAAAAAAAAAAAAAAGAAAAAAAGAAAACAGAGAAAGATGCAAGACAGTTATGGCAGAATACATGATCTGGGATGGGGTGGGGGTGGGGGGGAAGGGAAAGGGAAATATGCCTGATCTGAATTGGAAAATGATGTACGAAATGCACAAAGCATCAATAAAAATTAAATAAAAAAAATAAAGCTGTATCTCATGTCCTTGAGGAGTGCCAAAAGCAGTGGCAGCCACAAAACAGATGCACCTGCCTGTAAGAATTGAAGACAGGCTAAAGAACAGTGCTCTCTTTTTTCTTTTTGTTTTTTTACTAAGATCTCAAGTTTTATGTCTTCATTACAGTTTCTCGTGGTCTTACTGATTATTTATTTCTGCTTATACATTCCTTCTGGATGCTTAAGGCCACACAGTTAGCCCAGATTAACCAAGGTTTTGTTTTGTTGAGGTCAGTTGAGGAACTGGTCCTCAGCGGTCTCTCAGGGTTTTTCTTTTGGGGGGGGAGGTGGGAGCCCCTTGCTCCTTTCAGCTCCTCATCCACCAGTTCCATCCACTTGAGGATAAAATTAGGTCTTGCTAGACCAGGCTTGCTTTTCTGAAGCATGAGCAGAGTTTCCTCTTTATAGACTGGACACTGGCTGAAGTCCCCTTAGTTATTTTTTATTTGTACCCCCTGTCTTAGCTTATCCTAGGTAAGGCAATATCACAGGTCTTCCATTAGGCCAGTAAATTACCTGCCTATTTCTTTGAAATATATAACCGAGTAATATGACTTTCAGAAATTTGTACTAAAAGACGGTGTCATAAGGGGGAGAGTCTGTTGCTGAGAGGAAATCACTACCTGTGAAGCAACTCAGATATTATGCAATTATAGTCAAAACTCATTGTAATTTCCTACACTATTTCTAACTGTTGACTTTTCAGACACTGAAGATTTTGCTTTTTAAGAATTAGGATTTCTGAAACTGAAAGTTCATTCTTTTAGCACTACAATAAACATCTTGAATTTTTATTTGAATGAATGTTCCTTAAGACTTTATGCATACCCCTCTTGTTTTCAATATTACTAGATACTTTGTGGTAGCAGTTATAAAAGTATTTAGGTCATACAGCAGAGCCACAAATCACTAGTGCATTCCACAGATCTCATTGGGTTAGACGTATTCCTCATTCATTTATGTTAAATCTTATTTTTGTCTGCTGTCATTACAGACTCTCCTGCCTGGCTACCTTCACTTACTCCCATTATGCTTTCCATAGCAGTGTTGCCAACAGGAAGGTGACCAAATTTATGAATGGCCCAAAGTATGTGAATTTAAGGATAACTGAAAAAACAAATAATGAGAAATTCTATATTAGCAAAGGTATTTTGATATGGACATGCATTTGTACATATGTATGTCTATATAACATGACTGTAATTATATTCATTATACATGCATAAAAAATTTAAGATAATGTTGTAATTAGATTAGGTTATATAGTATTTACAATATAAATTTAATACCAAAGAAATAGGCAGGAAATTTGCTGGCCTAATATAAGACGTGTGATATAAATTTACCTGAGATCTACTAAGAAAAATAATGAAGGTGGGGGGATGTTCTCAGGAAATATTAGATTAAAAATTGTACAATGCTTGAAATGTCATTTATCTTCAGAAAGTAGATAATTTAAGTTGGATGAAAGTATTCAACAGAATGAACTCTCATTTCTCTCTACCATGAGACTTCATGATCAGTGTGGAGTGTAAGACTAGTTTTATTCTGCATACTTCCAAAGAGCAAGATCTATAGCTGGAGCTATAGAGAAGTAAGTTAGGATCATTTGCATTAAGTACTGCTACAGTCAGCACTGCCTAAAAATCACTAAATGGATACCCACAGCACAGGGTTTCCCATTGCTGAAAGAGTCAGGGCCTAGAGATGAGGGGATTTTCACAAAGGGAAAAGTATTGCAATAATAGGTGATGTTTTTTATTGTTATTTTTTAATATATAATAATATATTATAATTATATATAAATTATATATAAGTATATAATTATATAATAATATATTAATATATAATAATTTTTTGATGTTTTTTATTGCCTTTTATTGTTAATTTTCTTCATTTACCACATAAAAACTACCTTCTTTCCTTCATAATACACATTATGCATCAACTTTTGGGCTGTCTTTCTTTAAAAACTTCTTACAGAATAACATAACAAAGTGTTGCATATCATTAACTCAGGAGCATTTATAGTGTATTTGCTGAATAATAAAACATGTTTGATTACCCATTGTAGCACAGATTATATGAATTCACAGTTCGACTAGTCAAATAGTGAAGTAAAGAAAAGCCATAAACAAAAGAAAACCTCATACATAGAAAATGTGTGGTAAAAAAAGTAAATTAGCTATAAGATGGAGTGTCCATAATGACTTCATAAGAATGTCCTGTTTTTAAAGTATTTGTTTCCTTTTATATTTTAATAGATTTAATTTCTCATTAGAATCTATGAGCTCTTCACTGAAATAGTTATCCCATATAATTTATGCTCAGCAATCATTTTTGTATGTTTGGTTGGTTTGCATTAGTCTATCTTGAAGCCTGACCTGTCTAAAACCTGCTAGTCTTGTCTCAAACTAGAAATCATACTGGGATTAGAGATATGGAAAACTAGGATATCTTAGAAGTATTTAATTTTTCACTCATTTTAAAAAGAGGGGAAATCAAGATGCAGAATTATTTTGAAGAGGCAAAACAAGTATTTAGTTTTGAAAACATTACTTCCATAAAAGAGAATGAAAAATTGTTAACTCATGGTAGATAATTAGATATAAAACTAACATTTATTCTGGATCCTTTCCTGTAGATATGAGTAAGTCAGTTTATTAATCACAGTTCTTAAGATACTTCTATGGAAAGTATTTAAATCACTGTTTTGGTATTGGGTGAAAGCTTAATAGCTAAAGACTATTCTAGGTTGTGTTTGTAGTCACATTGAAGGTAGGTATTTAACCATAGAATCAGCTAAGAAATTTCTGACGGAATTCAGGACCCTTCTGTAGTTGCCTGAATACAAAATGTTCTTGGAGATAATTTCTATTAAGAAGTTTGTGCTTTTGTCTATGCTTTAGCTATCCTGAACATTTTTCAGCCTTAGAAAAGTCAAGTTAATGATATCCCTGAAATTTTAATCAAATTTACTCCTTGCCCAGAAGGATCAAGCCAACTCAACTTTTTTGATCAAATGTGTCCTGACACATGACTCAATGGGAATTCCCTTCCTTGTTAATTACAGGTTTTTCAAGAGAGGTTAACGTTGAATGATATATATAAAAGTATCAATAAGCACACAAAAGCTTCCTTATGAAGGTCTTGGTTGTGGTTCCTGTATTCACATGTATGCACACAGATTAGGAAGCACAGTTTTCTGCTTTACCAGGCTGCAAGCTTCCAGGCCTACAAATCTTCATGAAAAACCTAAGGTGCAGAACTGCCTCCACATGATTCTGATCACAGTGGATTTTTCCACGACCTCTTTCCACCTATTCCTATTCTTGGGGCTCATTTAAAAATGCAGGGAAATTCTGGCTTCATGCTGTTCTAATCCTGTTTAGTACTTCTAGCTAAATTAAGAACACTCTTCAGGTACTGCTCCCTCCAGCATATCTGCACTGTTAGTCTTCTCTGAATTTCACTTCTTATCTGTAAATCGTGTTCAATTTTTATGTGTTTCACTCAGAATATGTTAATAGTCTTATACCTTCTTCCCCATTGGCAACCTTCCATACCTGCCCCCACTGGAATTCTGTCACTGGTGTTAAGGCCTGTCATGTCAAGTTAGTGTTACCAGATGCACCTCAGTTCATCCACTGTGGTCTAGTCAGCCTGTGTAGAGTCTCTCCCTTTATAAAGGTCAGCTCTTCCTGATCCAGCTTTCAGCTGCCTAATTTTTCCTCTAAGATTGGGCCTGCTGACCATTTCCACAGTTCTCTCTAGGGTTTTGTCTGATGAATTTCATTTCTGAAGTGTCCTATTCCATATTTTACCTAGATGGATCACCTCACCATGCCATTTATTACCTTTTCATAGTTGCATTTTGGTTTGTGCTATTAAATATCCATTCTATATTTCTATTATTGGTAATTTTCAAGGTGACCAGCACATAAATGTTATTGATATATTTGGGGCAAGAATGGGTGTGATGGTTAATCCTGGGTGTCAACTTGACTGGACTAAGGAACAAATAAGAGAAAAGGGTCTTCTGATTGGACCACCTCAACCCGGATGGCCCACCCCAAATGTGGGTGTTACCTTCTGCCAGCAGGCAGTATTTAAGGCCACAGCAGCGGGAGCTGGTCCCTTTTTATTTCCTCCTGCGGCTTGCTTCTCTCATCTGGTGAGTTTGTCTTG
>VZQC01005092.1:2206803-2388048 GCA_009823505.1 Rhizomys pruinosus
TCTCTCATCTGGTGAGTTTGTCTTGCTGCTGTGATCAACCTTTCGGATCCCAGCGTGTACTGAGACCGGCAGATCTCCTGGAATCCATTCGGGCCTTCAGCACTAGACTGGGACTCCTGAGACATCCAGCCTTGCGGACTGAGTGGTTCCCTGGATTCCCGGCCTCTCCAGTTTGGCGCTACTGTTGAGCTCCGTCACGTGAGCAAATCAATAAATTGTATATAGTTATATATACTCATCCTGTTGCTTCTGTTTCTTTAGAGAACCCTGACTAATACAATGGGTAATGATAAAGATGACATAAAGACATGTTTTCCTTGGTGTTTTATAAAGTATATTGGATTACCACTGAGTATTTCAATGATCTTTAATGAATCAATAAAATAAAAAAATTCTCTCCATGTTATTTAACAGTAATGGAATCTTATTTATCTATATAACTCTTCTCTTTCCTACTTTTGAATAATTTACAAATCCCCTTTTTTTCAAAATATTTAATCCTTCCCTTTCTCTTATTTGTAAATATGTTTTCTTCTTTTTTCTCTGTGGATTCTTTCTCACCAAAAATCCAAGTACCTACTGGTTGACTTTTTAAATAATTCTAGCAGTTTCAGGTTTAACCCTCCTTTTATCTCTCATGCTCTCTTCCTAAACTTAAGAATTATCACCAAGCTGTTAACCTCCATATCTCTCACCAGAATCTAAAATTAAATTATCTAAACTTCACTCTACTCTCAATAACTTCCACTTCCATTATTAATATAATATAGCTCAGGCATCCATATGTGATTTTTTAACCGTTTTCTTTATTTGAAAATTTCATACCTGTATACAATGTACCTTTGTTCTATCTATCCTCACATCTCTCCTCCAGTTTCTCCCATGATCCTCCCTAAACACATCTTCATGCCCTTTTACTTTTTTATATTAAAGATTACCTTGTTTAACAGTTATTACTCTTATGCCTATGTGAAAATACTTCCTTTCATTGGTGTTATATTCTCATTTTCTTCCTACTGGATGTTATGAATTATAGTAAGTTATTGTTGCTTGGGTGGTGTTCTTAGTGCTCTTTTGGTTTTTGATTGTTTGGCTTTTAGTTGTTACTTTCAGGTTATTAAATCTAGGGCTTGTGTTTACTAAGCAAGCACTCTACCATAAACTAAATCCTAGCACCTTATTCAGAGTTTTAATATAAAAAGAGGGGGAAAGGTATGAGTAAGTCCAAAGCATAGTCCTACTGGACAATGAGATAAATCAGAAAGAAGGTCGTCATCAGAAGCATAACCAGCCAAGTTTAGCTCCCAGTATTCTCAGATCAACTATCTCTTTTACACCTTGTGTAATCTCTGCATCTATATAATGTGGCCCTAGCCTCAGCTGAATAGCTTTCCGGTTCTGCTTCATATTTATTAAAAAAAAACAAAATGGAGTTCTATGCAGCAGTAAAGAAAGACGACATCACGAGCTTTGCAGGAAAATGGCTGGAGCTAGAGGACATCATGCTGAGTGAAGTAACACAGTCCCAGAAAAACAAAGGATGAATAGTATCCCTCATCTGTGGATGCTAGTGCCAATTACCCAGTTGTAAGTATTTCTTTTGTAGGGCCCCCTGAGCTTTTGTCCAAAGCAGTTGGGCATAATGCATATAGGAAACAACAACAACAGAAAGGACTGCATCAAAGAACTGACTGAAACAGTGAACTTCTGCTCAAAACAGTCAACTTCCTCATGGAGAATATTGAGAAAGACTAAGAGATGAAAAGCATGTTTGGCAGAATGCATGAGCTCTGGCGGGGTGGGGGAATGGGCGGGAACACGGGTCTAGATTTGTTAAAAAAATAAAAATAAATTTATGTGAAAAAAAATAAAAAAACAAACAAACAACCCTCCCAAAACAACTTCTTTAAAACAACTTGTTGATAATCCATTTTGACAAAGTGAACAAATAACAAGACAATGTACATATCTATTCTGTCTGCTTGGGAAAAAAAATCATACACATCAAAACCAGGTTATCCTCATCACATGCTTTGTGATGACCATAGCACACATGAATGGATTGAGTGTGTTTTAGCAAAACTAAAGGAATAAATACAAAATATTAGAAAAAAACAAAGTCAATTAATTATGGGTACATAATCTGAACCACCATTCCACAGTAAGTAATATTAAATCAAAGTCAACACAAAGCAAATTGGAAGTGAATAGATGCTTTCAATTAAGGAAAAGGTTTTAAAATCTGTATGGTTCTATTGGTGATGATAAGAAAAAGAAGATGATAAAGAAAAGAAAAAAAAGAAAAGAAAGAAAAGAAATACTTGGTCCAGTGAAGACCTCTGACACTTCATATTCCTCTTTTTTTTTTTCTTTTTCTTTTTGTCTTTTTGAGAAGGGGTCTCCCCATAGCTCAGCTGTCCTGGAACTCACTCTGTAGATCAGGACGGCCTTGAACTAGCAGAGGCTACACCATTGCAAATGGACCTCATGATGATCTCACATGGGCCTAATTAGCAAACCTTTGTACTTCAATTTGAGTGATGTTATGTCTCATATATAATTCCCATGTTTCTCTAGAGAGAAACGATTCCTGAAATGGTAGTAGCATCAAGCGTTTGTCCAAATTCATGCAGTATGGTTGGTTAAAATGGGAACTTTAAAGATTAAAGAAACTTGAAAATAGGCCAGTAGAATTTCAAATATTAATACATTTTAAACCATTCTATTGGCAGGTAAAAATTTTCAGAATGATAATTATTCTTTTTTCCTACATGTTCATTGTAACAATAATAAAATGGTGAAAATAAGTATCATAATATAAATAAACCACAAAATAAAACTGAAACAAACAAATAAAAAACTGGGAAAAATGTCCATTCGAGCATCTGAGATTATATTCTTAAAGTTAATTCACTTGCTATTTCTTTTTTTTCCTATTATTTTGTTTCTTTTTTTTATTGATGCTTTGTGTATTTCATACATCATTTTCCAATTCAGTTCAGTCATATTTCCCCTTCCCTTCCCCCATTCCCACCCCACCCCATCCGAGATCATGCATTCTGCCATAACTGTCCTGCATCTTTCTCTCAGTTGTTTTTTTTCCATTTTTTAGCAATAGGTGATAATTTATGAGTACAAGCATCCTTCATGTAAAACCAATTTGCAAGTAGTGCATTTCATTTTCTATGTAAACATTTTGTTCTGTAATGCTTTACTCTAAGTACAAAATCTTATAAAATTAATTTTAAATAATGTCATAAAGTGTTCTAAAATGCAATGCATGGAAATAAAGTTAATTTAAACTTTTCATAGTTTCTTCGGTGTGCTAGGAAATGTCTGACCTGCTACATCATTGAAACCAAATGACTGTTGATATTATTTGAATATTCAGATAATAATACAAAGATTGATTTCCAATCATAACAAAAATCAGTTAACCAAGTAAGTAAATAAAAATGTTAACATTCAGTTAATTGGAAAATCACATTTTCAGTTCTCCATGGTGCCTTATTTAACACACCTTCTGCTTTACTGAGGCTAAAACTAATTAAAACTTAAGACTAGATGATTTTGCTTAAAATTATGCCAAATTTGAAGATTTTTTTTAAACCTGTGTGTTTTTAAAGCAAAAATTGCATAATAAGTAGAACACAGAACCTAGTAGTCACAAAATTAACTAAAAATATTTTCGGAAAAAAATGTAGTGTTCCAAAAGTGAAATAAACACATTTCGAAAGTCTTAAACAAATACATTTTCATCAGGAAAGTGGGAACACAACTGAATCAATGACTATCCAAGAGTCACACACATTCAAAGTTATCATATTTCTTGCCTTCCCAGCTCAGTGAAATCTGCAGATGGGGCAACTGATTTAATTGGTCCTCATTACTAATTGTAAGGAAATATGATTTTGAGTCTTAAATGCTTACTACAATTTTTAACTCTGTTTTTACATCCATCAAAAACATTGTTATTTATCTTCACAGAGAAAGAAACTATTTGATAATGGTTAAGTGTGAATGTTCCGAGATATTTGCATATTATGTTAAATTCTATATACTGTGAATAATAAAATCCCTAGATTTTAACAGAAATAAGCTGGGATTTTAGAACGCATTTCCTACACAGATCCATCTTTAAGTAAAATTTGCACTGAACTCCTGAAAATTAAGAAAATTAAATTATATGAATAATGTAAAAATGAAGTATCATTTGGTTAGTAATCCTTGCACAGAAACTATCTCATTTGGTCAGATGCTCCCTACATGTTTATTGCAGGTTTCTCTGAAGAATAATGATAAACCAGAAGCTCTACTCATTAAATAAAATTAAATACAGTATATATTTTCAAGGTGCTACTGATATTTCAATGTAAACTGAGGGTATTTTGTTCTGAGAATGGCTTGAGGTAATTTTTATACATCACATATACATCGTCTTCTGAAAAGAGAAAGGTACTGTACTTTCAGATAACACAGGTAAATTGATGCATTATAGAAATTTTCCACATCATTTATACATGTCCTAATGTAATAGCACAAAATGCATCTCCATAAATCATTTCTGTTTCATTATTTAAAGTATAGTAAGGTCACCTCCAAAGTTAAGACAATATTAGTTATTTTATTTATTACTGAGAAGGAAAGAAAACCAGTAATCTCTTACAGGATAGCAGTTCATTTTTCCTTCAGATTTTGTTTTATTCTCCATCTCTTTTATGATATTTGTGATGCCAGTTTTACCCGAGAAACAAAACACATGATAATGTGAAACATAAATTTTCTGAGCTAAATGGAGTCCATTAAGTAAAACACTGGATGCAAAGCTGTTAGATAAAGGATGGCAGCTTACCATAAATTAAGCAGTCGCCATTCAGGGGAGTATGAAAGAGAATTCTAAGATTCTTAGTTACTCATTTATCAACAATAGGTAATGCACACTGTTTCAAAGGTAGAATATTAACCAAGGAATATAAAAATAATCTCATAAAATCTTTCAATTGTTGACAATACATAATGACATATTATAATCAAAATGCTGTTGAATCCAAACTGCTTACTGACAGTTCAATTGTACAAGGTCCAGAAAATAGAGATTATCTTTTATTTAATTTACATTACTTTATTTAGAAGTCATTCCAAGGGCTTGTGATACTGTGAAAAGTGAAGGGAAAGTTGTTACAAGTTGGAAATTGAGCATCTAGTTCTAACATATAGAATGATAAAAAGTATCATTAGATGACAGGTAGTTATATAGAATAGCTTGTTAAAACTACCTTTCATACCTAACCTCAAGTTTATACCTGAAAAAGTAAGTTCATTGACCTTTAAATGTATGTCTCCTGAGAATAGGTGATAGATGACAAGCACACTTAAAAATCTCGCTTTCATGAATCACAGTGGTAAAGAAACTTCTCTAATAATAAGGCTGTTGATGATAAGGGTTCCTCTAGGAAATGTTTATTCCTCAAGATAAAAATAACCTGAAGTAAAAGGAAAAGAAATTACAGGTTTGAGTAGAAGACTGGATAAAGACACATGCAAGCATCTTTCTAGTATTAGGAAAATTCATTTCTTCCTTGTCCTTCTCTTTTCAATTCTTCTCAGGGAGCTAAGTTCTTACTGTTATTATTTGATGCTGGTAACTGAGACCAGGTACTGTGATGGCTAATCTTGCTTGTCAGCCTGACATACCTGGGAAGAGGGAACATCTATTAAATATTTTCCTCCATCAGACTGGCCTTTTGGTATATCTGTGGGGCTTTTCTTAATTGCTAATCAATGTAGGAGGATGAAGCCCAACTCAGGTGGGCGATAGTTGAATAAGAAAGGTAGCTGAATATGAACCTAAGATCAAGGCAGTAAGCTGCCTTCCTTCACCAAGGCTCCTGGCTCCAGGTGTTTGGCATGAGTTCTTAGTCTGACCTCCCTCAATGATGGACTGTGTGTAAGATGAAATAAACTCTTCATTACAAATAACTTGTTTATGTTGTTTATGAAGGCAACAGAAAACAAGCTAGGACACTAAGCTTTCTACCTTACACTCTTCTGGTCATAGTTTCTACAAAATATTTGATTTAAAGAGGAACATCAAATAATTTTCTAAAGTGAAAGTTTCACCATAATTTTTATATTGTAACAAATGGTCCCTTGTTTATGTGACAGCCAGATTCCTTTGGCTATATTTGATATCCATCAGAATGGTTTTTTACTACTCATTCCTGCTAAATTAGGGAGCATCGGGTTTTTATATTTTTATCAAAAAATATAATTAAATGTATCTGGGTAATTTAAAGAGAATTCTTACTGGAATATCCATTGATTAGACAGCAAGTAACATGAATATCTAGAAAAAGTGTAGCATTTTAATTTGCCAGAAAATGCATGATTGTAAAACAACCACTGGTGGTTTTATATAATTTTATTTCTCTTCTGTGCATCAAAAAGTAAGATCTAAGATCTAAGGGAAGGATTAAGCACATGGTGCTAATATGTTGATATGGTGCTAATAACAGTTGAAGGATTCTTAGAAGGAGACAGGCACATAGTCAGAAGAGAGAAGTTGAAGCCTTGGTACCCCTGCCTCCTGTGGTGTGAACCCCTTGCTTTGGTGCGATTTTAGTGAGTAAAGATAATTTTCCTTATCACATGATGCCCAAATATAAAATGAATGCTTCCACTTGCTCTAGGCTTTTCCCTCTAAGGCAAGACAGTTACTGCTGGCTTTGGGAACCACAGTCTCTTGCAGCCTATCAGCTTGACCAGACAAGAAGGAAGCAGGGACATATGTATATGAGCCTTGGTTTCAACAAAATGTATTTACGAAAACAGGCAGCCAATTACTTAGATTTGGCCCTTAATTTGCAGACTCTGCTCTGAAGAAAAAGACCCATTTTATTGGTCTACAACAGGGACTGAGGCTGCCTGACCACATTTCCTTGTCATGTATCTCTGGTCAGCACCATGCCTATGTAGGCAGAATGTGCTCTATCAGCAGGACCTCCAGTGCCCAGCTGAGTGCTGGAGACTTGGCAGTCCTCATTATAGCTGCTTGCTGGAGCAGGGGACCAGTTCCATTATGAGCCTTCTCTGTCCCAGGGACTCCACCATCCACAGCACTCAAATGGCAACCCATCATCATAATGTAATGATTTAGGTGAGCTAGAAAAAGGGAGTTTTGATGAAAATGAAGGTCTAAAATAAGTGTAGCATTATGACTGCTAAGACTCAAAACCCTGCCGTAATAAACTAACCAATCACAGACACTGTGTTAAATTAGACATCATGTTAATTTAAGTCACTGCTGGCCTCTGGCTTCTCAACAATACTTGAAAATTTGAGAAGGCAAACCTGGATTAGGAATTTGACTAATAATCTATCAGCAGTTCCTCTGAGTGTGAGTGGCCAATAAAGGGAAAGGGACATGCATGAATTCCATTCCCCCACCCCACAAGGATGTTCAACCAAAAAAGAAAAAAAAAGAAAAAGGAGACAGGCACAGCATAAATAAGGTTAAGGTATAAGTTACTACTAAACTCTTCTACCACATCTTTTATCTGATATACAAGGTTCAAAAGCATCCCAGGAGGAAGAAACCTCCCAACGACTTTCTAATTGTTTATAGAGTCCACTCCATGGGATGGAGCCCATAACTGACATTAATATCAAGCATCAGAAAATGAGCTGAGACAGCCCACAGCCCATGGAAGAGTGCCTAATGCAGTTATTTTGCTAAATAGATATCATATTAGAATTATAATATTGTTATACCCACAGATTAATGGATTTCTCAACTCTCAGCAGAAATCATCCTTATGAAAAACATAAAGATTGGGCTGGAGAGATGGCCTAGCGGTTAAGAGCGCTGACCGCTCTTACAGAGGACCCGGGTTCAATCCCCAGCACCTACATGGCGGCCGAGAGCCGTCTGAAACTCCAATTCCAGGAGAACTCCAACTCCAGGGGAATCCGAGACCCTCTTCTGACCTCCGCGGCATTGCACGACACGGGTGCACAGACCTGCATGTAGACAGTACATTGATACACATACAGAAATAAATTTAAAAAAAAATAAAAAAAAAAAAAGAAAAACCTAAAGATTAACAAAGAAACCCACCACTGGCCAATTTTCAGAGAATAAAAAAGATTACAGACTGGTTATACCTGGATAGGACAGCAATATCACACTTATGCCTTCAGAAGAAGCCATAGGAGGTGGACTTACCCAAGGGAATAGAGTTTTCCAGACTGCTGGTCAGTTACCAGTACAAATTCACAGGAATGGTGACAGTATGCAAGAGTCCCATGTAAGCTCAAGACAGATAAAATCACAGCATAGATGTGGGGAAGTGGGTAAGAAACTCCAACCCTACCTGAAAAATAATGGCAAATAATGGCTGCTTGGAAGGAGAGATTCACTTTCCTTTTTTTTATTTTTGATCTTTTCGAGACAGGGTCTCCCTGTAGCCCCAGCTGTCCTGGAACTCACTCTGTAGAGCAGGCTGGCCTTGAACTCACATAGATCTGCCTGCTTCTGCCTCCCAAGTGCTAGGATTAAAGGTGTGCGCCACCACGCCCAGCTGAGATACACTCTCTTTTAAGGATGATACTCTTGATGGGTTAACCAGGCTCCAATGGATGAGTCCACACAAAGAAGTACATGTGGGCACACGAACTTGTCTCTATAGGCTTTACTAAATTCACATGTTAATGTACAGGGAATTTGGTGGTGTTTCCTAAGGAGGAGTGCAGGTATATTATAATAGAAATAGGATCAAAAATGTTTCTAAGAAATTCACAAAAAAATTAATTAAAAGAAGAAAAAATGCAAAGGAAAAGAAATATTTTCTTTTTTTATTGATGCTTGTATATTTCATACATCATTTTCCAATTCAGTTCAGGCATATTTCCCTTTCCTTCCCCCCACCCCCACCCCTACCCATCCCAGATCATGCATTCTGCCGTAACTTTTCTGCATCTTTCTCTGTTTTTTTGTTTTGTTTTGTTTTCATTTTTTTTTAACAATAAGTGATAATTTGTGAGTACAAGCATTCTTCATGTAAAACCAGTTTGCAAGCAGTTGTGCCCAAACCCACACAGCCCATGGGTCCCACCATCCAGCAGGGGGGGCTTGTATGTTCAATCAAGTTGATCAAATGAGTGTCCAGACTATATTGCTGTAGTTTCACCATTCACCCCAATCGCAGCTCTTACATTCTACCATGCCCCCTCTTCTGCAGATTGTTCCCTAGGCTTAGAAAAGGGGCACAGGTGGATGAGAAGCAAAACAGTCTACTTTCTCTGGAACTGTTGTCTTGGACTCTGGTCAATGCTGGCTGTTTCCTTTCCTGGGCTTACAGTTTTTCCAGGAATAACCTTTCGATCCTACTAATGAAGCACAAGCAATTATATATACAGGTATTTAAACAGTACTAATTGTTATGGTAGGTTACTTTGGTATAGACACAGATGTTTGGATGGTATGTTAATTCATGAATTACATTTTTTCTGTTAAATATGACAGGGTCTTACTGTGGCTTATAACATCTCCTAACCATAAGAGGATGTAAGCTTGTGGCATCAGCCATGGGTTATTCCTCCAAGGAGAGAGCTAATAGCCAATTAGATTTGGAATATACAGGCATATGGCTGCCTCTGCTGCACAGTATTTCCAGGCAGGTGAGGTGTAGCTGGTGCTGACGGAGGAGTCTTGCTTGACTCAAGGAGACCCGTATTTGCTTTATTGGTTTGGTGCCCTTTGGTAACACTCTCTGGTATTTCAGAGACCATCTGTACACTTGCATGTGTGGTCTCAATACATCTTTCCCATGTTAACGTCAGGTCTTATATTTTCAATTGATACATTACTCAATAAAAGATGCCTTGAAAGACACTACATCCCAGCCACTGCCATCAGTGATGTTTGTAAACAACACATTCTTTCAGGCCAGGTGATGCCCTGCCCCATGCCCTTGCAAAACAGCTTGGGGCAATCTGTTGGAACATAGACAAAGCATGGACAGTAGTGACTACATTTTTCCAGTGTTCACATTGCATATCAATCTAACAGTAATATTTATTACAAACACAGACTGCTTATATTTTCAATATTAAATATTTTCATGAACTTTATATTCCTATTATTCAATTTGGAAACAAATACCTCACTGATTTAGATACAAATTATACAAAACAATATTAATGTAAAAGAAAAGTCCAGGTGAAATAGATTAAAACACAAATTATAAGCTAGATATTCCTTGAAAATAGAAAATAATATCTTTTAATATATCTTGAAAGATATGTCAGTTCAATATTTTTTGGAACTTTTCCGGGATGCTAAAATTAAATAGTTAAAAACTAAAGTAGATTGACTAAGAAAAGTAAAACAAAGAGCATGGTTTTGAAAAATAAAATAATGAAATTATTAAAACATGAAATTAAGGTGTAGATTAATTATACTCATATAATTTGGAAGGGTCTCACAAATGTGTCATTGTTTAAGTCTATTTTCTTTCGAAGCTGATTGATATCTGATGGACTTTTCAGCAAACACATTTTTTTTTCCTTTGTGGACTTTAGTATAATCAGCAACACCTAGACCGTGATTTATCTTTAAGGGAAACCAAAGCTAAAGAAGTCTGTGTTTGCTACCCTTCCAGAACTTAAGAAGTCTGTTAAACCAAAGTTCAGATGGCTCATTTTCAGGAGGTGTTATTAATTACTCCCTTCCTTGGTGACTGAAAAGCAGATGCTATAATTAAATGACAGAAGTGTCATACTTCAGGCAATACGAATAATACGCCCAACATTACTCATTAACAAGCAGAAATGAATCCATTGTTCAGAGAAAATTGCAGCACCTTACTTAAGTACTTATACAGATGATGTTAAGATAAAAGAATGTTTGGCAAAGGCTCTCAGTGTCCTGAAGCCAGAGCCCACCTGACTCTGGGTGCTCAGACCGTTGTTTCTCAATTCCTGATGAATCATTCAAAAGAATATACTGAAACACTGCATGAGTCTTTTCTAAATATCAACCTCCAAGTCTGAATAAAAAATCTTATTTTCATTCATTCTTGTGTATACATATAAATACTAGAAGTATGTAAAAACAAAAATAAAAATGCCTTACCTTTAAACGAAATCAGGATGTACCATGACGTTAAAATGATCCCTAATTAGGATTCCACATGACTCTTTCCAAAGACCTTTGGAGTTAGACCTCTTCTTACTCCCTCTCTGGCCTACCCTCCCTCCCATTCCTCTCACATCTATTCTATCCTCTCATGCCCACTCCCATGTATATTTCTGCATTCTATCTCCCTTCCTGACTGAGCATGGATTGTGACCAGCTGTCTCAAGCTGATGTCGCCAGGACCTTCCTAACCTGATGGACTACACCTCTAAAGTGGGAACCAAAAACTTCTTTCTCTCTTTACAAAAATGGTCCCTAGCATATTTTCCTTGTACCTTTTTGAATGATGAAGAAGTGTCATATAGATATGTATGGGAATGAAATTTTATGGCAGCTTACCTATCATTTATATAGTGCCAGATAACTTGAAAGTTCACATGCTAAAATCTATTTATATAATTTACAACACATTAAAAATAAAAGCAAAGTAAGTAAAAATAAAAGCCAAATCCCCATTTGATTATTTAATATAAATTTATGTCAGTTATGTCAGTGTGGTTATAAAGTGAATTATATGGTAAAGCTCCGGCAAACTATAAATCACTCTGACTAGTGCTTTTTCTTCTGTCACAATACATTTTCCAAATAGGGCATAATGTTTATAGTAGTGAAATATATGACTTAATAAACAGCTCTCAATGGTGATGAAATGCCAAAATGAAGCAGAAGTGTTTGATAACCACAAAATCAAATGTTGGTAGTACCTGTCAGTGTGACAGACAATGTTCCTACCAGTACCAACTTCACACAACAAAGGATTCAGCAGTTTAACAAAATTAATCCAAAGCCCTAGTACTATTTAATCACTTTGATATTTTTGTCAACTGATAAATCAAACATGTTATAACTAGATTCAGAACAAAGGCATTTTCTATGGCAAATTTATAAATTATAATTATTTGTATTATCTAATATAAAATTTTTCTTTGAATGCATGTATTATTAAATGTTTTGCTGTTACACAGGAGCACAGCCATTCCTTCTGTATTGTCACAGAGGTTGTTGCTGCTGTTGTTTCATTTATTAGTAGCACAATCTTGCCTCAGACTCATGATCACATCCTGTCTTAGCATTCTGGTACTAAGGTCAGCAGCATACACCACAATGCCCAGCTCAACTTTTTATTTATTTATTTATTTATTTATTTATTTATTTATTTATTTATATTTATTTATTATGATTATTATTTATTTATTTAATCTGTATGGTATGAGTGTATTGCCTACATGTATGTATGAACGTATTGTCTGCATGTATGTAAGTGCGCCTGTGTCATTCAATGCCTGTGGCAGTTGGAAGATGTCAGATCCCCTGGAACTGGAGTTATAGACAGTTGTTAGCTTCCATGTGGGTGCTGGGTATCAAACTCAGGTCCTCTGCAAGAGCAGTCACAGCTCTTAACACCTGAGCCATATCTCCAGCCCCCAGCCCCACATTTTTAAATCTCAACTCTGAACATGTGACTACTGGGCCTTAAGCAGAATGTACAATATTTTATGTGAGCAAATATATGGAAACTTTTGCAAACTATATATTGAGAGATAAAAGGAGTTAATAGATTGTTAAAAATTATTATTATTAAATACAAAGTAAAACGAGTTGGGAATAATTATCTTTATTTTTAATTAAATATGTATGAAAAATCATAAAATATCAATTATGGGATATATTTGACAGAAAATAAATTATTTAGTAATAAAACTTCATATATATATTTTAGTTTCCACTTTGGTACTCCTACTCCTACATACATATTCTGTCAGTGACTAGTATGAATTGACTTCGAATAAGCAGAGCTCAGGAGGTTCTGGGAAGCAGCTTGTGGCCCAGAAGTGGGTGGGCATCTGAACACAGCCAACTGGCAGCAAACCGCCCACTGATAAGGGACAAAGCTGTCGCCCTGACACTAGGCCCTTTGTTCTAGGAGGAGACATCTTGGTCAGCAACAACTGTTACCTGCCTTACACAGGACCTTTGTGAACAGCCTCTCCCAACTTCTCTGGAATTAAGGACACATGTCTCATTTTTCAAACTTTCTCTTGGAATGTTGCTCCTTCACAGGCTGGCTAACAGCTGCCAACTGTTCCCTGTATGAATCTGTAACCTTGGAGAAATAAACTAATGTTCTGCAAAGAGACAGTCATAACCGAAGTGATTCTATCACCTTGTTGCTGCTTCGGGTCTTGGCTCCCGGGGGAGCAAGGGGAGGATTTATGAAGAGTGGAAAGAGTCATTTTCTTCAGCTCTTTTGGACAAAATAAGTGAGGGAAGATGACAAATGTGTCTCTGTCCACAATGCATCTCGTACAAAGAAAACAGAGACTTCCAATGAAACGTTACAAATGCAAAAGAATGTACACATTATAAGGATATAATTTCATATCAGAACATCAACGTTCTCTTGCACAGGGATGCATCCTCAAGTGTGATGGTGTACAATGCAGCACAAAGTGATAACACGACAACAATTACAACAGAACCCACCACATCTGAATTCCTCCATGCAGCATTATTAGTAAATAAGCCCGGATTCTGTTTCAAACTTTGGTATTACTTAATTGGCAAAACAACCTTTGAATTTTCATACTTCAGATGAGAACACTAGGCTGCAGAGATAATTTCTTTTCCAGAAAAAAAAAAAGATTTGGATATTAGGCTATCAAAATTCACATCACAATTTAAGATACTTCTGTGTGAGTTTCCTTAATTTTTATAGCCTTAATGTAAAGCAAGAATGAAAATTGAAAACATTTGAATATGGGAAGCACAACTTCATCCAAATCACTCTCATACTCATCCAAGTCACTCCTCAATGCAAACCAGATGTTTACAGTTGGGGGGGGCACCTCATTGCGTACAGTTGAGAGGGGAAACATCATTGTTTATAGTTGGGAGGTGAGATCTCATTGCTTAGAGGTGGGAGAAGATGTCCAGTGCTTATGTCTATTACTGAAGTTAGGAGGAAATGCCCAGTGGTGGTTAGGGATATTCAGTGCTTATATTTGGGAGGAGATGTCCAGTGTTTACAACTGGGAGTAGATCTCCCATTGCTTGTACTGAGAGAGAGATACTTAATAGTAATTGCTCTGTAGTTTTTTATTGCCAAGTTCAAATTTCTAATAAAATAAATTCTGTAAGATGAATAAATACACACATTCTTTTTCAAAAAATAGTTTTAAAGACTATGAAAATATTCAGAAAAGCTATGATATGAAAAACCACAGTATGTTAATGTGTAATTAATATGCAAAGTCGTTCAGTTGAATTATTGTGGAGATCTTACATCCCAATCTCCGCCTTTGTCCCAAAGTTTTTTGAAAATAGACATGACTTAATAATGTGCCCAATACTAGTAAAGAAATGTTTCTTTTCACTCACCAAATTCAACAGTGAATAAGAGAATTTTATTCTATTATTCTAAATCAAAATGTTTTCTTCATGCACATCTTTGTTCCTCTTTCATTTTTTTTTATTTTGTTTCCTCTTGACACCTCTCACCCACAGAATGAGTGACACCAAATAAAGATGCAAATAGCCCCTTCTTCTTGGGTTTTGACACATGTCTCCTGGAGAGTGATTTCTCAGGTTTATTTTTGCCTTGACCTATGGGTAATGGAGTTAGTTTTCAACAAATTACAATATGATGTGTGATGAAAGAAGTAAATCTGAAAAGATTTTCATTATAAACATCATTAAAAGGATACTTTCATCAACTATATTCAGAAACTTTGTGCACAAAATGTGCTTGTTCCCACATGTTCATAAAAGAGTCAAACTTAAGGGGCTGGAGAGGTGATTTAACAGTTAAGAGCAAGAGGTGCTCTTGCAGGGGTTCAAATCCTGTCACCCACATAGCAGCTAAAATCCTTTCATAATGCCAGTTCCAGAGATCAAATGCCTTCTTCTGGCCTCCTGAGACATTGTATTACAAGGGTGAACTTACATGCATTCTGGCATAACACACGTATATGTTACAGAAAAATTGTGAGGACTGAGCCAAAGTCAGGTTCACCTACCTAGGGCTCAGGAAACATTGCAGAAGAGGGGGCAGAAAGAGTGCAAGAGCCAGGGAAGTGATGCAAGACCAAACATAAACAAATGCTACAGGTTCCTGGGATCCTGCTCATATGAACCTACAGCATTCCTTTCAACATGCACAAGACCCATGCAAGGTCAGCTGGACAAAAACCCAGCACAGAAATGCAGAAATGGGTAGCAGAGCCAAAATGGCTGAGGAAATATTGGCAGCAGGTGACAGTCAGGTGAGGAAGACCTGGCCTTCTTTAGAAAAGGGACTACAAATAGGCTGATTACAGCTCAGGGGATGAGCTGACACTGAGGAGAGAGCAGGAAAAGTAAATTCTGGGGATGACCTGGCACTGAAGAGTGAGCAGGGAAAGTAATTCAGGGGATGAGCGGACTCTGAGGCGTGAGCAAAGAAAGCAATTTAGGGGATGACCTGGCACTGAGGAGTGTGATCAGGGAGAGTAATTTGGCACAATAGACACTAGCACAAATGACAGAAGGTGTGAACCCTGTGGGGGGGCCGCAGGACGGTCCACAGGGAGAAGCAGGTATAAAGGTGACTAAGACTGACTGAAAAATTACGTAGGAAACACATAAAAAATCAATAAAAATGAAAAAGAATTTAGCAGATAATAGATAAACAGATACTTAGATAAATAGATAATTTAGTAGATAATAGATAATGATATCAATGGATATTTCCTATGGGACAGACATTCTTTGTTATGTAAAGTAATTGATCTTATTTCAGTATGGTTTGAAAACAGGATCATTTGGTTCAGGTGTACCTATGATCTTCTGAGTCATCCTTAGTACTGCCATCATACACAAAGCAACGGCATGTGTATGGAATAATGTAATATTGCTACATACCTTGCAACTCCATAAATAATGATTATCAATGTTGCAATATATGTTAGGTCTATGTATTACAACATTGAAATTTGAAAAATATAAACTTTTTAAATTTTATTTACTATTTTTATATTATGTGTATGAGTGTATTACCTGAATGTTTATGTAAGCCCACCTGTGTCCAACAATGGCTTCAGAGGTTAGAAGAGGGCATTGGATCCCCTGGAACTGGAATTAGACAAGTTGTTAACTGCCATGTGGGTACTGTAATCAAACCTGGGTCCTCTGCAAAAGCAGTCAGTGCTCTTTACTGCTGAGCCATCTCTCTAGCCCAAGAAAACATAAACTCTTACATGAGATTCAAAGTCAGCTAAAAAATAGACAATAATTTTGTTGACATTCTATAAACTTAGGGGAGATAAATCTCACCTGTGTTTTTCTGTGAATGTGCATCTGTGATTTGACAGATTGTATATAATCTATTATATTAGGTCAAGGAAAGCTTTCTATAAATAAAAATTGAAATCTTTACATACATGTTGAATACATGTTGGATGGAACAATTTGCTTCCAGGTGCTGTCTCTGGGTTCTATGGTAAATTATTCACAGAGCCCCATTCTTCCTACCCAGGAGCTTAGCTGCTACGGCAGCCATTAACAAAGCTCCACATTATCTCAGGAACACATTGGAAAAGCCCGAACTGGACAGCCACTATATATAAGCTACTGTAGTAAGCAAAAGAGTAACACTTCACTGAAGTCCCTTGATATCCATGATTTTTTTTTTAAATTACTGACATAATCTTTCAAAAAACTTTCCTAAAGAAGCATTGAAAGCCCCATGGGCTACATTTAATTTCAAAGAGAACATTTATCCCTATACTTCCAAGCAGTGTAAAAGACAAGTTGGAGAATGTAATACTGAGTACTTTTGTTCTGTAGATTGTTCAATTAGTCTTTCCACGTGAATTTTAAAACTTTTGGAAGTTAAGCCCCATGAAAACAGATAAGGAGACAATAGGTGGATATGCAGAAATTCTAAAAGGTTGATTATAGGATAGTTATGACTATAAATAATGCTTCAATTATTTCACTCACCTGAGTATGTTTTGTAAAAAGGTAAATCGAAACAAGACCATAGAGGAATGAGGTACAGAGAGGTCCTGGATCACAGGCTTCCCTTGAGGACATTGGCTATAGTGGGTAATAGTACAATTCCAAAGGAAAAACAAAGGGCTTATTGCTGTTGTTGTTTTGTTCTTATTGAAAAATGGGAGCCTGTTTATTTCAAAGCCACGATATCAACATAGTTGATAAAGGAGGCTCCCTGCCAACTTAGGAGAGGGCAAGATGACATAAAACCAAGCGATGGCTTATACTTTGGAAGAACAGCTTTTCTTCATCTCAGGGAAAACAAGAAAGAGTACACTCAAGGGCAGATAAATTCTTTTTTTTTTTAATATAATCTTTTTTTATTTTTTTTTATTAATTTTATTTATTTCTGTATGTGTACGAATGTACTGTCTGCATGCAAGTCTGTGCACCCGTGTGGTGCAATGCCGCGGAGGTCAGAAGAGGGCGTCGGATTCCCCTGGAGCTGGAGTTCTCTTGGAGTTGGAGTTTCAGACGGTTCTCAGGCGCCATGTGGGTGCTGGGGATCGAACCCGGGTCCTCTGCAAGAGCGGTCAGTGCTCTTAACCGCTAGGCCATCTCTCCAGCTCCAGATAAATTCTTAAACAGGAAATCTGGAAAGCTAGTTAACTGATGTCTGTTTTAATTTTACATGGAAAAATAACAAATAAGGCTATCTCTATACAGTGAGACATCAAGATGTAAAAAGGAATGCCCATAATAATGACCAAAGCAAGCACAGTAGGGGGCTCTCACCTGTGACCTATCAGGAGCAAAGTGGAAGCTGTAGCTGACACTGGCAACCAGAGTTTCCAAGGACTCTAACCTCTTTTTTGAATAAGGCCATAAGAAGACAGATAGTGTTTATGGGTGAATTTCACAGCATTTTCTACAAAACTAAAACCACAAGCAAAATCACCTGGAAGAGCGCAATAGTGAAAACCACTGGTAAAGGAACACAAGAAATAAAAACTATTAATTTGGAGAACAACCAAAATGATAGGATAATGATGACAGTATGATATGCCTGATTAACATGACCAGCTAATAATTGCTTAATGATTACCCTGTGCCAGGACTCTGATTAAACCTTACATCACATGTACACAGGTGATGCTGTCCTTCACATATTTTAATTAGTCAAATGGGACACAAAGTGAATAGCCTAAGATCACAAAAATAGTAGGAGATTAAAACAAGCCTAACAATATGAATCTAAAAATTCCTTTGAAGGTATGTTGAGCTGAGAGCGAATGAATGAGAGGAAGAAAAGATATACTAATTATCAGGTATAATATTAGACTATTAGGAGAGGGCTTCTAAATTTACCAAGATGTCCTGTATGAAATTTGCAAAATTTCAGTAAAAACATGCTAAGGAAAAAAAATTAGAATCTAAGCACTAACTGTAGGCATTTGGATTAAGATGCACACACCCAGCCCAGGTGTAATAGTAGACCACTTTCATCCTAGCACTCAGGATGCAGAGAGGCCAGCATATCTCTGAGAGATAAGGGCCAGCCTGGTCTACATAATGAGTTCTAGGCTACATTGTGCTCCAGGGAAACTCTTTCTCCATCTCTGTCTCTCTGTCTCTCTGTCTCTCTGTCTCTCTTGTCCAGTAATTGAGTTGGTAAACCAACAACACCAAAAAAAAAAAAAAAACCAACAACAACAAAAAAAAAAAAACCAGTCATGAACACAGTCTTAGCAAGAACTTTGGAAACCCTAAAATTCAGAAATAATTTATGCAGCTCCAGGAGAATGAGTAACTTCTAAAATATAATCCCTTTGCATTCAAGCCACATAGGGTTTTTCCCTCAACTTGTTTTTGCAAGCTGGCCCTAAATTCACATTCCTCCTTCTTCCATGTACCCAGGGCTGGAATTATTGCCTCATCCCACCACAAGGAGCAATTCATTTGTCTGATAGCTTTCTATATAAAAAAGTTTACTAGGGGATCCTCATATAGAGTTGTTGTTAGTGTGAGGGATATGTCTGGAGCATCCTTATTCTGGAATAATAAACTAATGAAGGCAACACTAGAAATTTCAAGAACATATGCATGATAAGTGAAAGAAAACTCAAACTCATCTATAAATTAAGTTCCTTATACTAATAACTGAACATGAAGACAAAGGTGAGCCATGCATTAAAGTCCTCAAAAACTCAGAGGAATGTTCTGCAGGTGGATGATATAGATCAAGTGCACTGATTGGTTGATAACACAACAAGGAATGAGAAAAGAAAAGCTGAACCATGTCTAGAGATTCAGATGAAATTATTGCCATCCAACCTTTTCTTTTTCAGCACTGGGCAACAAACCCAGGACTTTACACATGCTAGGAAAATGCTGTACAAGTGAACTTACATCTCTAGCATTTTCTAATGCAATGTCAGTGCACTGAGTATCATCCAGTAGAGCCAGAATTCTGTTAGAGCAATATACTAGTAAAACGCTTCTTTCAGAAAATAACTGTGGGAGGTAATATAGTTCAAGTTATTTTCAAAGAATACTTACTTCAAAGAAAAAGTGAAAAGATAAAGAACATGGAGGAGGATTCTTTCTTCTTGAAGTGGCCAAGAATGACAAGAATATAAAAGATTAAAATTAACCAGTTTCAAATTGAATAAACAGTTTATTGAGTGTACAATGAGGACAGTTGACTGGGCCTTAACTAGAGCACAGCCTGCAATGATAGGACAATGGACTAGAGAGGGGGTGTCCCGGTTTGGGGGGTTTGGGGGGGGTATTTGTTCAGCTAAGATGAGGTTCTGTGTGCATTTCCTCACATATAATTCATGCCATGCAAAGGAGAGTAGTCCAAATTGGCCAGTGCACAATTCTGGGAGCTTATTATGAACTACTGTGCACAAAATTTCAAATCATACTATTTTTATCAGCCACATAAAAGGCACATAAAAGCCAGGGAATTTAGAGTAGTCCTGATTAATCAATGTTCAGTTCTTGTCAGAAGCTTAGGAGCCACTACTCCACAGTAGCCTTTGGAGGTTTCAGAACAATGTTTGTAAACATTCCTTAAAGGAGCCCATTCTATTTTTGTCTTTTCTTTTCAATAGCCTGTCCACACTAAACAATGCCCTAGTACAATTGATGAAGATTTGAAAGACAACAGGAGAACAACAAATGTAACATTACCACATTCGCCATGAACTTTTCTTTTTTCTTTGGTATTTTTGAGACAGGGTCTCCCTTTAGTCCCAGCTGGCCTGGAACTCTCTATGTCAACCAGGATGGCCTTAAACTCACAGAGATTCACCTGCCTCTGCCTCCCTAGTGCTAAGATTAAAGGCATGCGCCACCACGCCAGGCCGCTAGCCCTGAACTTTTAACAATGCAGTAGTCTACAGTTAAACAGGAGGTTAAGGATTACATCCTTTACAAGGATGGATTTAGAATAATTTATCAAGACTTGATCAATGAGACGAATTTGTAATGTGCAATATGTACAAATGTGTAATACACACCACTGTTAAATGAAAGTCAACAGCAGTTTTGATTACAATTATGCACTTAACAATAGATCTCTTCACATTTTTTCTCTTCCTTAAGTAAGTTTATGATTTCAATGATATATTCAAAGGTCTTAATTATGTATTCAATTTTATTATTTGAGGGATAATCTAGTGACACCTAGATCTCATCCTGATTCTAAAAGATGAATGTAATTAGCAGGCATACCTCTGTACTATGCTGGTTGTATAATTTATTGTCTACATTATCACAAAGCCTTGCATTTATTTTTCATTATGCAGGAAACTATATATATATATAGATATATATATATATACAAATATATATATATATACATATATATATGTATATATATATTTGATATTAGGTATTAGAATTATCAAGACAAATCTGAATTGCACAACACAATATTTAGTAAAAGATAGACTCAAAAAAGTCACTATAACACGCTATTACATAACATTATCAATATTATTCTAAAAATTCTGAGTGCAGCTAAAGAAACTTCAGCAAATTCAAACCAGGGGTAAAAGCCCTCATGAACTAATTTGATATGTTATTAGAAGAAAAAGAATGGCTTAATGAGACACTCCATGATCGAATGAATTCATGAGATCGCAGTGATAAAATATGCAGGTTAGAACACAACAGAAAGGGGCATGTAGGGGCTGTTTACTATGTTAGTACATAGTGTCAGAGCATCTTTCTTTCCTATAGTACACATGCTAGATAATGTGTTTGACATATATTATTTGAGAAATATAAACCCTTATTGTTACTAGAAGAAATAATAAAACTGATATTTTATTTTTCTTTTGCATAGTGCAAAGCATTTCAACAATAACTGGATAAAATTGGGGCTGGAGAGATGGCCCAGCAGTTAAGAGCGCCGACCGCTCTTACAGAGGACCCGGGTTCGATCCCCAGCACCCACATGGCAGCCGAGAACCGTCTGAAACTCCAGTTCCAGGAGAACTCCAGTTCCAGGGGAATCTGACACCCTCTTCTGACCTCCGCAGCATTGCACGACACAGGTGCACAAACTTGCATGCAGACAGTACATTCATACACATACATAAATAAATAAAAATTAATAAAAAAATTAAAAAAAATAACTGGATAAAATAAACTTCAATAGAGACAAAATTAAACTCAAAGAAAGATTCTTCATAGCTGGTACAGAATCATGAGTATCTAAGGTTACAAAGCCAAATAGCAGGATGCAGATTTCAAAGCAGCTTCTCAATTAATAATGCAACAGAAGCTATGTAATTGCAACATTATGCAAATTCATAAGAAGTAAAATTTTAAAAACTGAATATTACATATGTTAAATATTAGCATGTTAGAAACTCTAAATAAAATAATTAATGCTGTGTAATGTTGAGAGAAATGTGAAAATGTTTCTGTAACTATCTCAGTGTGTACAGTTCTTAATTTTTGGAGGATGTTAGAAATGCTTTCTTCACAGGTAAAGGCAGGGTGCTCCTCAGATTATGACAGGGATTGTTCAAATAAATATATTGTACATTAAAAATGACTTAAAGTACAAATGCATAAATACACTTAAACTGAAAGCCATATCTCATCAACACAGCATACTGTAATATCCTTATGAACACTGATTAACTGTAGTCTGTAGCCCACCACCACTAACTAGGATCCTAACAGAATTTTATAATGGCATATTGGCAGCTCAGGAACTTGACAAAATTCTGAATATGAAATAAAGCTCCTTTTTTAATTTTTTAAGTTTCATATATATGTATGTATATATATTATTTATATCACTGATACCATCATAAATCAAAAACCCTGACATAAGTCAGACCATATATATATATATATATATATATATATATATATATATATAGTGAATATTACATATGATATTCACTTTCAGGTCTACTAGTATCTCCCAGATTTTCTCCTTTGCCAATATCTTATTGGAATATGATAAATAACCATTCAATACGTTATAAAATATATGTTAAATGGGAGTACTTATAAAATTTTAGAGATTCAAAAAAATGATGTGTTATTAGAAAAAAACAGAGTGTTTTGGTACAGCACATTGGCTTTAAGTAATTCCCTTTTTTGGCATACAGAAATATATTGCTAATAATAACACCAAATTTTTTCTAGTTTATTGATAATGTAGAAGTGAGCAAAAGTCCTTTCTCTCATAAAGTTTTATATTGTAAAAGACAAAGTACATGCAGTATGTCATCAAGAGATGACTTTAACATTTGGTAATTTTCAGTTGTATATAGAGATACAAGTTCAACTTGAATGCAGAACACTCATCAAAGAACAATCTAAAAACTCAGTGAAAGTCAGGAATAATAAAATACTCAACAAAGTATTGCTATCTTATGTAACCATTTTAACGTTTTCTGATTATCCATTGACTCTTCATTACCACCTGAACCAAAATAAGTAGACACACACACAAAAAAAACAAAACAAAACAAAACAAAAAAAACCACTAAGAGAAGTGTCCCTGTATTCTCAAGTTCACAATTCGACTGCACCTGAAAAACATCATTCAAAAATCAATGCTCTACAAGGTTAAGTCTTGAAATTGTAGATTGAATGTAAATGACATGAAAAAGTCAGACTGAGATTAGGGATTTAAAGACTCCTAAATAAACCTAAACCTGGCATATTTTGCACTGAAAATCCGGGAATTATCTACTAAAAGGCATGCCCCTGTATAGGAGGTACAGGGGTTTGAAAGCAAAAGCAACATGACTTTCACGTGGTTTTCTTCAAGTATTTAAAAGCTATTGTGAGGGATCTCAGCATATTCTGAAAGATTCCTAGATTTGAATTTTATTTCCTATGTATGATCTTCAAAACAGTAAATCAATAAGTGAACTCATGTAATTAGGTTCTAGTCAGATCTAACTGTTGTTATAAAAGAAGGCATTTAGATGGAGAAAGGCAGGAGCTGGATGAATAGAGGAGAGACCACAAGAGGACACAAAGAGAAGGGCAGGGTGCAATCCTGCAGAGTGGCCTCAGGGAAATTCACCCTGCTAAGTCTTAGACTTGCATCCTGAAGAAATGCAAGGAAAATCATTTATCTTATTTATGTCTTTCAGTTTGAGGTCTTTTGTTATTGATAATATTAGCATTTTATACTGCCTTTGCTACCTCATAATGGGGTATTGTTGCAGCAGTTTTCTAAAAATGTGGTAGTGTCTTTGAAACTAAATAAGGAATAGAACACAGAAGTAATTTGTGATCAGTATTTTAAAAACAACCAGGATTTGCCTTAAGTATTTTTTCTTTTTTTTTTATTGATGCTTTGTGTATTTCATACATCATTTTCTAATTCAGTTCAGGCATATTTCCCTTTCCCTTCCCCCCACCCCACCCTACCCCATTCCAGATCATGCATTCTGCCATAACTGTCCTGCATCTTTCTCTCAGTTTTTTTTTTCATTTTTTAGCAATAAGTGATAATTTATGAGTACAAGCATCCTTCTTGTAAAACCAATTTGCAAGCAGTTGTGCCCAAACCCACACAGCCCCTTGGTCCCACCATCCAGCAGTGGGGGCTTGTATGTTCAATCAAGTTGATCAATGGTTCCAGGTAAGCATGTATTTCCCATTCACCCCCATCTCAGCCCTACATCCCACAGCCCCTTTTCCGAGATTTTCCCTGGGCTTAGAAAAGGGGCACAGGTGGATGAGAAGCAAAACAGTATCTTATTCTCTGGAGCTTGTCTTGGACTCTGAACAATTCTGGCGTGTCCTTTCATGGACTGACAGTTTGTTCAAGATAACCTTTCGATCCTACTGTGAAGCACAAGAGTTAGATATATAGGTATTTAAACAGTACTAATATGTTGTTGCTTTGGTACAGACACAGATGTTGGATGGTATGTTAATCATGATACATTTTTTCTTCTGTAAAATGACAGGGTCTTACTGTGGCTTATAACATCTCCTAAACTTAGAGGATGTAAGTTTGTGGCAACAGCCGTAGGTTATTCCTCCAGGAGAGAGCTAATAGCCAATTAGATTTGGGATATTCAGGACTATGGCTGCCTTCCTGCCAGTATTTTCGGGTCGTGAGGTAGCTGTGCTGATGAGGAGCCTTGCTTGACTCAAAGAGACCATATTTGCTTATGGTTTAGTGGCCTTTGAACACACTCTGTATCCAGAGACCATCTATACACTTGCATGTTTGGTCTCATACACCTTTCCCATGTCAACATCAGTCTCGAAAGCAGGGCCTTATCACCTCTCTTCTTGCAGGTATCCCACTTTAGAGGCAAGGACCTTTACCTTTGTGGGGCTTGGATCCCCTGCCCAACATCTCCTTGTAGAATAATCCATTGCCGATGTCAGAGCTCCTGTATATATTTTGCTTAAGGTAGCTTAAGGAGACTTTAGTATTATATTTGGTTCTGAATAGAGAATAATCCTTTTCAATTCCTATGTCTATTAGCCACTTAAGAAAGCAGTTTAACCGGTTTTATAGAGATTACCTCTATAATAGTTGTCTCCAATTTACACTTGGAGAACGACATCATCATCAATTTCTCCTGTTCTATGGGGGGGGAGGTAAGAAATTCTCCCCTATCTAAAAGTTGAGGCACCTAGAAGGTAAGTTTCGTTGGACTCATTATACATAGTTGTTGCAAGAGAGACACCAGACTTGATGTTTGTAGCAATCTGAGGCTTTTTTCCTTTCAATGTTCAGACCAGCCAACCTTTCTGTTGGCACTTTCTGGTACATCCTACTACTGCAAATGCTACTTTTCTTTCTCACCATTAAATTGGTGACATTTGGACCTGTTGGAACATACAAATTTTTCCAGTAGTTATTTTAATTTGAATTGCAAGTTTTTGACAAAATTCATATCTATCGTATCCTCACCATTTTTTTATTTTTGTTTTTTTACCCATGATCTCCAGAAGGCATTGTATTATATCTTTATAGGTGGATGTCAAGGCACAGATTCATCAAATTCACCCTGCTAGTTTGGGTGACTGTGATTAACTTGGGAAGCAATTTAATTTTATGATAAATCATCTTATAGGTGAAGAGAAACTACAAGGTGATCTGTACAACAAAAATTATGAGAACATTTGTATGTGCCATCCCAAAGTTATTTATACAGATTTTATGTAGAACAAACGTGACACCCGACATTTATTCTCCATTTAACTCAATGACTTCCAATCAGACAGCAGCTGCACAGAAATAAGATGGAATTTGACAATGGGACCTCATTAAATCAAAAGTTTCTGTACATAAGAAACAATAAGGATTGAAGAGAAAACCCACAGAGTGGAGGAAACCTTCACTGAGATACATGCGTATGAGATTAATTTCCAGAGTATCAAGCTACTCAAAAAAAAAAGAGAAAGAAAAAAGACAATCACTCAAAGGATGGAGCAAGATCTGAATAGAGACTTCACAGAGGACGAATTAGAGATGGCCGAGAAAACATCTTAAGAAGTGTTCAACATCTAAATAATTAAGAGAATGCAAATTTAAAACCACTTTGAGAATCATCTTATCCAATAACTGAGATAGCAATACGAATGATACAGGCACTCGAGAGTGTGAGGGGAAGGGAAGCACGTCATCCATATGCTTGGGAATGTAAACTTGGTAAGCAAATGAAATGTGGGAACCCTTAGAGATCAAATGAGCCTTCCATTTGACCCAGTCATACCACTCCTGGGTATATACCCACAAGACACATTTTACTGCAGAGATACATGTACAGCTATGTTTATTGCAGCTCTGTTCACAATAGCAAAAAGCTGGAACCAGCCCAGGTGCCCCTCAACTGATGAGTGGATAGAGAAAATGTGGTACATGTATACGATGGAGTTCTATGCAGCGGTAAAGATGGACAACATCATGAACTTTACAGGTAAATGGATGGAGCTAGAAGACATTATGTTAAGTGAAGTAACACAGTCCCAGAAAAACAAATGACAAATGGTTTCCCTCATATGTGCTTGCTAGTGCCAATAACCCAGATATAAATATTTCTCATGGAGAGGGATGCATATTAAAAGAACAACGACAGAAAGACTTCATCAGAAAACTGACTGAAATGGTGAATTGGAAAGGGTAGGAGGGGCGGGAGAGGGACATGGGTGTATATTCGATTAATGCATATTTAATTGATGTAAGTTCAACAAGTATCCAGTTTTGACCAGACACTGTCTACAGGTAACATGGTGTTTTAGGACTTAGTAAAAGTAAATATGTTTATATTAAACAACATTGGTTTACAGGCTCTGATGAAACGGTAATGCCTTAAGTATTTATAGTAATATGAGTGCTTAAGGTGATCTTATTGTTGGTTTAGAAAATGTATGTAGGGGCTGGAGAGATGGCCTAGCGGTTAAGAGAGCCAACGACTCTTACAGAGGACTTAGTTCGATCCCCAGCACCCACATGGCTGCCAAGAACCGTCTGAAACTCCAATTCCAGGAGAACTCCAGTTCCAGAGGAATCCGATACCCTCTTCTGACCTCTGCAGCATTGCAGGACACGGGTGCACACACCTGCATGCAGACAGTACATTCATGCACATACCGAAATAAAAAGAAATAAATAAGAAAATGCAAAATGATGTTTTCTGAAACCTGATGGTAATTTGTTCATAAAACTGTAAAGAATGTGGTGCAACTCTATTCTAAAGATTTTTTGAATGCTGATATTATAGTGATAGATTTGGATGTTTAACTGAGAAGATTTTTAACTAAGAGTTGAAAATGTATCCTTGATTTTCCTTTATGCTAAAAGTAAAGTGTTAGAGTAGAAAGATAAATTGATCAAGAAATTGTGAAGTAAAAGAAAACAAGAACATGAAGATATGGAAAAGGTACGTTCTGGAGAAAGCAGGTTTGGTGAGACACACAGATTCAGCAGTCTTCTCAGCAGAATCTAGGATGCTGCAGGACCATACCAGCAAACATCCTGCCAATTTAAATGAGAGGAGACCTGGACAGAAGAAAGAAGCCAGAAGAGACAATGGCAGTTCCTGACTGTCAATAATAATTCTTAAAATAAAAAAAAGAGGGAAGAATTACTCCAAGGAGATTCAGAAATCAGTAGGGCAATTGATTTTCACTCCTGTTGGAGATCACACCTTCAGGGAGAAAGCTGTCTCTTCCCTAGAGGTCATGGAATTTGGCTAGGCTTGTCTATGGCTTCAGGATTGAAACACTGACCATTGCAGGTTGATGGGGCCATAGCATTCACCAAAGATGTGCCTTGTGTTCTTGAAATGAAATGATTTTTTTCCCAATCAAAAGCTTTTGGACTTTCTGGAGGATATATTTCTGACTTCTTTCTTTTGAAATGTGAAGGGATCTCTAATATTTGTCTCACCACCCTGGATTGGAAACTAACTTGTAATGTTTCAGGATTCCATAACTGGGAAAATCTGTCCCTCAGGATGAATCAGTGTCAATATTTTCCACACTTTATCTATTTGAAATTTGAACTTAGAGAGGATCCTGGAAGCAATGAAATCTTACATGCCTTGAGATCAAATCTGAATCTAACTTGTATGTAAGGAGGATACCAGTTAAGAGGTCAGGTGCCAAGGGCCGAATTGAATACTCAATCCCAAAATTTATATGTTGAAGCTCTAATTCCTAGTGTTTCAAAATGTGGTTATATTTGAAGATAGAAATTTTTAAAGAAGTAATGAGATTGAATGAATCATATGCTCTTATAAGAGGAAATTTGAAACTTCCAATAAGACAGAGGATACATACAAGTAGATAAAAACTCAAGAAAGGGCAGCCAAGCTGGGAAAGAGGCGAGCCGTGGAAGCCAAGCCTGGGGAAGGCAAGCATGGTCACATAAGTCCTAGACTTATGTCTTTCAGAATTATGCGCACATATATTTCAGATGTTGAAGACATCCAATCTGTGGTAATTTTTTTATGACAGTCCAGGAAAACTAATATATATGACAGACAATTCATTAGAATTGCATTCGTCTTAGCACTCTGCTCTTTCCTCCTATTTTATTGTACTTCCTTTAAAAACCACAGCTATGTGGTTTTCTATTCTACACTCATAACACAAACTAAGTATATGTGAAAGAAAAATGAATCATACAAAACCACACTGACGGATTTTGCTTTAAAAATAAACCACAGATGTCAAGGGGGCCCTTAATTGCATTGCAAATGAACTGTGTTCACTCATGACCTTCTACTTTGGTATGAGCCTCTTTCATGTATTCTCTTCATATCCTAAAGTTCTAACACTTAACACTCTCACTCTGAAAGTAAACCATTTCTTATTTTACTGAAAAACTTGAAGAATTAAAGGGAAATTTCTAGCATTTTCCACCTCCATATTTTATCGCTTACCATAATTTAAAATAAAAATGCATTAATTCTTGAGGCAATGGGAATTTAGGTATTAAATAGAATGAATTCATACATCATTATGTTTTATTTTAGCTTTATTTGACCATAAATAATAAGCTTAGTAACTAAATTTGTATGTTATAAGTTCAATAACTCTTTGCCAAATGTTGGTGAAAGGTTGGATATATATCCCATCTTCTAATGCAAAACATATACAGAAAGACAAAAAGATAAGAAGAAAACTACACATTTGTTTCTGTATATCTAAACTATGTATGATTTTATATATTTCCCTTTTATGTTCAATCTAAACATTCCAAAAAAATTTGTATAAATTTTGTATTTTATCTTTTAAAAAAATGAATCCTTGGGAGTCAGAGAGATGGCTCAGTGATTAAGAGCACTAGCTGTTCTTGAAGAAGACCCAGGTTCAAATCCCGGCATCGACAAGGTGGCTAACAGCAGTAACTCTAGTTCCAGTGAAACTAATGCTCTCTTCTGTTCTCCACAGGAACTGCATGACATTGATGCACTTACATACATATAGGCATAGCACTCATAAACATAAAATCTAAATAAATAAATAAATAAGGGCTGGGCACAGTGGCATGAACCTTTGATCCTGGCCATGGGAGGCTGAGGCAGGCAAATCCCTGGGAGGTCAAGGCCAGCTGGGGTTACACAGTCCCTGGTGGGTTGTGACTAGTGAGACCCTGTTAGAAAAATAAATAAATAAATAATAAATTATGACCCAGGCATAATGGTGGAAATCTTTACTCACAGCATTTGGGAGGCAGAGGCAGGTGGATCTCTGGGGGTCAAGGCCAGTATGGTCTACATAGTGAGTTCCAGAGTAGCTGAAGCTACAGGGAGAGCCCATCTCAAAAGGAATCTTTCCCTCATCCCTCTATAAGGGTCTTCCTAGTCCTTACCCGATCTACTATTTGGTTTCCTACAGCATTTACTATCTTATATACTTTATTTACTTTTTATGATACTCTTTCATCCCTCCTTTACTGTAATTGTTATCGATATATCACTTACAACTGGTATGTTCATAGTTAAATTACATTGTTCAATTAAATAATAATGATTTTGAATTCTCCAGGGCCTGTTTATTTTTTTTTTTCAATTGACAAGATAGTTGAATGGGAATGTGACCATACCCCACTGTTCCATTTCTTCACTTCTTTGGAAATTTGCATTATTTCTATGTTCTGCTGAGACAGCTCACTGGAAGCTCCAGAGATTTCCTCAGTGCACCCTACTTCGACAGTCCTTGTTATAAAGGTAAGAGGCCAAGTATGTACCTTAAGACTTATGAAATGGCTGCCTGCCTGCTTCTATGTAGCATTTTGTTTCTAAATTATCTTTAGTTTAATTGCTCTGCGCAAAACTCCAGTTTTCTTCTTGGAACTGTGATCCCATCTAGCATTTAATATGCCACTCTTCAAGCAGTTCAACATTCATAAACATTCAACAATTCTAAATAAAGTGGTCTTCTTTTTTATTATTTATTTATTTTGTATGTGTATGAATGTACTGTCTGCATGTAGGTCTGTGCACCCGTGTCATGCAATGCCGCGGAGGTCAGAAGAGGGCATCGGATTCCCCTGGAACTGGAGTTCTCCTGGAATTGGAGTTACAGACGGTTCTTAGCTGCCATGTGGGTGCTGGGGATCGAGCCCGGGTCCTCTGCAGGAGCAGTCGGTGCTTTTAACCGCTAGGCTATCTCTCCAGCCCTAAAGTGGTCTTCTTAATACTAAGCCTTATTCCTTATTATCACAAAAAAATCATGAAAAACTTAGATTCCCACAGACCATTGTTTATGCCTCTCCTATTTCAGTATCTGCAGAGTATCTCTTTTGGACCTTTACTGATTGCTTCCCTCTAACACCATCAATATACTCTAGTCAGTTTCCCACATCTAGTTCCAAACTGTCCTCCTTCTGTTTCTTAAAAATCAAAGTTTTGTGGTCATCTCTCATATAAAAGGAAGCTCCTTCTTTATGGATAAATCTATTCTGACCAAGTACAAGTTGTGTTTGCTTAGTGTTCCAGTTTGTATTCAATGGCTGCGGCCAAACATTCTAACCAATACCAACTTATGGAAGAAAGAGTTTATTTATCTTACATCTTCAGGGTCACAGTTCATCACTGAGGGAGCCCAAGGTAGGAATTCAAGGCAGGAATCTAGAGTCAGGAGCTGAAGCCCAGGCCATTGGGGAATGCTGCTTATTGGGTTGCTCCCCTGGCTTATGCTCAGACTGCCTTCTTATACAATACAGAACAACCTGCCCCAGGTAATACCACCCACAGTGGACTTGGTTCTCCCACATCACTCAGCAATCAAGAAGATACTCCACAGACATGCTCACAGAATGCTCAAACCAGGTATCTCAAGTTGACAACTAAAGCTATCCAGTACACTTAGTATGAAAGATATCTTTCCAGAAGACTGAAATGGAGTCGAAAGTAATATGTGTCAAGGGGCTATAATGTCTACTTTTTAAGTATAAGTATGTAGAATAATTATTATATTCTTTATCATTCCTCAGAAGCATATGTTACTAACACAGGAAAGGAGGAGAATATCTATACTTAACTCTTGGTTGGACTATATTATATGGAACTTTACAATATTTGTATCCAAGTAATAATTGATATTTGTATACCTGACTCTGTTTTCTGACTATAGAAATAGATTTAAACTTAAGAATTACTGATTGTGTTTTGTACATATCCCAAGAGAAGTCATTAATTTTAAGGTCTATTTTCCAATCTATTTTACTTTATAAATATTGGTAGATTTATCACGAACTTAATATATATTACATATCACAGTCTATATTTAATATATACAATGAATATATAAGAAATAATATAGGAGCTTGGCATGGTGGTACACACCTTAAATACCAGCTCTCAGGAGGCAGACAGAGGCAGATCTCTATGAGATCTAGGCCCAACATGATTCACATAGCAAAATCCTGGCCAGCTCTGGCTAGAGGGAAAGCCTTTCACAAAAGGAAACATGAAGAAAGAAACAGAAAAGAAAGAAAGAAAAGAGAGAGAGAGAGAGAGAGAGAGAGAGAGAGAAAGAAAGAAAGAAAGAAAGAAAGAAAGAAAGAAAGAAAGAAAAGTAGGAGGGAGGAAGGAAAGAAAGGGAGAGGGAAAAATGGAAAGAGAGAGAAATGGAGAGAGAAAAAAAGAAAGAAAGAAAGAAAGAAAGAAAGAGAGAGAGAGAGAGAGAGAAGAGAAGAGAAGAGAAGAGAAGAGAAGAGAAGAGAAGAGAAGAGAAGAGAAGAGAAGAGAAGAGAAGAGAAGAGAAGAGAAGAGAAGAGAAGAGAAGAGAAGAGAAGAGGGAAGGAGGAAGGAATGAAAGGGAGAGGGGAAAAGGGAAAGAGAGAGAAAGGGAGAGGGAGAAAGGGAGAGAAGAAAGAAAAGAAAGGAAAGAAAGAGAAAGAAAAAGAAGAAAGAAAGAAAGAAAGAAAGAAAGAAAGAAAGAAAGAAAGAAAGAAAGAAAGAAAGAAAGAAAGAAAGAAAAAGAAAGAGAAAGAAAGAAATACAGGATTAGATTTATTGTTTACGTTCTAGCAACTGAAGTTACTAATTGTAGTGCAGAGAAATGCAGACGGGGACGGGATCTAAATACCATCAAATGACATTGTACAGAAATCACGAAAATCAATGAAAAAAAAACCTTGTGAGTCCCACATCTTGGAGATAGGAATCAAGCATATTATAATACTTAAAAGATTAAGATGCAACGTGGAGACCCAGGTGAGCATCTCTGTCAACGCTAATCAGAGAAGCTTCTTATGGCACTGGGTGGCAATTATTGTGGAGACTCATAACTGTTCAAAGTGCTGAGAATAAGCGACTGTGGATGCTCACCATTGGATGAGGTATCTTTTTAACTTCCTCCTAAGGCTCAGGCAACAACACAGGGTCATAAAAATAATGGCATAGCCAGAGGATGGGGAGTGCTGTGAAATACTGGCCTCCGGACATGCTGTGGCTGCTGCACATATTAACTGACAGCAGTTATGGTTACCTGAACTGGATCTGCACAAGATCAAGTTGGTCAAAAATTTTGCTGTTAATGGAAAAGTAGCCACAGAAGCGCCAACCCTAGCTAAGGAAATACTGTCAGGACACTTCTGGAGGAGGAAGAGTCCTTTTTCTTTGGGGGAATGGCCACAGTGGACGACCTCACCCCCATGTGCATATGGGGAGCACTAATTCCTCAGTGGGCTAGTTTTAAAAAAGAGGGTTTGAAGTGTATATGGTAAATATACATTTTGTACATGCATGAAATTTTCAAAGAATAAGATGAAAACTAAAAACAAAATAAATCTCAATTTTATATGGTCCAAAGTTTTGACAAAAAGTAATAAAAGGGGCTGGAGAGATGGCCTGGTGGTTAAGAGTGCCGACTGCTCTTGCAGAGGACCCGGGTTCAATTCCCAGCACCCACATGGCGGCTGAGAACCATCTTTAACTCCAGTACCAGGGGAATCTGACACTCTCTTCTGACCTCCACGGCATTGCACGGCCCAGGTGCACAAACCTACATGCAGACAGTACATTCATACACATAAAAATAATAAAATATATAAAAAGTAATAAAAAAATTAGAGATGTCTGAGAATATATAAAAAGTAATAAAAAAATTAGAGATGTCTGAGAAACACCTCAAGAACTGCTCAACATCACTGATCATTAAGGAAATGCAAATGAAAACCACTTTAAGATATCATCTTACTCCAGTAAGACTGGCTAAGATCAAGAAAACAAATGATACCAAGTGCTGGAGAGGTTGTGCGGAAAGGGGAACACTCATCCACTGCTGGTGGGAATGTAAACTTGTACAGCCACTATGGAAAGCAGTGTGGAGAACCCTTGGAAGACTTGGAATGAACTTGCCACCCGACCCAGCCATACCACTCCTGGGCATATACCCTCAAGACTTACGCCACCACAGAGATACATGCACGGCCATGTTTATTGCAGCTCTCTTCACAATAGCAAGGAGTTGGAACCAACCTAAATGCCCCTCAACTGACGAGTGGATAGAGAAAATGTGGTACATCTACACAATGGAATTCTATGCAGCAGTAAAGAAAGACGACATCACGAGCTTTGCAGGAAAATGGCTGGAGCTAGAGGACATCATGCTGAGTGAAGTAACACAGTCCCAGAAAAACAAACGATGCATGGTATCACTCATCTGTGGATGCTAGTGCCAATTACCCAGTTGTAAGTATTTCTTGTGTAAGGCCCCCTGAGCTTTTGTACAAAGCAGTTGGGCATAATGCATTTTGGAAACAACAACAACAACAGAAAATACTGCATCAAAGAACTGACTGAAACAGTGAACTTCTGCTCAAAACAGTCAACTTCCCCATGGAAAATATTGAGAAAGACTAAGAGATGGAAAGCATGTTTGGCAGAATGCACGAGCTCTGGTGGGGTGGGGGAATGAGCGGGAACATGGGTCTAGATTTGTTAAAAATAAAAAAAAATAAAATAAAATAAAGAATATACAAGCACAAAAAAAAAGTAATAAAAAAAGATTGCAGCATTTATTTATAAATGGTTAAAAGATTAAGCCATGGAGACAGGTCTTAAATCCCAGCCCACTGAAGGCAGAAACAGGGGAATCTCTGTGAGACTGAGGCCAGCCTCATCTACATAGTGAGTTCCAGGCCAGCTGGAGGTACTGAGAGAAACATACATAAAGTTAAAACTATTAATTTAGCACATATTTTATCCTGAGGAAAATGCAATTTAAAATCACCAATGACAGCAAACCAGGTGGCTATGAGTACCCTTTCCATAACTTACGTGTACTATCTTCCTATTTGCCACATAAAACGATGAGTTCACTTCTCTGGAGAGTTTCACAATTTTGTTTGGAATGCCTGGAGTTGGCTGTGGATGTATTTATACATATAATCCCTGCTGTGCATTCCCATAGCATGCTCTATTCGATGGGCAGCTTCACAATTACATAACCACATTTTACTTTGCCTAGATGTATCAATATGGTTTTAATAAACAGAAATAAAGAATAAATTATGCCTTCCAAATTAAAACATGTAAATGTGAATTCAGCTATATTTATTAACTGCTCTTGTGGACATTCTAAAGGCAGAAAAGATGAAGTATAGTAGAGAGGTCAGCTTGCTTTGTTGGTGATGTTATTGTGGTTGAGATTTTATGGTATGGATGCTGAAACTAGGAACTCAAAAATAGTAGGCAAGTGTTCTAGCACTGAGTTATAGCCCCAGCCATATCCATAAATATAAAATGCATTTATACTTGGAAAGGGCTAGCAAACAGTTCTAGCAGCATGTATTATACAATTTATCATTTGCATTGATAAGAAATTATGGCTATAGATTAGGGAAAAAAAAAAAACACTACATTTCACTATCTTTGTTCTGTGCACCGATTTTGATTGGGGTAAGAAAATATGTCCCAAGATCAAATCCACTGATACATTTTTGGTTAATATTCCATGTTAATCCCATTCAGAAAAGTATTAAAATATCCATTGTAACAATTCTTAATTAAAAGAGAAAAGAAAAATTTATAATATCGAAAGTATAGATTAATAACTATTCTGATGGTTTAAAGGTAGTAAAGAGGATTTCTTATATAGACATATATGCCGTTTCTCATTTTAAAACATATTGAAGCAAAATTAAAGAAACTGCACTATGATTTGGTTAAACATGCAAAACTGGAGCATTGAAGAAAAGGAGGAAATAGTTTTCAAGATTAAAGTTAAGGATAGATACAAGTCACAACTTGTACAAGAAACAATATAACAAATGAAATATATTTCATAAAAATTTTAACCAAAATCATTAATTATTGTTCACATTTTCCTTTTCATATAATTCAGAGAAAGGATCTAAATTCAGGTTCCATGTCTAGTTTCTGAGTATTTTCTTTTAAACAAAGCAAACAGCATCAGTTTTCAGCTTAGAAAAAGCAAGCCATCTATTTTAGCACTACAGGAATCCTGCCATTTTAATAGGACAGGAGGCAAGTGGATTTGTTCCCAATCCCTTAAGCTTCTACTTCAGGAGGCTAAAATGTGCTAAAAAAGTTTTTGATCCAATTTTAGAAACTGTTTCAAATCCACTGAGATTCTTCACTCCCCACATCTCTGGAACATGACTTGTTAGAGAACATTTGTACTTTCTAAAGTCTGCCTGCTTCTGTATTGTAATACAGAAACAGAAGGAAAATGTGCAAACAGGACCATGTCGAGAGAAATAACCAAAGAGCAAAAGAATTTAGAGTTATAGTTACTCAACCAAAAGGTATATCATTTGTTAGTGAATTTAATTGTACTTTTGCTTGACAAAAATTTAAAATTTTGTTGAGAACATTATCAAGCAATCTAATGTACAATTCACTTATGTTCAAAAATTTTGTTAAATGAATCAAAGTTATAAATTATACCATTGAAACAAAATATGTTCCCAATTTCATTGCAATTAACTTTTTTTCTCTATAAATATCTATTCAAAATTATATGTAAAAAGGAAAGTACTAACTTATTATAATTTCCAATCAATGTGGTTTGATATATTAAAGCATTTTGGTAGCCTTAAAAACTCTATAAGGAGAAAATAGACTTTCCTTCTTCATCTATGGTTGGTACCTTGCGAAATTTCCCCCATTCATGTTGGCAGCTGAATGACATCATTATTCAGGTCTTGTTTAGGAAACCATATTGCTGAAATTGCTTGAATGTAGCTTCTCTGTCATGTTCAGAAGACTCTGTGGGGTTCCTGGTCCTCTGGCTCTTACGATCTTCCTTCCCCTCTTCCACAAAGTTCCATGAGACTTATGTGAAGGGATGGAATTGTGGATGTGGATTCTGTAGATACAATCTCCACATGCCGATATTCAGTTGTCCTATTGCTGTTTGAGGAGAAGGTCATCTTTTATTCATTTTGTATTTTGCCATCATTCTCAAACTTCAGTGGCTAGGGTCCATAGAAGTATCTCATCACTTGGGAGAACTCAATTCTTTTGCTTTTGGTTAGGTTCCCAGCAAGTAACAGTTGGCTAACAGCCATCAGTAACTCCAGTTCCAGGGAATTTGATTCCCTGTTCTGACCTACATGGGCATTGCACACATGTGTTTCAGTTGCTTGCATGCAGGCAACATTTGTGTAAATGAAAATGAATTATTTTTATCTAGTAGCTATAATTGTGTGGGCTTATATATGGATCTGTAATCTATCTCTTTGATTCTGTGCTTATTTTTCTGTCAGTACCATGGTGGTATTTATTTATTTATTTATTATTTTCTATGACTCTATTCCCTGCACATATGTAAGTCCACCTGTGTCATGGAATGCCCACAGAGGTTAGAACAGTGTGTCAGATCTCCTGAAACTGGAGTAACAGTCTTTAGCTTCCACGTGAATGATGGGAATCGAACCCAGGTCCTCTGCAAGAACAGCCACTGCTCTTAACTGTTGAGAAATCTGTCCTGCTCCCATGCTGTGTTTTTTAAAATTATATCTCTCTAATATTTCTTGAAATAGTATATGGTGACATCACAAGTATTTTGTTCTTGTTATTTTGTTTTGTTTTCCTCTCAGGATTGCTTTCATTATTTGAAATCATTTTTGCTTCCATGTACATTTTAGGACTTTTTTGTCTATTTCTGTGAAGAATGTTATTAGAAGTTTGATAGGTATTGTGCTGAATCTATAGTTAACTTTGGGTAATATGTCTGTTTTCAAGACTTTAATTCTACTAAACGATAAGCATGGGGGGTCCTTTCTATTTCCTAGTTTCCTACAGTTTCTCTCCTTAGTATGATAGTTTTCTTTATAAAATACCTCCCCTTCTTGGTTAGGTTTATTCCCTGGAACTTTTTTGAAGCTTTTGCATGTCAGTGTTTGGGATTGGTTTCATATTTCTTTCTCATCTGTGAATAAAAAAGGCAACTGATTTGTATGTGATTTTTGCATCCTTCAAAATGTATTAAAATAGTTTGTCTGTTCTGAAAGATTTCTGGTGGATTCTTTAAGGTTGCTTAAATAGAAAACATAAAACAGGAACAATTTGACTTCTTTCTTATTTGTTTCTGCGTCTTTAGCAATGAATGAGATTAAAAGACTTTTTACCAAGGAGAGAAAATTATAGGGCTTTCTCCCTGATTAACAAGGATACAAAAATTTTCAATGAAATCCTGGGAAAACAAATTCAACCACATGCTCAGTAGATGAATTTAATTTTTTTTTTCATTTCAGATGCCTGAGTGGTTCAAAACAATGAATCAATGATAATAAGAGTCATGAATCAACTCAAGGATCATGTGATTGTTTCAACCAATACAGAAAAGTCCCTCAGCAATGTCCTACATCCCTTTATCTTGAAAACCTTGGAAGTACCCCTATTGGTAAAGACTATACATAATTCAGACACAGGACTAGGAACAATGGAGCTGGAACTGTCCTGGAAGCCTTCTCCCTGAAGACTACTTCTTATAGTTGTATAGGATAATATGCAAGTTGTATAGGATAATATGCAAGCTGCAAAAATTCAATCAATGATACAAATATCTGTAAACTCTGTGTCCAGAGCATTTAATTTACAATAGCATTGATATTATTCAGTAGTATTTAGGGCTGGAACAGCAAATTCAACCAACCATTATTTGGAAAGCTGGTAAGAAAGTGCGGAGCAATAAAGATGAAATATTTGACAATATAAGAAATGATACAATTTTTTGCAATTTTTCTTCTGAGAATGTTGGAACCAGTTTTGAGATGTTCTAGAATTTGCCCCAATTCTCAGATGTAGCCATCTATTCTCCATTATTAACATGTATAGGTATATTTTTCCTTAAAATTCAAAACTGAGTACGAAAACTTTAATTGAAAGCATAGTATAGGTGGGAAGGCCTATAAGCAAGACTCCACCGTCAGCACCAGCTACACCTCACCTGCCTGGAAATACTGTGCAGCAGAGGCAGCCATGTGCCTGTATATCCCAAATCTAATTGGCTATTGGCTCTCCCCTTGGAGAAATAACCCATGGCTGATGCCACAAGCTTACATCCTCTACAGGTTAGGAGATGTTATAAGCCACAGTAAGACCCTGTCATATTTAACAGGGGGGAAAATTGTAATTCATGGATTAACATATCCAAACATGTGTCTATGCTAAAGTAACCTACCATAACTATTAGTGCTGCTTAAATACCTATATATCTAATTGCTTGTTCTTCATTAGTAGGATCGAAAGGTTATTCCTGGACAAACTGTCAGCCCATGAAAGGAAACAGCCAGAATTGACCAGAGTCCAAGTCAACAGCTCCAGAGAGAGTGGACTGTTTTACCTCTCATCCACCTGTGCCCCTTTTCTAAGCCTAGGGAACAACCTGCGGAAGAGGGGGCGTGGTAGAATGTAAGGGCTGCGATTGGGGTGAATGGTGAAACTACAGCAATGTAGTCTGGACACTCATTTGATCAACTTGATTGAACAAACAACCTGTCACCCCCCACTGGATGGTGGGGCTGTAGGTGTTTGGGCACAACAGCCTGCAGATAGGTTTTGCATGAAGGATGCTTGTACTCATGGATTATCACTTATAGCTAAAAATGAAAAAAAAAAAAACTGAGAGAAAGATGCAGGACAGTTATGGCAGAATGCATGATCTGGGATGGGGTGGGGGTGGGGGGGAGGGAAAGGGAAATAAGCCTGAAATGAATTGGAAAAATGTATGAAATGCACAAAGCATCAATAAAAACTAATAAAAAAAAAAAAAAGAAAGCATAGTATAGACATGGACTGTATAGAAAAAGCAAGGACATCAGGGAAAACCACAATAAACGTCCAAGAAGAACTGTTGTGCAAAATATGTAGGAACTTTGAGTAAGTCACACATAAGTAAAAAGTAGCTCACTTTTTTATCATCTGTGTATACATCTATATCTATATCTATATATCTATAATATATATGTATATGTGTACAAAGTGCCTCTAAATTTCTTAAGATTTCCTCATCTTGCCATAAGGTTTTTACAACCACTCAACATTATAACTTGAGCTTATTACAAGAATGTTCTCAGTGTGGGGGGTATTGAGTCTTCCTTGAATTATCCTATGATTGCCTTCTCAATTGTAAATAATTTTTAATCACAGTTCACAAATCCATTTCCTGGAGTTGGTCACTGCCTTCTTTTCCATTATTGCTCTCATCTGGTTCTTTATTGTTTTCCTTTATATACACAGTGCATTTCATGCCATTCTTCCACATCACTCTTCCTCATTGGTCCATACAACTATCTTTAATACTTTCTGTTAAGTTATAAAAAGTCCGTGTATCCCCAGCCCCAGCCCCCAGATAAAAAGGTACATGAGGCTTAAGTCATGCCAGGAACAAGATTTACTTCCATGTGGAATTACCAGCAAGGGTCGCCTGCAAGGGCAGCCTACAGACACGCGGTGGAACCAGGCAGCATGGAAGAGAGAGAGAAAGAGAGAGAGAGAGAGAGAGAGAGAGAGAGAGAGAGAGAGAGAGAGAGACTGGAGCCCACCCACTTATAGCCAGGGGGCGAGGCCCCAGGTACAGAGGAAGTGGTCAGAAGATTGACAGCCTCTGGAGGAAGCGGGCGTCTGTGTCCCTTAGGATTCTGGGAATCCCAGACCTAACACTTTCATCTATAGGTCATTCTGCTGCATATTCATAACATAACTTATTTCAGCACTGTTCCTGTAATTCTCAGTGGTTTCATTCTATTTAGGACCATCATGCCTTGAACTAGTCCAATGATCTTGTCATGCACACCAACTCAACTATTCTCTTCCCATTCATTCCCTAGACCTTGCTATAATTTAGTTATTTTCTTTTTGCTGTGATATTGTGCATCCAACATTGTTGTTATAGAAATTCATACATTGACAAAACAGCCATCACTGTCTTCATCAGAACATGTGAATATTTGCAGAAGACCCTCAAGATTGGGTCTGTTAATATCCTTACAGCTAAGAAGAGTATAGGAAATGTCAAAAGTTGCACCTGAGATTCCAGGCACACCTTTGTACACCTCTGCCAGCTGTGTGTAATTCTACCCTAGCCTCACAGAGTCTTGCGGGACTTGGGTGGTGATAGAGTACATAACCATGTAATGTCACTGAAGGGGAACTGTATCTATACAACTATGAGGAACTCATCATCCATGGTTAGATGAGACTTTCAGTGATATGGTTTTTGGAATTGACTACATATCTATGAATAATTGCCTAGCTGCATTCTAAAAAAGCCTAAAAAACTCATTGGTTTATCATGTTACACTTTGATGGAATCCTATGTTTGGTATGGTTGGCATCATGTCTAAAGTAAGGAGATATCTGTTTGCAGCTCACCCAGAAATGTTTAAAGAATCTTTATAATGGGTCCAATTTCCCCAATTCCTCATTCCAAATTAATATATTGAAATACTTATTAATTTCCAATGATCTCAAACTACAACTATACTTGAAGACAGAACAGTTAAAAGTTAATTAAAGTATAATGAGATCAGCTAGGAAGTCTTAGGGCTTACCAATATGATTGGCTTCCTCATAAGAAGAGATTAAAAGATAGCTATATAAGTATATGAACTAAAGAACATAGGAATATAAAAGAAGAAGATGTCATTTTCCAGCTGAGGAAAGATGTGTCATAAACTCCTGGTCAAGAAAATAGGATGTGTGGCTTGTGTATACACCTATAATTCATTTGAGCCAGGTAAATCACCTGCCCACAGTACCACCATGAGGAAGGTTTGTTTACTTCAAGCCACGGTAAAGAGCATAATTTGTTCTTTAATGAGACCAGGTGCTTTTTCAACCCAGAATGCTTAATCCTTGCATAATAGTTTACCAAGCAGCAACAATGTAGCATCTTATATCTTCTGGCTTTTCTAAGCATACCACATTTTCTTCTATCTCTTTTCTAAGCATGTTTGTCTAATACTTTGGACTTCCACATTTTTGGTTTCTCTATTCTTTCTCTAAAGGCTCTCCAGGCTATATGACTACCAGTTTACCTGTGTCTGAGCTCCATTTTTGCTTACATAACATGGCATTTTTTTCCTTGTCTATTACCAGTCAACTGCTGAAATTTAAAGCCCCTTGCCCTTAAGATTTTTCTTTTAAACACAAATAATTTGTCCTCAAGGTTTTTTAAATATTTTTATAGAAGTTTTGTGCATTTCATACATCATTTCTCTATCCAATTTAGCCTCATGTCCTTTTCCACGCCCTCTGCCAGTTCATGCATTCTGCCATACCTGCCCAGTATCTTTCTCTGAGTATTTTAAAGTTTTTCAAAGCAGAGGATCACTGCTCTTGGGGGAACCTTACTGTTTCAGTCAATTCCCTGCCCCAGTTCTTTTGTTGTTACTGTTCTCAACAATTTGTATTGCTTCAACATATGCAAACATTTAAGTCTCACCTATACTTAAATTATGTCTTCTGAAAATAAACTGTATGCTATTTCCATATCATATTTCAGGATCCAAATTTTTCCTTTTTAAATTTATGTTACTCTGAAGTATGCCTATATACCCTCCACCCAGATACCAAGATTGCAAAGTCTGAAAATGAATGGTAGGTTATTTCTAGAGCCTGTTAAGGGATTAACATTATAAGAGCACAGTAGCTTTCAGGAAAAGAAGAATATAACATTGGCATTGCTGAGTTGGCCTTACAACTAGGGATTCAATGGTAGCATCCACAAATGAAGGATAACATTTGTCATTTGTTCTTCTGGGACCCTGTTACTTCACTTACCATAATGGCTTCCAGTTCCATCCATTTACCTGCAAATTTCATGATGCTATCTTTTTCTTGTTGTTGTTGCTGTTTTTCTTTTTTTTTAATTTTATTTATTTTTTTATTTTTATTGATGCTTCTTGTATTTCATACATCATTTTCCAATTCAGTTCAGGCATATATCCCCTTCCCTTCCCCCCACCCCACCCCTACCCATCCCAGATCATGCATTCTGCCATAACTTTTCTGCATCTTTCTGGTTTGTTTTGTTTTGTTTTCGTTTTTTTAAAATTTTATTTATGTATTTATTTATTTATTTATTTATTTATTTATTTATTTATTTTTATTTTAAGGGATTCTACAATATAATTTTATTTATTTATTTTGTATGTGCATGAATGTACTGTCTACATGTAGGTCTATGCACCATGTCGTGCAATACCACCAAGGTCAGAAAAGGGTGTCGGATTCCACTGGAACTGGAGTTAAAGATGGTTTTCAGCCGCCATGTGGGTGCTGGAGATTGGGATAGAACCCAGGCAGTCGGCACTCTTAACTGCTAGTCCATCTCTCCAGCCCCATGCTATCTTTCTTTACCACTGCACAGAACTCCATTGTGTAGATATACCACATTTTCTCTATCCACTCATCAGTTGAGGGGCATTTGGGTTGGTTCCAGCTCTTTGTTATTATGAAAAGAGCTGCAATAAACAAGGCAGTGCATGTATATCTTTTGCTGTACAAAAATTTTGAGTTTATTGAGGGTCCACTTGTCAATAGTCGACCTTATTTCCTGTGTAGCTGCTGCCTGATTTCGAAAGTCATCTCTTACACCTATGTCTTGTAGGTTGCTACCAAAGATTTCTTCTATTACCTTGAGAGTTTTGGATTTCAAGTTGAGGTCTTTGATCCATTTGTTATTGATTTTTGTACAGGGCAAGAGATAGGGCTTTAGTTTTATTCTTCTACAAGTGGTGATCCAGTTTTGCCAACACCATTTGCTGAAGATGCTTCCTTTCTTCCATTGAGTCTTCTTGGCCCTTTTATCAAATATGAGGTGGCTGAAATTGCATGATCAACTTTGGATCTTCAGTTTTGTTCCATTGGCCTACAGGTCTGTTTTTGTGCAACTACCAGGCTGTTTTTATGACTATAGCCCTGTAATACAGTTTGAAGTCTGGCAAAGTGATCCCCCTCTATTGTACTTTTCACTCAGGGCTGCTTTGGCTGTTTTCCATATGAATTTAAGGATTTTTTTTCCAAGTCTGCGAAGAAACTCATGGGGATTTTAATTGGGATTGCATTGAATCTGTATATTAATTGGGGTAGAATGAGCCTTTTTTTGGGGGGGGGGAGGAAAAGGTTTATTCAGCTCACATCTACTGGGTCATAGTTCATCACTCAGGGAGCCCAAGGCAGGAACTCAGAGCAGGAACCTGGAGGCAGGAGCTGAGGCACAGGCCACGGAGGAATGCTACTTACTGGCTTGCTCCTCTGGCCCATGCCCAGCTTGCCCTCTTAAACCCTACACAACAGCATGCCTGGGGTAGCACCACCTATAGTGGGCTGAACCCTCCCACACTGCTCATCAATCAAGACAATACTCCACAGACAGGACCACAGGCCAGTCCAATGGAGCCAATTCCCCAAGTGAGGCTCCCTCAACCCAGGTGTGTCAAGTTGACACTAAAGCTATCCAGCATAATTGGCCCCTTGTCAACTTGACACACAAAACTCATCACTTTTAAACTATCACCTTTCCAGTTCTTGTCCCCAACGTATGATGTTAACATTAATCATAGCACAAAACAATACAACCTTAAAAGCCACAGTCCTTAAAAGATCCGAACAAGGGGCTGGAGAGATGGCCTAGCAGTTAAGAGTGCCGACCGCTCTTACAGAGGACCCGGGTTCGATCCCCAGCACCCACATGGCGGCCAAGAGCCGTCTGAAACTCCAATTCCAGGAGAACTCCAGTTCCAGGGGAATCTGAGACCCTCTTCTGAGCTCCGCGGCATTGCACGACACGGGTGCACAAACCTGCATGCAGACAGTACATTGATACACATACCGAAATAAATAAATTAAAAAAAAAAAAAAAAAAAAAAAGGTCCGAAAAAAAGCCAAATGTGGACGCCTTTTGAGTGGAAGGTGGGGAAATGGCAGAATCCTCCAAGCATCGCACACAGAAGCCTGCCAACACTTCTGACCTCCTGATGCCTCCAAGACAAAAGGAAAAGAAACTCCAAAGGTGGAAGAGTGGGTCCGATCTCGACCCAGCAGCACGAGGATAACACCCGAGGTTGGCTCCAGCAGCGGGCGCTCCGAAAGCCAATGGGAAGCCCCTGAGGGAAGGAAGCCCAGGGCGCCAGAGCAAGGGAGAGTGGCAAAAGGTTGCCTGCAGTCCACCATGTTGGAAGGACATGACACAACGCTGCCCAGCCTGCAGCTTTCCACCATCAAGATCAAAGCATGGTCAGAGAAGCTCCCCACGTGGACAGGATTATGCTGAAAAAAAAGCCGAGCAAGGCTGGGGGAATAGCTGCAGCTGTTAAGGAGGCTGAGGATAAGAAGCCCCAAAAAAAAAAAAAAAAAAAAAAAAAAAGCCGAGCAGTCCTCCACAGCCCCTCGGAAGAAGAACCAGAAAGGGGTGCATTGCTCAGAAATCCAGCTGAAACAATACATCTCAGGCTTAATGAGACCACCTGCTGTGGGGACATTCTGGAATCCAACATCTACCAGCCTGGGGCATCTCCTGGGTCATAGTTCATCACTCAGGGAGCCCAAGGCAGGAACTCAAGGCAGGAACTCTGGGCAGGAACCTGGAGGCACAAACTGATGCACAGGCCATGAAGGAATGCTTCTTACTAGTTTGCTCCCTTTTTTTGGTCTTTTCGAGACAGGATCTCCCCAACTGTCCTGGCACTCATTCTGTAGAACAGGCTGGCCTTAAACTCACAAAGATCCTCCTGCCTCTGCCTCCCAAGTGCTAGGATTAAAGGCATGCACCACCACACCTGGCTACTTTTTACTATAGTAAATTTTCCAGTCCATGAGCATGGGAGGTCTTTCCATCTTATGTTGTCTTCTTCAATCTCCTACATCAGGGCTTTTCATTGTCATGATCTTTGGTGTCTTTGGTTAGGTTTGTTCCTAGGCATTTTGTTTGTGAGGCTATTGTGAGTGGGGAGGTCTCTTTATATTCCTTCTTCATTTGCTTGTTGATGTAAAGAAAGGCTACTGATTTTTTGTCATCATTCAATGTCTTTGAGTCACGCATGATCGAATTCCACATGCTGTTCTTCCCTTCTTGGCTCAGTTCCAGGACTTGTCTACTGACTGCAGGCCGACAGTCTCTAGGCTTCACCCTCGCAAGAAGGGGGGAGGGAAAACCACAGGAGATCACCTGTGGAAATAGCAGACTCACATGCAGAGAGCCAGGAAGATAGCAACTCCATTTATTTTCTGCCAATGAGGTCGATATATAGAAGGCTACTGTGATCTGGGCAAGGAAGTGGGTGAGCCACCTTGGTTCTAATCAGAGGGCTGCAGAGCTCTGGTTTGTGCAACAGATAACTGGAGGTGTGACATTTTGATCAATGCCTCAAGGGAAGGGGCCATCTGGTTCTGGAAGCTTGCAGAGATAGGGCAAAGCAAGAATCATTGTAATATCTGGAATCTTCCTGCTACAGATAACTCACAGAGGCAATCTGAATGCCCACAGAGATATCAGATAACTGGGGATCTCCCAGTACAGGTCTTACAAGTTCAAAGTTTCATTCCCACAATTTTTGTAAGTTAATTTTGTATTCTGATGGAGTTTTTAGTGTCCCATAGGTAAATCATCATATTGTCTGCAGTAAGGGATAGATTGAATTCCTCTTTTCCTATTAGTACTCCTTTAATTTCCTTTTCTTGTCTTATTGCCCTAGCAAGCATTTCAAGCACTATATTGAAGAGGAGTGGCAAAGGGGGCACCCTTGCTGGGTTTCTGCCTTTAAGGAGAATGCCTCTAACTTTTCTCCATTTAGGATGTTCCTACCTGCGGGTGTCTTGTATATGGCTTTGATTATACTGAGGAATGATCCTTCTCATCCAGTTTCCATTAAGACTTTAAGCATGAAGGGATGCTGGATTTTTTCAAAGGTTTTTTTTTTTTTTTCTGCATCAGTCGAGATGATTGTGTGGTTTTGTCTTTCAGTCCATTTTTGTGTTCTATGATATTTATTGATTTACATATGTTGAACCATCCTTGAATCTCTGGTATAAATCCAGTTTGGTCATGATGGATGATCATTTTGATATGGGTCTGTCTGTGGTTTGCAAGTATTTTGTTGAGAATTTTTTCATCTATATTCATTAATGGGATGGGTCTATAGTTTTCTTTCTTGGTTGTATCTTTGCCTAGTTTTGTTATTAGAGTGATGCTGGCTTTGTAGAAGTAATATGGGGGATTTCCCTCTGTATCCTTCTGAACAGTTTGAGTAGTAATGGCTATAAGTCTTCTTTAGATTTTCTATAGAATTCTGCCATGTAACCATCTGGGTCATGGCTTTTTTTAGTTGGGAGGTTTTTTTATTATGCTTACAATTTCCTCCAATATTCTGGGTTTGTTTAAGCTGTCAATCTCTTCTTGGTTGAGCTTTGTTGATTTCCAGGATTTCAGCTTTGTTGATTTCCAGGATTTCAGATACTTATCCATTTCTCTTAGGTTTTCAAATTTAGTATAGTACAGGTTTTTGAAGTATTCCCATATAATTGCTGGGTCTTTTCATTGTCTTTTGTGATCATTCCCCTTTCATCATAAATTCTATCGATTTGGAGTTGCTCTTTCTTCCTGTAGCCCCAGCTGTCCTGGAACTCACTCTGTACACCAGGCTGGCCTTGAACTCACAAAGATCTGCCTGCCTCTGCCTCTGCCTTCCAAGTGCTAGGATTAAAGGCATGCAGAATATATAAACTACTCAAAAAACAAAGAAGAAAGAAAACAAACGATGTACTCAATAGATGGGGCAAAGAGCTGAACAGAGACTTCACAAGTGAGGAGTTAGAGATGGCTGAGAAACACCTTAAGAAGTGTTCAACATCACTAATCATTAAGGAAATGCAAATCAAAACCACTTTAAGATATCATCTTACTCCAATAAGACTGTCTAGGATCAAGAAAACAAATGATACCAAGTGCTGGAGACATTGTGGGGACAGGGGAACACTCATCCACTGCTGGTGGGAATGTAAACTCATACAGCCACTATGGAAAGCAATGTGGAGAAGCCTTGGAAGACTTGGAATGAACTTGCCACCTGACCCAGCCATACCACTCCTAGGTACCCTCAGGATCCACCCCACCACAGAGATACATGCACAGCCATGTTTATTTCAGCTCTCTTCACAATAGCAAGGATCTGGAACCAACCCAAATGCCCCTCAACTGATGAGTGGATGGAGAAAATGTGGTATATCTACACAATGGAGTTCTATGCAGCAGTAAAGAAAGATGACATCATGAGCTTTGCAGGAAAATGGCTGGAGCTAGAGGACATCATGCTGAGTGAAGTAACGCAGTCCCAGAAAAACAAACAATGAATGGTATCCCTCATCTGTGGATGCTAGTGCCAATTACCTAGTTGTAAGTATTTCTTATGCACGGCCCCTTGAGCTTTTGTCCAAAGCAGCTGGTAGTGATGCATATTGGAAACAACAACACCACCACCAACAACAACAAACAACAGAAAAGGACTGCATTGAAGAACTAACTGAAACAGTGAACTGCTGAAAACAGTCAACTTCCTCATGGAGAATATTGAGAAAGACTGAGAAAGAGATGAGAAGCATGTTTGGCAGAATGCATGAGCTCTGGAGGGGTGGGGGAATGGGGGGGACACGGGTCTAGATTTGATAATAAATAAATAAAAACAAATAAAAAAGAAAAAATAAAATAAATAAATAAATAAAAATCTGAAAAAAAAAATAAAATAAAAAAATAAAGGCGTGCACCACCATGCCAGGCTCTGTCTTTCTTGTTTACCCTTTCAAAGTATAAACTTTTGGATTCATTGATTCTTTGTATTGTTTTCTTTGTTTCTGTTTAATTGATTTCTACTTTGATTTTTGTTATTTCTTCCTGTCTATAAGGGTTGTATTATGGTTAATTTGTTCTTGTCTCTCAAGTGTTTTTTAGCTGCAGTGTTAGATCTTTAATTTGTGCTTTTTCTTTTTGTTTGTTTGTTTGTATGCACACAGGGCTATAAATTTCCCTCTTAGGACTCCTTTTAAAGTATCACATAGTTTTTCTTGTGTTGTATTGTCATTTTTGTTTAGTTGCAGGAATGTTTTTATTTATTTCTTCATTTCATCCTTGACCCATTCATTATTCAGGAGTGCTTTTTAGTCTCCATGTGTTTTTGTATGCAGTAGGGCTTATCCTGATGTTTATATTGAGCTTTATTCCACTGTGGTCTGATAGAATGAATTTAATTATTTCAGTCCTTTGGTACTTGTTGAGGTTTGTTCTGTGTCCCAGTATGTTGTAGATTTTGGAGAAGGTTCCATGGGATGCTGAGTAGAAAGTATATTCTTTGGTGTTTGGGTGAATGTTTGGTAGGTGTCTGTGAGGTCCATTTGGTGTACTGTATTGCTCAGTTCAGATGTCTCTCTGTTTATTCTTTGTCCAGTTGACCTATCCAAAGTGTTCAGTGGGGTATTGATGTCCCCCACTATTAGTGTGCTGGGATTAATCTGTGCCCTAAGGTCTTGCAGTATTGTGTTTATAAAGTTTGATGCACTGGAGTTTGGTGTATATATATTTATGATTATGAAATCTTCATGGTTAATTGTTGCTTTGATTAGGATATAATGGCCCTCTTTGTGTCTTTGGATTAGCTTTGCTTTGAGATCTATTTTGTCTGATATTAGAATAGCATCTCCTGCTTTCTGTTTGGTACAATTTGCTTGGAGTATTTTTTCTATCCTTTCACTTTAAGTTGGTGCCTATCCTTGAGGGTGAAATATGTTTCCTATAGACAGCATATCGATGGATTCTGTTTCCTAATTCATTCTCCCTGTCTCTGTCTTTTGATTGGGGAGTTTAGACCGTTAATATTTAAGATTATCTTTGAGAGATGTGTGTTGCTTCTTTTCACCTTATTTGCTGTTTGCATTCTTGGACTAGGTGTGTGTTTTCTTTCTTAAACTTTTATTAATTTCTCTCACTGTTTGGAGCTAGTCGCTCCTTTCCTCTCCTTTGAATTGCTTTGAATATTTTCTGAAGGGTTGATTTTCTGAACGTGGATTCTTTCATCTTGTTTATGTCATGAATTATTTTTCTTTTTTCTTCAAATATGAACGACAATTTTGCTGGGCATAATAATCTGAGCTGGCATCTATGGTCGTTTAGTATTGGGACTATTTTGGTCCACATTCTTCTGGCTTTCACAGTTTGCACTGAAAAGTCAGCTGTAATTCTGATGGGTTTCCCCTTATGTGTAACTTGTTCTTTTTCTCTTGTGGCTTTCAGTATTTTGTCTTTGTTTTGGGTGTCTAGCATTTTAACTATGATATGGTGTGGGGAGTTTCTTTTCTAATCTTGTCTATTTGGTGTACTATGTGCTTCCTCTATTAGTATGTATTTTTCTTTTTTCAGTTTGAAGAAACTTTCTTCTATTAGTCTGTTGAAGAATTGATCAATGCTGTTGTCTTGGAACTCTTCTTCCCCTATCCCTATGATGTAGAAGTTTGGTCTTTTCATAGTGTCACACATTTCCTGATTGTTCCACACTTGCGGTATTTTTGTTGTTGTTCTCTTTTTGGTTTTCTTGGTCTTTTTGAGACAGGGTTTCCCTGTAGCCCTGGCTGTCCTGGAACTCACTTTGTAAACTAGGTTGGCCTTGAACTCACAAGATCTGCCTGCCTCTGCCTCCCAAGTGCTAGGATTAAAGGCGTGCGCCACCATGCCTGGCATTTTTTTTTTCATATTCTTTTCTTCAGTGGTCTAGTTCTTCCACTTTATCTTCCAGTGTTGCTATTGTATTTTCTGCTTCCTCCAATCTGTTCCTAAGGCTTTCTCATTCTTTCCTGTTGATTTGGTGAGTGCTCAATTTCCTTTTTCATTTCATTCTGTGATGTCTTTGGTATTTCCATTTCCTTTTGGAGCTTGCTATTCTCCTCTTGTATCTCCTTGCTTCAATGGTCTGTTTCCTTTTTTATTTCAACCTGGTATCTCTTAAGTATTCTCACTTCCTTCCAGAGTTTGTCCTTCTCTACCTCTAGTTCCTTTTTGAGTTTGTCATTCTCTCCCTCTAGTTCTTTCCCAAGTTTATTATTCTTAACACATTTCCATTATTAAATGATTTCATCATAATTGTATACTAGATCTATGGATATTATTTTATATTAGATGTGTTTTAACTTCCTGATTCTTATTTTCAACTTTTATAAAAATACACTTCACTTTTTCAACTTTTTTAAAAATTACACTTGACGTGTAATTACTTTAAGCTTTCTATTGAATTGAACTCCCACCCTGAAGCTCACACTCCCTATCAGTGACTTATTACTGCATGACTGTTCTCAGCTAATACCTACAGAGTATTGAGATATTCCTCTCTTTCCTTCCACGTCTTCCTTGTACTTGTTGGGTATGAACACATTCTGATTAAATCCAATTTTCCCTCTGCTCTACACACAAACCTATATGGACAAATTATTTTAGGTATTAAATTAGAAACACATGGAGAATTCTCATTTTGAATTGCAAATGGTCTCCATGTGATCACCTTTGTCCATTTTCTCTTCAACCTTTGAAGCCAATTATCAGTAAATGGTTTCCATAAAAAATCAGATCACAAACATCTACAATGGAACCTCTATACCTAAGACTCATGGAACATAATGGGGCAAGGGGTAGAGAGAACACAAATGCATCTCTCAACTCTCATCCATGAAGCTACCTCAGGCAACAGAGGGTAATGAACCCAGGACTGAGGACACCATTGTGGAAGAGTGGGCAGAAAGGTGGTAAGAGGTCCAGGAGGAGGTACATGACCATATAGAAATAAAGTATTGCAGGCTCCTCGGATCTTGCTCATATGAACTTATAACAATGATGACAACATGCACTAGAATCATGCAAACTCAAGCAAAAAGTCCAGTATAGAACTGTAGAACTGGGCAGCAAGATCCAACCTTAGGGCAGCTGATTACTACTAGGTAAGGAAGATCTGATCATTAAGGGAGTGAGTCTAGGTAAGCTGATTAGAACCTAATAGATGAACTTGAACTGAGGGACTTCAGGGGACCCTAACTTGACTAGATAGGCCTTAAAATCAATGACAGAAGACCAAAAAACCAGTGCGCACGCGCGTGTGTGTGTGTGTGTGTGTGTGTGTGTGTGTGAGCTATGGGAAGGTACCAATGGGAACTGAGTATAAAGATGATTAAATTGGTCAGGTGGTGCATGCCTTTAATTCTTTAATTCCAGCACTTGTGAGGCAGAGGCAGGTGGATCTTAAGGCCAGCCTGGTCTACAGTCTTTTCATGACGGTTTCCCTGTAGCCCCAACTGCCTGGCATTCACTCTGCTTTAGCAGGCCTGAATCACAAAGATCTGCCATGCTTCTGCCTCCCAAGTGCTTGGGATTAAAGAAGGCGATGCATTACCCCCACGCCTGGCTTTTTATTTTTTTTTTTTTTTTTTTTTTCTTTTTTTTTTTGTTTCTGTCATTGATTTAAGGGCCTTTATCTGTTCACGTTAGGGTCCCCTGAAGTCAAAGCCCTCAGTTCAAGTTCATCTATTAGGTTTCATAATCAGCTTACCTAGACTCACTCCTTCTTTAAGATCAGCTCTTTTCATCTAGTAGTAATCAGCTGCCCTAAGGTTGGATCTTGCTGCCCAGTGCTACAGTTCCATAGCTGGGATTTCCTGCTTGAGTTTGCAGATTCTAGTGAATTTGTCACTCCATTTCGTATAATTCATATGAGCAAGATCCGAGGAGCCATGCCAAACTTTATTATCTATGATGTCATGTTTTACCTCCTCCTGGGACCTCTTACCACTTCCTCCCACTCTTCCACACTGGTTGTCCTCAGTCCTGGGTTCATTACCCTCTGTTGCCTGAGGTAGCTTCATGGATGAGAGTTGAGAGTATTTGCATTTGTGTTCTCTCTACCCCTTGCCCCATTATGTTCCATGAGTTAGGTATTAGAGTGTTCCATTTAGATGTTTTTTGTGATCTGCATTTTTTATGGAAACCATTTACTGATAATTGGCTTCAAAGGTTGAAGAGAAAATGGACAAAGGTGATCACATGGAGACCATTTGCAATTCAAAATGAGAATTCTCCATGTGTTTCTAATTTAATACCTAAAATAATTTGTCCATATAGGTTTGTGTGTAGAGCAGAGGGAAAATTGGATTTAATCAGAATGTGTTCATACCCAACAAGTACAAGGAAGACGTGGAAGGAAAGAGAGGAATATCTCAATACTCTGTAGGTATTAGCTGAGAACAGTCATGCAGTAATAAGTCACTGATAGGGAGTGTGAGCTTCAGGGTGGGAGTTCAATTCAATAGAAAGCTTTCAGTATTAAGTAATTACACGTGCTAAGTGTAATTTTTAAAAAAGTTGAAAAAGTGAAGTGTATTTTTATAAAAGTTGAAAATAAGAATCAGGAAGTTAAAACACATCTAATATAAAATAATATCCATAGATCTAGTATACAATTATGATGAAATCATTTAATAATGGAAATGTGTTAAGAATAATAAACTTGAAAGACGAGGAAAGAACTAGAGGGAGGGAGACAAACTAAAAGGAAAGCGCTAAGAAGGACGTGAGAGGCAAAACCGAGGAAGTTGAGAAGTGAGATACGGATTTACAGGTGGTAAAAAGTAAGGACCATTGATAGCAGAGTATACAGGAATAGACTCCAAAGATGGAATACAAGAAACAGAAGATGAAGAATTGACATCACCCACTATCAGGAAGTAAAGGATGGAGCCTAGAAAGATTGGAAGGAGAAGAAATTGAACACGGAAAAAAGAAGAAACAGAAAGACCACGAATAGTGATGAAGTGAAAAACTTTGGCGGTGGTGCGCAACGCTATAGACTTGACAAGAGGCAGCATGATGGATTCAAGTCAAGGCACTGTTTCAAGTGAGTCCAGGACAGCAGCTGGAGGGAACCAAAATGTCTCGAAAAATGACAAGAAAGCATACCAAAAACAGAAAGGAGAGAATCTAGTGACAGATAGAGAAGAAGAAAATATATATAAGATGAGATGTAAAGTGGTAAGGCCAAATTGACAAGGCTCAAGGGAAAGAATATGAACACATAAACACCAACATAACAATAGCGGATGGATGGGACGCCTTAATCCGCCTGAGCAGACAGGCAGGCAATCTTGTCAGATTACAAAAAGAGCAACCTAGAAAGTCGCAGTTCCGCTGACAAGAAAATGACATACTAAAGAGGAAACTGTCTCAAAAAGTACACCGAAAAAAGACAGGACCATAAAATACCAATGTGGACAATCGGGGTGTGCACACTATGGCAATCAAAATAAGAGAAGAACAAGAAAAAAAAAAAAATAAAAAAAAAAAAAAAAAAAAAAAAGAAAAACATCTTAGGAAGCAGAACACAAAATAGACAATATTAAAAAGAAACCCAGACAATAATAAAATAGACAAAAACCAAAACAAAATACAAAAAAAGAAAAGAACAAGTTACACATAAGGGGAAACCATCCCAGAATTACAGCTGACTTTTCAATGCTTGCAAACTGTGAAAGCAGAAGAATGTGGACCAAATATCTCCCAGAAGCTAAATCGACTATAATTGCCAACTCAGATTATTATTACCCAGCAAAATTGTCGTTCATATTTGAAGAAAAAAAGAAAATAACAAAAAAAAAAAAAAAAAAAAAAAAGATAAAGAACCACCAGAAAAAACAACCCTTCAGAAAATATTCCAAAGCATCAATCAGGATGGGAAAGGACGCGACTGCTCCAAACAGTGAGAGAAATAATAAAAACGTTTAAGAAGAAAACACCCACCTAGTCCAAGAATGCCACCACAGCAAATAAGGTGAAAAAGAAGCATTAACCCACATCCTCAAAGATGAATCTTATAAATATAACAGTCTAAACTCCCCAATCAAAAAGACAGAGACAGGGGAAGAATGAATTTATGGAAACACAGACCATCGATTATGCTTTGTGTCTATAGGAAACATATTTCACCCTCAAGGATATGCACCACATCTTCTTAAAAGTGAAAAGGAGAAAAATAGAAAAAATATCCAAGAAAATTTTGATACCAAACAGAAAGCAGAGTCTTGCTATTCTATACAGACAAAATAGATCTCAAGCAAAGCTAATCCAAAAAGACACAAGAGAGGGCCATTTATATCCCTAATCAAAGCAACAATTAACCATGACAGATTTCACAATCATAAATATATATGCACCAAACTCCAGTGCATAAATTATAACACAATATGCAAGACCTTAGGGCACAGACTTAATCCCAGCACACTATATGGGGGACATCATCTACCCCACTGAACACACTTTGGATATGTTCAAACTGGACAAAATATAACACGAGAGACATCTGAACTGAGAATACAGCTACACCACAATGGACCTTCACAGGGACACCTACCAAACACTTCACCCAAACACCAAAGAAGATACTTTCTACTCAAACCCATCCCATGGAATACCTTCTCCAAATTCAAACATACTGGGACACAGAACAAACCTCAACAAGTACACCAAAGGACTGAAATAATTAAATCATTTCTATCCAGACCACAGTGGAATGAAATACTAAGTAATTAAACATCAGGGATAAGCCCTTACGCAGTACAAAAAAACATGGAGATCTAAAAAGCACTCTGAATAAGAATGGGTCCAAGGATAAATGAGAAAAATAAACTAAAAAACATTCCTGCAACTAAACAATAATGGACAATACAACACAAGAAAAACTATGTGATACTTTAAAAGGAGTCCAAGAGGAAATTTATGCCCGTTGCATACAACCCAAACAAAACAAAAAAAAAAGCAACCAATTTAAAGATTCTAACACTGCAGCTTAAAAACACTTGAAAGACAGAACCAAACTGAACCATAACTACAACCCCTTCTTAGACAGGAGAGGAAATAACAAAAAAATCAAAGTAGAAATATTAAACAGAAACAAAGAAAAACAATACCAAAGAATCAATGAATCCAAAAGTTTAACTTTGAAAGGGGGTTAAACAAGAAAGGGACAGAGCCTGGCATGGTTGTGGTTGTCACGCCTTTATTTTTTTATTTATTTTTTTTTTTAGATTTTTTTATTTATTTATTTATATTCTTTTTTACTTTTTGTATTTGTTGCTTATTTATTTATTATCAAATCTTGACCCGTGTCCACCCCCATTCCCCACCCCTCAGAGCTCATGCATTCTGCCAAACTATTTTCTCATCTCTTTCTCAGTCTTTTTCAATATTCTCCATGAGGGAGTTGACTGCTTTTTTACAGCAGTTTCACTGTCAGTTATGTTCTTCAATGCAGTCCTTTATTCTGTTGTTGTTTGTTTTCGTCTGGTGTGTGTTTGTTGTTGTTTCCAATATGCATCACTACACCGTGCTTGGACAAAAGCTCAAGGGGCTGTACATAAAGAAATACTTACAAACTAGGTAATGGTGTAATGGCACTAGCATCCACGCGATGAGGGATACCATTCATTGTTGTTTTTACTGGACTCTGCGTTACTTCACTAGGCATGATGTCCTCTAGCTCCAGCCATTTTCCTGCAAAGCTCATGATTGTTTCCTCTTTCTCCTTCCATTCTTGCCTGCATTAGAATCCATGTTTGTAGATATACCAAATTTTCTCTACACACATTCACTCACGTAGGTTGAGGGGCTCTTGGGTTGGTTCCAGATCCTTGCTATTTGAATGAGAGCTGAAATAAATGCTGTGGCATTGTATTCTCCTGGGTGGGGGGTGGATCCTGAGCGGTACCCTAGGATGGTATGGCTGGTCAGGGGCAAGTTCATTTCCCAAGAGTCTTCCAAGGGTTCTCCACCTGCTTCCATAGTGCTTATGAGTTTACATTCCCACCAGCACGTGGATGAGTGTTCCCCGTTCCCCACAATGTCTCCAGCACTTGGTATCATTTGTTTTCTTGACTCCGTGACAGTTTTATTGAGTCCGTACGTAAGATGATATCTTAAGTGTTTTGATTTGCATTTCCTTTATATTAGTGATGTTGTAACAACTGTCTTAAGGTGTTTCTCAGCCATCTCTTAACTCCTCACTTGTTGAAGTCTCTGTTAAGCCCATCTTTTGCCCCATCTATTGAGTACATCGTTGTTTGTTTTTCTTTCTCTTTGTTTCTTTGAGTAGTTCTAAATATCTGCATGCTCTTTAATCCTACGCACTTGGAGCAGAGGCAGAGCTAAGAGGCCGGAGAGGCAGGCAGATCTTTGTGAGTTCAAGGCCCAGCTGGTGTGTTACAGAGTGAGTTTCCAGGACAGTGGGCTAGCAAAGGAAGGGGGCGAGGCAAGCCGACATAGAAAGAGTAGACACTCCAAATCGATAGAAATTATGATGAAAGGGGGAAGAATGATCCCAAAAGGACAATGAAAGACCCAGGCAATTATATGGGAATACTTCAAAAAAACCTGTACTATACTTAAATTTGAAACCTACAGAGAAATGGATAAGTATCTGAAACCTGGGAAATCACCAAACGTGAAATCCTGGAGATCAACAAAGCTCAAACAAGAGAGATTCGACAGGCTTAAAAAAACCAGAATATTGGAGGAAATTGTCAAGCATTTAATAAAAAACCTTCCCAACCTAAAAAAACCATGCCATAGACCCCAGTATAACGGTTACATGGCTCGAATTCTTATAGAAATCTAAAAGAAGGACTCACATAGAGAATGACCTTGACTTCAGCACCACATGACTGTTCAGAGGATGACAGACGGGGTGACTAGGAACTCCTACCGGCCCTATTACTTCTACCACAGCCTAGAGCAATCACTTCTTGTATATTATTACACGAAAAACTAGCAACTATTATTCACGAATCCATCTGTAATTCTGAATAAGGGCTCACAAGACACACCATCCATTACTGAATAGTACGATTGAAGGCACTTATTTCACACTCATACACATACATGAAGATGCATTCTACACTAATTTTCAGCGGCCTTTGCTCTGTTCCTTTTCCCGCATACTCACTTCCATTTACCTTGCACTATAACACAGTTGTTATCAGAAGTCCCCATCTCAAGATTGCACACTGTGCCGTCATTCTCAGGAATACCATCCCTGGTACCCGCACCTACTGGGCTTGGTATCCCAGAGATTGACAATGGGGTCTTTGTGTTCCACTATGGCCAAATCAAGTGCCTCATCCCTCCGTCCCCCGCCGCTATCGCCAACCCCCACTGACTTCACTCACCGTGCCCCGTTCCCACACAGGCATCATCATTTCCATTCCGTCGTCTAGTTCTCTTCCTGTCCGCTGACCTTCTTTTTGTGTTGTCTATCTGTTTCCCCGTCCTGTCCTCCCCCTTTTCCTNATAATTCGTAAATCTCAGGGCCCTGAAGTCAGCCCCATATCCTCATCACTCACTGAGATACTTCCAGACCATTAACTCATCCATGCTTAAGATTAAGCTCAGTCTTTAGAGGCACATGTCACTTTTCCATGCTGTTGTAAACTCAACAACTATTTACTGGGCACCATTTTGTGTCAGCACTTTGCTACGAGCTGAGGACACAAGAAAAATGTATATGTCATGACTGTCACATGGAGAGAGAGAGGGAGAGAGAGAGGACGAGAGAGAAGGAGAGAGAGAGAGGAGGAATTAGTTCGATCAGGTGTGGCTGTCTTCTTTGAAGAGGTGCCTGTTACCACGGGAAGGAGCTGTACGTGAAAAGAGAGTGCTGTTAAGCCAACTGGAAGTGGAGGGACAGGACACGTGGAGAGCAGAGGAGGATGAACCAGGAACTGAAGAACACCCACGAGGCGGCCCCTCCTCCTCCCTCCCTCCACTCCCTCCCTCCGCTCCCCTCCCCCTAGGAGCCGTGAAGTTCTCCAAAACCCTTCTCCTCACGCCTCTCCAACACCATGGTCCCTCAAGGCCACGTTTTCGATTTTCCCATCACCAGGAAAAGTTCCAGCTTCCGGCACCGTCTAATGCCCATTCCGCCTTCTCTCCTGGGGTGGACCTCCCTTCCCACTGGTGCCTCACGCGCTTCTCCTTCTAAAGTTGCTCTTTGATTCTTCACAATCTTTGCGTTCTGACACCTCAACCTGGTCCTTTAATCATAGTTTTGGAACCCTCCCTGCCCTCGCTAGCCCTGAGTTCACCGAGTCCATCCCGTAGTCACAACCGCCCTTCGGTGCCCCAATGCTTTCATCTGGAACTAAACAAGAGCTGTTCTCAGAATCCCAGGTTCGCATGAGCAGAGTCCTTTCTTTCAAACCTCTCCTGGGCTTACTGAGAACAAGGCAGAGAGATGTATAATCGATGAGACATATTCCGCATGTACGAGATACTAAACTCTGAAAGCTAGATACTGATAGATAAATAGAGAACACAGTGCATCAGGTATACTGCATGGGACCCTGAGAAATCGTTGAATACTTAAACTAAGGCGCACTATCAGTCTTACGGTGAAATATCACCAATAATGATGGCTCTGTCTTTCATATTAGAATACTTGGTTTGTTGTTTAATATATATCTTCGGGTATTCTTTTGAGTTAATATTATCATCTCGTAAGAGTACAAAAGTGCCCTGGTCTCTTTCTTTTTTATATAGTTGTTCGTACAGAATGCGCATTTGCGAAAGCTTCTATTCGTTAAGATCATATATCATATAACTACTAAGGCTGGCCTTGAACTATGTACAGAGAATCCACCTGCCTCTGCATCCCTACGTGCTTGTGACGAGACTATGTGTCACACTAAATAGGCCGCTGCTATACACGCAATCTTCCTCATCTTCGCCCGGCACTCGTATAATTTAAAGTCTTTTGTAACCTTCTTCTCGATGTAAAGGTTTTACAACCAACTCACACTATATACTTGAGCTCCTATTCCTCTAACTACACAGATATGAGTTCTCACACATAGGATGTTGGGGTGTACTGTGCCTTCTTTCCTTATCCAACTTTATCCTACTCGAATGGCTGTAAAGCTACAAACTTCGATAAAGATAATTCAGGTTTTCAAGTCAAGAGGTTCAGCACTGAAGATGTCATTTCGCTGAGACTCCGGTCTACCCAGCCTGTTCATATCGCATATTGATTGTCTTACATCACATGTCCTCTATCCGTGTCTTTTTGTTTCTCTTTTACATATACACACGTGCGATTTATGCCTTCTTCACTCGCGCGTTCTCTGAGTCTTCCTCATGACATGTGGGCCCCATCATCATCATTTGGGAATATCTTTAGAGACTCTAGTCTTCCATTGTATCCTCTATGCTTTTCAAACAGTGTATACGAAGGAGGATTCAAGTGGATCTCACACCATGCCTTCAGCCTCGTCCAGTATTAAATGGCGGTAACGATTCGACAGTGCGTGTCTTATAAAACAGTGTACCATATGAGCTCCATCTAGAGCAACAAGATTTATACTCTGTCTCGATGATGAGAGGACAATCTTCTACCGAATGAATTTCCAGCAACGCGTGTGCCCTTCTGGCCAATTGCGAGCCAGTCCTACCTCGCTGACGAGAGGTTCGAAGATAGCCAGGGGCCGCACCGTTCGATAGGGCTATAGAGCACAGACATAGATGGAAGGAGAGGGAAAGAAGGAGGAAAAGAGAGAAAGAGACGAGAGCACGCCTAAGAGAGAGAGAGACTGGAGCGCGGTCTACAGAGCGCCCGACCGCTCTCTACGTCAAGAGACCACGGGTTCGATAGGCGCAGGCAGCACATAGGAGGCCCTCGCAAGAGCGCGGTTTATGAAAACTCCAATTCCAGGAGAAGATCCGAGATTGAGGGAGTTCCCAGAAAGCCGACTCTGATTACAGCTGCACTGCTCGAGACGGCGGCAGATTGGCACGTCACGGGCTGCTACGGACTTGTCATGCAATACGGATAATATTCAATGGGACACCTCTAATAGGACTGTATCATGTAGGGAATCCCAGACTTATACATTTCTCATCTAGGAAATATCTGTGTGGGGACTGGCTTTAATTCCATACAAATGCACTTCATTTTTTCTAGCACTGATCTCCTCACCACATGTGTGTGGTCCAGTGCTGTCACAATCTTCTCAGTGGTTTCATTCTCATTTAGGCATCATGCCTTGAACTAGTCCAATGATCTTGTCATGCACACCAACTCAACTATTCTCTTCCCATTCATTCCCTAGACCTTGCTATAATTTAGTTATTTTCTTTTTGCTGTGATATTGTGCATCCAACATTGTTGTTATAGAAATTCATACATTGACAAAACAGCCATCACTGTCTTCATCAGAACATGTGAATATTTGCAGAAGACCCTCAAGATTGGGTCTGTTAATATCCTTACAGCTAAGAAGAGTATAGGAAATGTCAAAAGTTGCACCTGAGATTCCAGGCACACCTTTGTACACCTCTGCCAGCTGTGTGTAATTCTACCCTAGCCTCACAGAGTCTTGCGGGACTTGGGTGGTGATAGAGTACATAACCATGTAATGTCACTGAAGGGGAACTGTATCTATACAACTATGAGGAACTCATCATCCATGGTTAGATGAGACTTTCAGTGATATGGTTTTTGGAATTGACTACATATCTATGAATAATTGCCTAGCTGCATTCTAAAAAAGCCTAAAAAACTCATTGGTTTATCATGTTACACTTTGATGGAATCCTATGTTTGGTATGGTTGGCATCATGTCTAAAGTAAGGAGATATCTGTTTGCAGCTCACCCAGAAATGTTTAAAGAATCTTTATAATGGGTCCAATTTCCCCAATTCCTCATTCCAAATTAATATATTGAAATACTTATTAATTTCCAATGATCTCAAACTACAACTATACTTGAAGACAGAACAGTTAAAAGTTAATTAAAGTATAATGAGATCAGCTAGGAAGTCTTAGGGCTTACCAATATGATTGGCTTCCTCATAAGAAGAGATTAAAAGATAGCTATATAAGTATATGAACTAAAGAACATAGGAATATAAAAGAAGAAGATGTCATTTTCCAGCTGAGGAAAGATGTGTCATAAACTCCTGGTCAAGAAAATAGGATGTGTGGCTTGTGTATACACCTATAATTCATTTGAGCCAGGTAAATCACCTGCCCACAGTACCACCATGAGGAAGGTTTGTTTACTTCAAGCCACGGTAAAGAGCATAATTTGTTCTTTAATGAGACCAGGTGCTTTTTCAACCCAGAATGCTTAATCCTTGCATAATAGTTTACCAAGCAGCACAAGTAGCATCTTATATCGTTCTTGGCTTTTCTAAGCATAAACACTTTTCTTTCTCTTTTCTAAGCATGTTTGTCTAATACTTTGGACTTCCACATTTTTGGTTTCTCTATTCTTTCTCTAAAGGCTCTCCAGGCTATATGACTACCAGTTTACCTGTGTCTGAGCTCCATTTTTGCTTACATAACATGGCATTTTTTTCCTTGTCTATTACCAGTCAACTGCTGAAATTTAAAGCCCCTTGCCCTTAAGATTTTTCTTTTAAACACAATAAATTTGTCCTCAAAAGGTTTTTTAAATCATTTTTATAAAGAAGTTTTGTGCATTTGCCATACACATCATTCTCTATCCAATTTAGCCTCATGTTCCTTTTTCCACGCCACTCTGCCCTAGTTCATGCATTCTTGCACCATACATCAACTCCACGCCAGTATCGCTCTTACTCTGCAGTATATTTAGACACGATTTTTTCAAAGTAGAGGATCACTGCTCTTGGGGGAACCTTACTGTTTCAGTCAATTCCCTGACCCACTTTTTTTGTTGTTACTCGTTCTCAACAATTCTTGTATTGCTTCAGGCATATGCACATTTAGTCTCACCTAATACTGTTAAACTTATGTCTTCTGAAAATAAAACTGTTGAATTTCCATAATCATATTTCAGATCCAAATTTTTCCTTTTTAAATTATGTTCTCTGAATTATGCCTATATACCCTCCACCCAGATACCAACCAGATTGCAAAGTCTGAAAATGAATGGTAGGTTATTTCCAGAGCTGTTAAGGGATTAACATTATAAGAGCACAGTAGCTTTCAGGAAAAGAGAATATACATCTGAGAGATTCCTGAGTTTGCCTTACAACTAGGGATTCAATGGTAGCATCCACAAATGAAGGATAACATTTGTCATTTGTTCTTCTGGGACCCTGTTACTTCCATTACCATAATGGCTTCCAGTGTCCATCCATTTACCTGCAAATTTCATGAATGCTATCTTTTTCTTGTTGTTGTTTGCTGTTTTTCTTTTTTTTTAATTTTATTTATTTTTTATTTTTATTGATGCTTTTTTTTTTTTTTTTTTTTTTTTTTTTTTTTTTTTTTCTTTCCTTTTTCCCTTCCTTCCCCACCCCCACCCTACCATCCCAGTCATGCATTCTGCATAACTTTTCTGCATCTTTTCTGGTTTGTTTTGTTTTGTTTTCGTTTTTTAAATTTTATTTATGTTTATTATTTAATTTATTTAATTTATTTATTTATTTATTTTATTTTAAGGTGGATTTTTTTTTTTTTTTTAAATTTTAATTTATTTAATTTTGTAATGTGCATGAATGTAACTGTCTACATGTTAGTCTATGCACCATGTCGTGCAATACCCACAACGGTCAGAAAAGGTGGTCGGATTTCCACTGGAACTGGGTTAAAGATCGGTTTTTCAGCGCCGCCATGTGGGTGCCTAGGAGATTGGGATAAGAACCAGCAGTCGGCACTCTTAACTGCTAGTCCCATTCATCTCCACCCCAGCTATCTTTCTTTACCACTGCACAGAACCCCATTATGTGTTAAGATATAACAAGCATTTTGTTTATCCACTCATCAGTTGAGGGGCATTTGGTTGGTCCAGCTCTTTTATATCTGAAAAGAGCTGCAATAAACATAGGCATTGCATGTATATCTTTTGCTGTACCAAAAATTTTCAGTTTTATGGCAGGGTTCCACTGTCAATAGTCGACCGTTATTTTCTGTGTAGCTGCTGCCTGATTTCGAAAGTCATCTCTTACACCTATGTCTTGTAGGTTGCTACCAAAGATTTCTTCATTACCTTGAGAGCTTTTGGATTTCAAAGTTGAGTGTCTTTGAATCCTATTGTGTATTTGATTTTTGTACAGGGCAGAGATTAGGGCTTAGTTTTAATTCTCTACAAGTGGTGATCCATTTTGCCAACACCATTTGCTGAAAGATGCTTCCTTTCTTCCATTGAGCTTCTTGGCCCTTTTTCAAATATGAGAGTGGCAAATTGCATGAGTGCGAGCTTTGTATTTCATTTTTGTTCCATTGTGCTACAGTCTGTTTTTGTGCCAACTACCCAGGCTGTTTTATGACTATAAGCCCTGTAATACAGTTTTGAAGTCTGGCAAAAAAAAAAAAAAAAACTGTGATCCCCCTCTATTGTACTTTCACTCAGGGTACTTTGTCTATCTGGTCTTGTTTCTCCATATGAATTTAAGATTTTTTCAAGTTCTGCGAAGAAAACCTCATGGGGATTTTATTGGATGTTGCATTGAACTCTGTATATTAAATTGGGGTAGAATGAGCCTTTTTTTGGGGGGGGGGGGAAAAGGTTTATTCACCTACATCTACTGCGGTCTAGTTCGTCACTCCAGGGAGCCAAGGCAGGAACTCAGAGCAGGAACTGGAGTTGCAGGAGCTGAGGGCACAGGCCAGGAGGAATGCTACTTACCTGACTATGCTCCCTGGCCCAGCTCGCCCATTCTTGCATACAGGCCCACTGCCACTAAGCAACGCATGCCATGGGGTACACCATATAAGTGGGCTGGGACCCTCCCCACACTCGCTCATCAATCAAGACAAATACTCCACAGGACAAGGACCACAGGCCAGTCCAATGGAGCCAATTCCCCAAGTGAGGCTCCCCTCAACCCAGGCTGTGTTCAAGATTTGACACTTAAAGCTTTGCCAGCACAATTGGCCCCTTGTCAACTTGACACACAAAATCGATCACTTTTAAACTCACCTTTTCCAGTTCTTATCCCAACTGTATGATGTTAACATTAATCATAGCACAACTAAGACAGTAAACAACTTAAAAGCCACCACATCCTTAAAAGACAAAAAAACCATAGGGGCTGGAAGATTGCTAGCCAGTTAAGAGTGCCGACCGCTCCTTACAGGAACCCGGTTCGATCCCCCAGCACCCACATTGGCGGCCAGAAGCCGTCTTGAAACTCCAATCCAGGAGAATCAGTTCCAGGGGAATCTGAGAACCTCTATCGTTCTGAGCTACACGCGCGTCATTGCACGACACGGGTTGCATCAAACTCGTGCTGCAGGAGGTACAGCTCATTTCTGATACTGCAATACCTCGGAAATAAATAAATTAAAAAAACAAAACAAAAAAAAAAAAGTCGAACAAAACCAAATGTGGACGCTTTCTGGAGTGGAAGGTGGGAATGGCAGAATCTCTCCAAAGCATCGCACCAGAAGCCTGCCAACACTTCTGACCTCCTGATGCCTCCAAGACAAAAGGAAAGAAACTCCAAGGTGGAAGAGTGGTCCGATCTCGACACCAGCAGCACGAGAAAACCCAGTTGGCTCCTGCAGCAGGCGCCCTGAAAGCCAAAGGGAAGCCTCCTGAGGGAAGGAAGCCCAGGGCGCCGAGGAGCAAAGAAGACAGCAGCAAGATGGCAAAAGGTTGCCTGCAGTCCACCATGTTGGAAGGACATGACACAACGCTGCCCAGCCTGCAGCTTTCCACCATCAAGATCAAAGCATGGTCAGAGAAGCTCCCCACGTGGACAGGATTATGCTGAAAAAAAAGCCGAGCAAGGCTGGGGGAATAGTGCACCTGTTAAAGGCTGAGGATAAGAACCGCAAAAAACAAAAAAAAAAAAAAAAAAGCCGAGCACGTCTCTTCCACAAGCCCCTCGGAAGAAGAACCAGAAAGGGGTGCATTTCTTCAGTAAGTACAGCTGAAACAATACATCTCAGCCTTAATGAGACCACCTGCTGTGGGACATTCGTGGAATCCAACATCTACCAGCCCTGGGGCCATCGTCTCATGGCTCAGGATCCAAGCAAAACTCAGGGAGCCCAAGGCAGGGAACTCAAGCGCGGACTCTGGGCAGGAACCTGGAGGCCACAAACTGATTGCACAGCCATGAAGGGAATGCTTTCTTTACTAGTTTGCTCCCTTTTTTGGGTTCTTTTCGAGACAGGTCTCCCTAGCCGCTAGCCTGGATCATTCGTGTATGATCAGGCTGGCCCTTAAATCACAAAGATCCCCTGCCTCTGCCTCCCAAGTGCTAGGATTAAACATGCACCACACAACTGGCTACTTTTTACTATAGTAAATTTTCCAGTCCATGGGCATTGGAGTCTTTCCATCTTTGTTGTCTTCTTCAATCTCCTACATCAGGGCTTTTCATTGTCATGATCTTTGGTGTCTTTGGTTAGGTTTGTTCCTAGGCATTTTGTTTGTGAGGCTATTGTGGTGGGGAGGTCTCTTTATCATTCCTTCTTCATATTGCTTGTTGATGTAAAAGAAAGGCTACTGATTTTTTGTCATCATTCAAATGTCTTTGAGTCACAGCATGATCGAATCTCCCACATGCTCTTCTTCCCTTCTGTTGGTCAGTTCCAGGACTTGCCTACTGCTGCAGGCTGGACAGTCTCTAGGGCTCCCTCGCAAGAAGGGGGGAGGGAAAAACCACAGGAGATACCTGGTGGAAATAGCAGCAACATGCAGAAGGCCAGGATGATAGCAACTCCATTTATTTTCTGCCATGAGGTCGATATATAGAAGGCTACTTGTGTCTGGGCACACGGAAGTGGGTGAGCCACCTTGGGTTCTAATCAGAAGGCCCTGCAGAGCTCTTGGTTTGTTTTCGCGATACAGATCAACTAAGGTGTGAATTTTGTTACAATGCTTCAAGGAAGGGGCCATCGGTTCTTGGAAGCTTGCAGAGATAGGGCAAAGCAAGAATCATTGTTACATACTCTTGAATCTTCTTGCTACAAGATACTCACAGAGGCAATCTGAATAGCCCACAGAGATATCATAACTTGGGCGAACTGTCTCCCAGTACCAGGTTTACAGTTCAATAGTTTCATTCCCAGCCTCCCTCAAATTTTTGTAAGTTAATTTTGTATTCTGATGGAGTTTTTAGTGTCCCATTAAGTAAACATCAATATCGACAAGTAATAGGGATAGATTGAATTCCTCTTTTCCTATTAGTACTCCTTTAATTTCCCTTTCATTATTGCCCTAGCAAGCATTCCAGCACTATATGAAAGGAGTGGCAACAGGGGCACTCCTTGCTGGTTTCTGCCTTGTAAGGGAAATGACTCTAACTTTTTTCCATTAGGATGTTCCTACCTGCGGTGTCTTGTATATGGCTTTGGATTATACTGAGGACTGATCCTTCCTCATCCAGTTTCCATTAAGACTTTAAGCATGAAGGGTGCTGGATTTTTTCAAAGGTTTTTTTTTTTTTTACTGCATCAGTACGATGATGTTCGTGTGGTTTTGTCTTTCAGTCCATTTCACCTTGTCTATGATATTTATTGATTTACATATGTTGAACAATCCTTGAATCTCTGGTATGAATCCAGTTGGTCATGATGGATGATCATTTTGATATGGGTCGTGTGTGGTTTGCAAGTATTTTGTTGAGAATTTTTCTAATCTATATCATTATATGGGATGGGTCTATAGTTTTCTTCTTTCTTGGTTGTAATCTTTGCCTGTTTTGTTATTAGAGTGATGCTGGGCTTGCATAGAAGTAATTTGGGTGATTTCCCTCTCGTATCCTTCTGAACAGTTTGAGTTAGTAATGGCTATAAGTCCTTCTTTTAGATTTCTTAAGAATTCTGCCATGTAACCATCTGGGTCATGGCTTTTTTTAGTTGGGAGGTTTTTTTATTATGCTTACATTTCCTCCAATATTCTGGTTTTTTTAAGCTGTCAATCTCTTCTTGTTTGAGCTTTGTTGATTTACCAGGATTTCAGTTTTGGTGATTTCCAGATTTCAGATACTTATCCATTTCTCTAGGTTTCAAATTTGTATAGTATAGGTTTTTTTGAAGTATTCCCATATAATTGCTGGGTCTTTTCATTGTCTTTTGTGATCATTCCCCCCTTTCATCATAAATTCTATCGATTTGGAGTTGCTCTCTTGTTCCTGTCGCCCCAGCTGTCCTGGAACTCACTCTGTCACCAGGCTGGCCTTGAACTCACAAAGATCTGCCTGCCTCTGCCTCTGCCTTCCAAGTGCTAGGATTAAAGGACATGCAGAATATTTAAAACTACTCAAAAAACAAAGAGAAAGAAAAAACAAAACGATGTACTCAATAGATGGGGCAAAGAGTTGAACAGAGACTTCACAAGTGAGGAGTTAGAGATGGCTGAGAAACACCTTAAGAGTGTTCAACATCACTAATCATTAAGGAAATGCAAATCAAAACACTTAAGATATCATCTTACTCCAATAAAACTGTCTACGGATCAAGAAAACAAATGATACCAAGTGCTGGAGACATTGTGGGGAAGGGGAACACTCATCCACTGCTGGTGGGAATGTAAACTCATACAGCCACTATGGAACAGAGTGGAGAACCCTTGGAAGACTTGGAATGAACTTGCCCCTGACCCAGCCATACCATCCTAGGTACCCTCAGGATCCACCCCACCACGAGAATACATGCACAGCAATGTTTATTCAGCTCTTTCAAATGGCAGGGATCTGGAACCAACCCAAATGCCCCTCAACCTGATGAGTGGAATTGGTTAGAGAAAATGTGGTATATCTACACAATGGAGTTCTATGCAGCAAGTAAAGAAAGAGGACAATCATGAGCTTTGCAGGAAAATGGCTGGAGCTAGAGGACATCATGCTGAGTGAAGTAACGCAGTCCCAGAAAAAAACAATGAATGGTATCCCTCATCGTGGATGCTAGTGCCAATTACCTATTTTGTAAGTATTTCTTATGACGGCCCCTTTGAGCTTTTGTCCAAAGCAGCTGTAGTGATGCATATTGGAAACAACAACACACACCAACGAAAACAAACAACAGAAAAAAGGACTGCATTGAAGAATAACTGAAACAGTGAAACTGCTGAAAAACAGTCAACTCCTCATGGAGAATATTGAAAAAAGACTGAGAAAGAGATGAGAAAATAGTTTTGGCAGAATGCATGAGCTCGAGGGGTGGGGAATGGGGGGGACACGGGTCTAGATTTGATAATTAAATAAATAAAAACAAATAAAAAAGAAAAAAATATAAATAAATAAATAAATAAAATCTGAAAAAAAAATAAATAAAAAAATAAAGGCGTGCACCCACACATGCAGGCTCTGTCTCTTCTTGTTTAACCCTTTCAAAGTTTAAACTTTTGGATTCATTGATTCTTTGTATTGTTTTCTTTGTTTCTGTTTAATTGATTTCTACTTTGATTTTTTGTTATTTCTCCTGTCTATAAGGGGTTGTATTATGGTTATTGGTTCTTGTCTCTCAAGTGTTTTTAGCTGCAGTGTTAGATCTGTTAAATTTGTGCTTTTTCTTTTGTTTGTTTTGTTTGTATGATGACAGGGCTATAAATTTCCTCCTTAGGACTCCTTTTAAAGTATCACATAGTTTTTCTTGTGTTGTATTGTCATTTTTGTTTAGTTGCAGGAATGTTTTTTAATTTATTTATTCATTTCATCCTTGGACCCATTCATTATTCAGGAGTGCTTTTTAGTCTCCATGTTTTTTTGTATGCAGTAGGGCTTAGTCCTGATGTTTAATATTGAGCTTTATTTCCACTGTGGTCTGATAGAATGAATTAAATTATTTCAGTTTTTGGTATCTTGTTGAGGTTTGTTCTGTGTCCCAGTATGTTTTGATTTTGGAGAAGGTTTCCATGGGATGGGTCTGAGTAGAAAGTATTTCTTTGGTGTTTGGGTGGAATGTTTGGTAGGTGTCTGTGAGGTCCATTTGGTGTACTGTATTGCTCAGTTCAGATGTCTCTCTGTTATATTTTGTCCAGTTGACCTATCCAAAGTGTTCAGTGGGGTATTGATGTCCCCCACTATTAGTGTGCTGGGATTAATCTGTGCCCTAAGGTCTTGCAGTATTGTGTTTATAAAGTTTGATGACACTGGAGAGTTTGGTGATATATATTTTTGATTATGAATCTGTCATGGTTAATTGTTGCTTTGATTAGGATATAATGGCCTCTCTTGTGTCTTTTTGGATTAGCTTTGCTTTGAGATCTATTTTGTCTGCATATTAGAATAGCATCTCTGCTTTCTGTTTGGTACAATTTTCTTGGAGTATTTTTTCTATTCCTTTCACTTTAAGTTGGTGCTATCCTTGAGGGTGAAATATGTTTCCTATAGACAGCATATGCATATCGATGGTTTGTTTCCTAATTCATTCTCCCTGTCTCTGTCTTTTGATTGGGGAGTTAGACTGTTAATATTTAAGATTATCTTTGAGAGATGTGTGTTGCTTCTTTTCACCTTATTTGCTGTTTGGCATTCTTGGACTAGGTGGTGTTTTTCTTCTTAAACTTTTATTAATTTTCTCTCACTGTTTTGGAGCTAGTCGCTCCTTTCCTCTCCTTGAATTGCTTTGAATATTTCTGAAGGGTTGATTTTCTGAACGTGATTCTTTATCTTGTTTATGTCATGATTTTTTTCTTTTTTTCTTCAAATATGAACGACAATTTTGCTGGGCATAATAATCTGAGCTGGCATCTATAGTCTTTAGTTCTGGGAGTATTTTGGTCCACATTCTTCTGCTTTCACAGTTTGCACTTGAAAAGTCAGCTGTAAATTCTGGATGGGTTTCCCCTTATGTGTAACTTGTTCTTTTCTCTTGTGGCTTTCAGTATTTTCTTTTGTTTTGGGTGTCTAGCATTTTAACTATGATATGGTGTGGGGAGTTTCTTTTCTAATTTGTCTTTTTGGTGTCTATGTGCTTCCTCTATTAGTATGTATTTTTCTTTTTTTTTTCTTTTTTTTTATTGTTTTTATTTGTTTCTTTCTTTTTTTTTTTTTTTTTTTTTTTTTTTTTTTTTTTTCTTCTTCTTCTCTCTATGATTATGTAAGTTTGTCTTTTCATGTGTCCACATTTCCTGATTGTTCCACATTGCGGTATTTTTGTTGTTGTTCTCTTTTTCGGTTTCTTGGTCTTTTTGAGACAGGGTTTCCCTGTAGCCATGGCTGTCCTGGAACTCACTTTGAAACTAGGTTGGCCTTGAACTCAACAAGATCTGCTGCCTGCCTCTGCCTCCCAAGTGCTAGGATTAAAGGCGTGCGCCACCATGCCGGCATTTTTTTTTTTTTTTTTCATATTCTTTCTTAGTGGTCTAGTTTCTTCCACTTTATCTTCCAGTGTTGATTCATATTTTCTTCTTCATCTAATCTGTTCCTAAGGTTTCTCTCATTCTTTCCTGTTTATTGGGTGAGTGCTCAATTTCCTGTTTCATTTCATTCTGTGATGTCTTTGGTATTCCATTTCCTTTTGGAGCTTGCTATTCTCCTCTTGTATCTCCTTGCTTCAATGGTCTTGTTTCCTTTTTTATTTCAACCTGGTATCTCTTAAGTATTCTCACTTCCTTCCAGAGTTTGTCCTCTTCTCTACTCTAGTTCCTTCAGGAGTTTTTGTCATTCTCTCCCTCTAGTTCTTTCCCAAGTTTATTATTCTTAACACATTTCCATTATTAAATGATTTCATCATAATTGTATACTAGATCTATGGATATTATTTTATATTAGATGTGTTTTAACTTCCTGATTCTTATTTTCAACTTTTATAAAAATACACTTCACTTTTTCAACTTTTTTAAAAATTACACTTGACGTGTAATTACTTTAAGCTTTCTATTGAATTGAACTCCCACCCTGAAGCTCACACTCCCTATCAGTGACTTATTACTGCATGACTGTTCTCAGCTAATACCTACAGAGTATTGAGATATTCCTCTCTTTCCTTCCACGTCTTCCTTGTACTTGTTGGGTATGAACACATTCTGATTAAATCCAATTTTCCCTCTGCTCTACACACAAACCTATATGGACAAATTATTTTAGGTATTAAATTAGAAACACATGGAGAATTCTCATTTTGAATTGCAAATGGTCTCCATGTGATCACCTTTGTCCATTTTCTCTTCAACCTTTGAAGCCAATTATCAGTAAATGGTTTCCATAAAAAATCAGATCACAAAACATCTACAATGGAACCTCTATACCTAGACTCATGGAAACATAATGGGGCAAGGGGTAGAGAGAACACAAATGCATCTCTCAACTCTCATCCTGAAGCTACCTCAGGCAACAGAGGGTAATGAACCCAGGACTGAGGACACCATTGTGGAAGAGTGGGGGAAAGGTGGTAAGAGGCCCAGGAGGAGGTACATGACCATATAGAAATAAAGTATTGGCAGGCTCTCGGATCTTGCTCATATGAATTTACACAATGGATGACAACATGTCACTAGAATCATGCAAACTCAAGCAAAATCCCAGTATAGGAACTGTAGACTGGGCAGCAAGATCCAACCTTAGGGCAGCTGATTACTACTAGAGAAAAAGAGCTGATCTTAAGGGAGTGAGTCTAGGTAAGCTGATTGAAACCTAATAGATGAACTTGAACTGAGGGACTTCAGGGGACCCTAACTTGACTAGATAAGGCCCTTAAATCAATGACAGAAGACCAAAAAAAAAAAAAAAAAAAAAAAAAAAAAAAAAAGAGCCAGCGTGGTAATGCACGCCTTCTTTAATCCCACACTTGGGAGGCAGAAGCAGGCAGATCTTTGTGAATTCAAGGCCTGCTACAGAGTGAGTGCCAGGACAGTTGGGGCTACAGGGAAACCCTGTCTCGAAAAGACACAACACACACACACACACACACACACACACACACACACACACAAATCAATGACAGAATGCATGAAATACAATGGGGCCCCTAAGGGCTATAAACAGGATTAAGATGTTGTGTATGAAATATACAAAAGATGATGAGTGGTGTAACTTTCCTTGGATAACTTAATATTTGTCACAGCTGTTCAACTTTACAATAGGCAATATATAAAAAATATGCACGGCTATGAACAACAATATTACCTTTGCAAAAGAAGAAGAAAGAAAGAAAGAAAGAAAGAAAGAAAGAAAGAAAGAAAGAAAGAAAGAAAGAAAGAAAGAAAGAAAGAAAGAAAAAGAAAGATGAACAATATCACCTTTGCAAAAATAGGCAAAAGTTTGAGCTTGGTATGCAGCTTGCATTTTGCAAATTCCTTCCCTTTACTATTACATAAATGTTTTCTTTAGTCTTCAGATAAAAACCCATGTTTTTCTGATTCTTAGTTGATAGCCTTATTTCTTAATCCAATTAGAAAATTGAAACATTTAAAAGATCTCATCTACTGCAACCATATCTAGAAATTTGGCATGCTTTTGACAGCATAGTCTATATTATCTCTTATCTCTATAGATTAACTGTTCTTGCTCCTATCTGAGACCAATGCTTTAATCTGTTCAATAGGCCTTAGACCTTCTTAAGTATTTAAATCACAGTTCAATTTTCTTTTGTCCCAATTTAGCATCTTTCAATATGAATTTTGGCAAATAGTAATATGAGAAATAATAAGTGTATACACAGTATTCATATATGTATATCATATATTAACAAGTACACCTGCAGTGACTCTGATCCTCAAGTGTCTGCTCCTTTTTATATACTCTGACAGGGTGTTCTACATTATGTGACTCCTGAATCTAATTCTTCCCCTCCACTTTTTAATTCATCCCCTTAAAGTTTATTTTTTTTTCAATTTTCTCAGTATTATTCTTCAAAGTGTAACCTACTATGCTCTCAAAGTAAAATCTAAAGATAAATTCTCAGGTCTCACCTTTGAGCTGCAATGGATGTGATGGAGCCTGGTTTTTTTGTTTTTTTGTTTGTTTGTTTTTTCACACTCTTCACTTGTCTTTTAGAATAACACATTTTCCTGATTTTTCTCCAGTGTTGTTTACTCTTAGACTCCCCTGTTGATTCCACACATGCACGGAAGTGGGAAGTCCCAATGCCCAGTCCATCATTCCCTCTCCCATCCATCAACATTAACCCTCACGTTTTCATGTCTTTTGTGTTTTGAGGTTTGGAGGTTGTGTGTTTCTGTCATTTGTTTGCTTGTTCATTTTTTCATACAATCTCTAAATCCACAGCCTCAGCAGCCTGAGCATTATGATATGCTGCCACACTCAATATCCCAAGGCTTATAACTTTAAAATGCTATTGCTATCTTAACATACTCATGTCTCTCAAGGCCTTTACTCTTTAAAAATCTTATATCTTCTCTGGATGTGGTGGCACATGCCTTTAATCCCAGGGCTCAGGAGGCAGAAGCAGGTTGATCTCTGTGAGAGCCAAAGCCAGCCTGGTGTTCCAAGCTTGTCACAGCTACAGGGAGATCCTGTCTCAAAAACCAGTCATACATCCTACTTCTTACCAAGTATCACTATTCTTAGAGTTAAAGATACTTCAAACAACCTTTTAAAAAGCTATTCTTCTATCCTTGAATCCCATATCTTAGCTTCCTCAACTACTAGTATAATTGTTTTAAAATATTAACATCAGACCCCTCTTCAGTGAGAGAAAGGTACAAATTTTGTCAAAAATCAGAGCCAAACTACAATGGCCTGCAACAGCACAGATCAGCAGTTCTTAGCTTCAGTGTAGCTTCACCTTGTGTTTTACTCTTCATATGTGACAGAACACTTGTTATTCAAAAGCATCTTGGATTCCTTTAACCTGAAATCATGCCTTACTTTCAGGGCTTTTCACATTGCCTTCTTGGTCTCCATAGACCCTTTCCCAAGGATAGGTGACTGTTACATCTACCATAAATGTAAAGTGGAGAACACCTTGCTTAGGCCTTTTAGTTTTGTATTCAAAGTTGTGACTATTTTATGAGCACTTGCCACCTATTTATTTATACTGCAACTCACATTATGATTATGATTATATTCGTTGGTAATGTAACTATCCATTAAACTGCATATTTGTATATTTTTGGGCTTCCATCACAAATTTATTTCTTTCTTCTTTGAGTTCTTCAAGTTGTTAATCTGTGGTTTCTTTGTCTTTAATTATTTTTATTATTGTTCTCTTAAATTCTGTGTCCTGGGGTTCCTTGGCATGGTTCTCATTGTAGTGCATTTCTGTAGGATTAGTGAGTTTTGTAGCGAGCATATTCTCTTAGGTTTTTTCATGCGTTTGGGCATATGGATGTTCTTTGTTGGTTATTCATACAGTAAGAACTTCTAATTTGCTTTTGTTTAAGTTTGGTTCTGTTTATATTGTTTATGTACCTTGTTTTTTTTTTTCAGGTATGGAAAATAAATTGGTGTGTGTTTCAGGTTCTTGCAAGGTAGTAGACTTGTCTAGGTGGTTAGTGGAACAGGTTAGTAAGAAAGTTGGTCAGGTCAGTAGGAGGGCTGGTCTGGTCTGTACCAGAAAAATGGGGAGTCAGTGTAGTTTATGATAGGGACTTTAGCTAATATGGCTTAGGAAGGTTCTCCAGAGATCTCAGTCTGAGGAGCGGAAGCCCATCTGAGCTCAAGGCTGGCATGGGACAGGGGAGGGATGGGAAAGAGGAATGGAATATAGATGTAGTGGGTAGGATCTGACTTATCAGGGTTCTAGATGGGCAAGTCTGTCCAGATGATTGGGAGTAAAGGAAGATGGGTGTAGGGACCACCTGAGGAGGGATTTATCAATCTATGCTAAGGGGCTTAGCTGGCCTGGGTTAGGAAGCTATTCCAGAGATCTGAAGTGGAGGAACTAGGTAGGAATTTTCTTAATCTTCTGGAATTTTCATTGCAGCTAAAGCAGTACTTAGAGTATACATAATTACTAAATATTTTTTATGTTCAAGGTTAGATTAAAAAATAAAAGTTTGTAATTGCAATAGAATAAATAATCAGAGAGCTTTTTGAGATATGAGCCTATTTTCTGAAATCTTCCATTAAACACTAATGAAGTGAGATTACATTTAACTTGACCATAGATAATAGTTTCACCAAAATGCTTTGCAACCATGTAAGCAGCCTGCAGCTCTGTTTCAGTGGAATAAGTAGAGATCCTTAGGAGCTTAGAAAAAGTTTGAATTTTTTCACCATATGCCATGGTGTTCACACAACAATTCATCACTTTTAGGACTCTCTCCAGCAAGGCTTTACATAATGCAACTATTCTTGTTGCTTAATCTGTAGGGAACATTTTGTATCCATCCCAAAATCTAATAAAGCATAATTTCATATGCTTATAAACTTTGCTTCTTACTGCTATTGTTTATTAATCTCTTCAAACAGCTTTCACTTCTGTAAACTCACTAAAATTTCAAAAACAACATATGAAATAAAACCATGCTTAGCATCCACTTGTGTCTTTTTTAATACATATTAAACTTAAAGATTACAGAGGCAGAAAATCTTGCCTACATGCCATTTCAAAAACTCCAAAGACTAGCCTATACAAAGCAAAGTACAAAACAATTTTTATGGTGGCATTTGCTTATTTTAGAAAATATTAGAAAAGAGACAAATCATTGAATTTCTGTTCATTTCAGTGGAAAAATAATGGGTAATGCATAGTGAACACTCACTATATACAGGCACTGTAGTAACAGCTTTGTGAGGGGCTGGAGAGATGGCCCAGCAGTTAAAAGCACTTGGTGCTCTTTCAGGGGGTGTGAGTTTGATACCTGACAACCTTGTTAGGCAGTTCACAACTGGCTGTAATTCCAACTCCAGGGAATTGATATCCTCTTCTAGCCTCTAAAAGGCATTTGCACAAGAGTGGGCATTCACATACAAAGACAAAAACACAGACACATAAATAAAAATTAACATTTTAAAAGCTGCATGATTATATTTAACATAAAAGCAGTTAAAAGCGAGAGATGAATCTTATTTACAAAAATTTCTTTTTTTATTTTGTAAGTAAAGTAAATAGCAAGCTTGAGAAATGAGGGAAGATGATGGTATCCGTGAATGATAAATCCAACATCCAAAACTCGGCTATCTGTTTCAAAAGTCTGTTGTTAACCTCTAGATTGCTACACTCCACATTCACTTTGGCCTGTTAGCCTAGTGTTTAAATAGAAAAGGCTGTAGTGTATTTTTAAATCCTTTTGAAAAGATCTAGATAATATCTAACCTCATTAAGTTTATTCCCTATGGAGATATTCTTCAGCTGCTGAAAGAAACTCTGCTTTTATCTTTATTTTCTTAGCTGTATTGATTTTGGCATTCAGGTCTTGTTAGGATTTAGGATATAAATTGTATGCCTGTAAAAATTTCCATTTTGTTAATGTCTTTTATGTGGCAAATTCCTCTTGTTCCTTATTATGGTCTATGTGTGTAATGATTGGGTAATGATATCCAATATTCTCAATCATTTTATGTCTATACACCATATGCATGCAAATTCAATTTGCTTAATACCCTGCTCTTTAATTTGCATTTCATAGATCCAGTTGAGTATTATGAAGTAAAATTATATTGACTGGTTTCAGTATCTTGGAAATTTAAATCACTATTAAATGAGGAATGTTTAAAGGCATTAATTATAGATGAATTATGAAAAATATTCTCAAGGCACACATTTTGAGTTACAATGTGATAATAGCTACATGTCTTAAAGATTTATTTTAGAATTAAAGTTCATACCAAATACTTTAATTACAAAATTAGGCTGATTTCATGAGAAAAGTATTCTTGTTTTTTGGCTTTAAGAACATACAAAATAAATAGAGCATTCTTCCTCTTTTCTTGTAAATTTATACAAATTAGAGTGTGTTTATATGTTTATAAACAGGTAGCAGAAAATAAAGATTTTATAGTAGCATAAAAGTCAAAATATGACACCATGATACATTAACAGTTTTCCTTTTTACTAAATACATGTCCCTGCTCTGGTTCTTTGACACTGGTAACTCAACTAAATGCACATGATTTTGTCAATAAAATTAAAATTTCAAATGCTAAGATAGGGATTATTCAGATAAGACCAATCCACTCCCTGGAGTCCATAAGAAAAAATTAATCTCTGCTGTGAAGAAGCTATGAGTAAGCTATAGAACTGCCAAAGAGATTCAAAGTGTGTGAAAGATTACATTCTCCATCACTGAACTAGAGGATGAAAGAAGCTACTATTTGCTAGTCTGAAGTATTGTTTATAGGTGCTAAGACATCCTTACTATTGACAGTAAGGAAGGGGACTAGAACCTTTGTCCTGTACATGAAGGACTGAAATAAACCAACCAACTGAACGGATTGGAAGTAAATTAACCTATGGATCCTCCAGAAAGGAATCTAACTTTGCAGATGCCATGATTTGGGTCTTGTCATGAATGAAAAATAGAAAGATCTAAATGACTCTACTTCTACCTTGATAATTTTGTTTTTGTTTTAATCTACTAAGTTTCTTGGAATTAGTTACATTTTCAATTAAAAACCCAATGCTTCTTTTCAAAAGTCTTATATGGTTAGAGGATATCTGAAGGGAAATTTCACTCATGCTACATTAAATATGATAAGAGTAAAAGGTCGAGATCCTGCTAGTGAGTCTTCATACTGAAATAGAGAAGATAGCAGAAAATATAGTTTGCTGTCATTTAAATTCAAAAGTAAAATTTAGGCTTGGTATCTTTGGATGATTTTTGCACATTTCTGGCCTCTTTTCATAACAGAATCAGAATGGAATTTCAGAATTGGATTTGTAATATAGAAATTATTTCCATATTTTGACACTGAGTTAGGATTGTGTTTTCCTTCCTTCTAAAGCTTGATCATTATAAATACCTCTCTCTACTGTATGTTCAGTCAGTGATGCTTTTATTTTGTTAAGAAGCTATAGGAATCTCTTTGAATAACATCTACAGATCCATCAATATGAGAAATAAGATTAAAGACATATAAATTCTAACTTTCTGGGGGAAATTTAATGAAAACTTTTATTCATTTATTTGTTTAAAGTAAATCCATCGATTGAGAATGATTTCTGGTTGCTGGAGAGCCCAGGTTCTTTTACCAGCACCAACATGGTAGATAAAAACCTTCCATAGCTCTAGTTTCAGGGGATCTGACAACCTCTTCTAGTCTCCTCTGACACTGCATATACATAATCCCTATTCACATGGGTGCAGGGCTATAAAATAGAGGACCAACCCCCTACATAAGACACACCAATGAAGACAACTGACCTTTCTTCCCTAAATAAACATCAATTGCCACTAGAGCCCAAACTAGGCATGGGGCATCATATGCTACTTCCTTCTGTATTCAAGAATTCTGGTTGGCTTGATCTTGTGTAGACAAACACTCCATTTCTGAGTTCATTAGTACAAGGGCCCTGCCATTTTCGGAAGTCAGTGTCTCACAGCAGCAGTCCTCCAAACCTATTGTACACACAATTTATTTGTCCCCTTTCAGGATGTCTCTGAGCATTGTGTGGAAGGAGAGTTATATACCCCATTTAAGGCTAAGTACTCCAAAGCTACTTATTCTCTGCACTTTGACCAGTTGTGAATTTCAGTATTAACCAGCATCCACTGCCAAAAGAAGCTTCTCTAAGGAGGGGTAAACACTGCACTAATCTATTAGTACCAGGACAGTAATTTAGAAGGCAGTTTCATGGGCTGGAGAGGTGGCCTAGCGGTTAAGAGCACCGACCGCTCTTACAGAGGACCCGGGTTCGATCCCCAGCACCCACGTGGCGGCCGACAACCGTCTGAAACTCCAATTCCAGGAGAACTCCAGTTCCAGGGGAATCCGAGACCCTCTTCTGACCTCCGCGGCATTGCACGACACGGGTGCACAAACCTGCATGCAGACAGTACATTGATACACATACAGAAATAAATAAAATTAAAAAAAAAATAGAAGGCAGTTTCATACTACGTCCATTTAGCAATATAATAGAAGTACCTTCTTTTTTTTTTTAATTTTATTTATTTTTGTATGTGTATGAATGTACTGTCTGCATGTAGGTTTGTGCACCCATGTCGTGCAATGCCACTGAGGTCAGAAGAGGTTCTAGGATTCCCCTGGAACTGGAATTCCCCTGGAATTGGAGTTACAGACGGTTCTCAGCTACCACATGGGTGCTGGGGATCAAACCCGGGTCCTCTGCAAGAGCAGTTGGTGCTCTTAACTGCTTGGCTATCTCTCCAGCCCTAGAAGTACCTTCTTTCCTTGATTTCTGACCTCCCTAGCAATGGGTTCTTGGCCAGGTTGATAATACTAGGAATGAATTCCTTTCTCTGACACAGGCCTTCAATCCAGTTAGAAAGCTGTTGGTTATCTGCATAACAGAACACTTCTTATACTTTACTAACATTTAACGACAGAGATTAAACTATTATGAACACTTCTTATACTTTACTAACATTTAACGACAGAGATTAAACTATTTAGTCAATCAGAGGCATTTGTAGTCTATAAAAAATGATCCTATTACTAGCCACTGGATTTCATCTTCTAAGGATGAATAAATATGAAGCCAATATCTGCTCTTCAGGTGGTTTATTCTACTCATTCATATGTATGCAGGGATGTGTGTATACACACGAACACTTTAGAAATACCTTGGCCGGGCGTGGTGGTGCACGCCTTCAATGGTAGCACTTGGGAGGCAGAGGCAGGCAGATCTTTGTGAGTTCAAGGCCAGGCCTGGTTTACAGAGTGAGTTCAGACAGGCTGGGGCTACCGGGAGGGCCCGTGTCTCACAAAAGACCAAAAAAAAAAAAAAAAAAAAAAAAACAATACCTTGACCATTCTATCCACAGTCTATTTTCACATCCTTCAGTTACTCTTATAGGTGTGAATTGACTTATAGATTCTCTGTACCATAAATGGAAACAGATAGCCAAAACTAAAAGGTAAAAGAAAATAAGAACAAGTGGAAGGATACATACAGGCATGGAAGGAAAGGGAAGTCATGGAACAGAACTAGGAAAGCCAGTTATGGAGGTGCTTCAAAAAAGGACTACTAAAAAGTAAGAACACAAAATTATAACCGTCTCTACTTTCCCACTTCAGTAATCCTGGAGTCCAGGAAATAGCAAAATAGCAGTGCATGTGGAGCTTACAAATGGTTGTTGGCTGAGGCTAGAGAGACGGCCTAGTGGTTAAGAGGGCCAACTGCTCTTGCAGAGGATCCAGGTTCTTTTAAGATATGTGCCTTGGGCTATATATAGGGGATTCTCATTATAGGTGACTTCTACAGGATTGATAGTATTTAGTGGAAACTTATTATTTGGGTTTTTCATGTTATTGTTTTTCTTTGTGACTTTGGCATGTGGATTTCTTTTTGTTGTTGTTGTTCCTATGCAACTCAAGCATGTCTTTGTTGAATACTGATTTTGCTTGTTTTCTTAAGATGCCTTCCTTGTCTTATCGTTAGGTATGAAAGGCTTGTTGGTCTAGGCTTCGGGTTTTCACTTCTATTTTTGCACTAGAGAGACAAGGTAGTTCTTGTTCAGGTAGGCAGGAGCTCCTCTGGAGGTCCAATCAGGTAACAATCAGGCACACTTGAAACCTGCTCCATGTGGGATCCACCTACTTACCTGCTCCCCAGGGCTGGTTGCAAACATCGGGGTCTGGTTTATTTTCAGAGGTCATAATTTTGGAATATGGATGATGTATATATAAGCATATTTTGGAGCAATACAAATGGTAGGGACAGCAACAACAAAAATACTGGGTCAAAGAACTAGATACAATCAGGGTCTAGGGGCAGGGACACCCAGCCTAGAGCCTGGGAGGGGAGGGGGGTGAGAGGGAAGTTCTTTTGTTAGTGGGCTAGGTGGGCTACTGGGTAGTAAGTCTGGAATAGTGCCACCACTACACAGTTGGTGACTCTCACCACAGGGTGGAGGTCATCCTGATATGCTCACTGAGAGAATTGTATTCACAGAACTTCCAGCCTACGTGGGGTTTGCCTATGGGTTCTCCAGGGCTGATTGCAAATATCTGGATCTGGGTCCAGGGACAAAAGTGTAGCCTGAAGCTGAGGGATGGGACCAGGGTGACCCTTTGCTAGTTGGTAGATGGTCTAGAATGCATCTGACATGCAGCTGGGGACACTCACTGCAGAGCAGAATTCTGCCTCATACACTCAATGGGAGAGTTGAACTCACAGACCAGCTGCTTCATGTTGGGTCCACCTGCCAGTTCGGCAGGGCTGCTTTCAAATGTCCGTATTTGTGGACAGGGCCAGGGAATCTTAACCTGGAGCAGAGGGTAGGGGCCCAGGTAGTCTCCAGATAGCTGGTAGGGATTCTGGAATGTTGCTGCCACTGGGCCTCTGAGCCTCTTTCCAACCTGCCAGCCACTATTTTCTTACCTATATTTTTTTATTTGGGCTTGCTTCTTCAGATTATTTAACCATTCGTTCATTGTGTTGTATTATATATTCTTCTGTGGAGTTTTGTTTGTTTTGCTATATTCTCAATACTAATCTTCTGTGACTCAAAGAATGGGCAAAAGTTTTCATTCAATTTTTAGCCTGAACCTGGTCTTTAATAATTGTTTTCTTTGATGTCTGGAACCTTCTTAATTGGATGCAGTTACTTATAACTTTTGCCATTTTTGCCATTTTTCCTAAGTTGCTGGTATCATATTCAGAAACCATTGTTTACACTTGCAATTTGATGTATTTTCTCTAGCAGTTTATAATTTTAGTATGTTCTATTAAGGTCTTTGTTTCATCCTGTGTTAACCTTTAGGCATTTTGAGTAGTCTAGGTTCATTTTCCTACACACAAATATTCAATTTCCCCAGTACCATTTGCTGAAGAAGCTGTCTTCACTCCAACACATTTTTGGCACATCTATCAAGAATCAGATGGTTATAGATATGTGTGTTTAATTCTGGCTCTATTCTAACCCATGATCTATGAATCTACTTAAGCTAGAATCATTCTACTTTTATTTATCATGGCTAGGTAGTAAAATTTGAAATCATTTCCATCATTACTTACTTTGGTCAGGATTGAATTAGCTGTCTGGTGACTTGTGCTTTTATATAGGAAATTTGGATTTTTAGTGAAAGTTGGCCTGTAATTAGCTCCTTTTATTCTTTATTTTTGAGAATTTCATACATGCATGCAATGAAATTTAATTCTGTAGAACCTCATTTTCCTTCCAACTCCTCTATTTTCTCTGCAACACCTCCCCAAATTCATCTTTTTTCATTTATAACCCACTAAATACAGTTAATGCTGGCCATGTGTGCATGGGGGTGGCATACACTGAGGTGTAGAAAACCTGTGGGTAATGCTCACTAGAGAACAATTCTCCTTCTGCCAACAGCTGTGCACACCCAACAGCTCCTCAGTAAGGGGAGCAAGCCCAGAAATTATCTACATCATATATGCTGGAAATTTGGCTGGTTTGACATGGTGTAGATTTTTTGATGAAGATAATCATAACTGGTATGATTTCATGAGTGCAATAGTCATGTCATGTTCATAAGAAATTTCATGAAATTCCTCCTCATTCTCCAGCTCTTGCATGCTTTCCATCTCTTTGTCACGTTATTACCTGTGCCTTGCTGATAGGAAGTCAATAGAGACGTACATTTAATTCTGAACACTGTTTTTCCATTTTGAAAAGTTATGGTGTATGTGTTGGTTGCTGTTGAGTACAACTAGGAGTCTCTCTAATGAACGTTGAGAGCATCACAACTATATAGGTATAGACATATATTTAGATGGGAATTTGATATCATGATCATTTAACAAAATAACAATAACAGAAATTATCCTAAGACCTATGACCTACCCAGTAATGAGCTCAAATTTAAAAAAAAAATACTATGTTTGTTCCCAGGTATTATTTTTTGAGGCTACTGTGAGTGGGAAGGTCTCCTTCTATTACTTCTCCAGTTGCTTTTGTTGGTGTAAAGAAAGGCTAATACTGATTTATCTAGTTTATTTTTCTATGCTGCCACTTTACTGAAACTCTTAATTTCTAGGAGTTTTCTGGTGGAGGTTATAGCATCCCTCAGGTAAACTATCATATCATGTTCAAACAGGGATATTTTGACTTCCTCTTTTCCACTTAGTATTTCTTTAATTTCCCTTTCTTTCTTTATTGCCCTCGCAAGTGTATCAAGCACTATAATGAAGATGAGTGGTGATAGGGGGCAACCTTGCTAGATTCCCGCCTTTAAGTGGAATGGTTTTAACCAAAGACACCAAAGATCTCTACAACAAAATCTTTAAAGCCCTGAAGAAGGAGATTGAAGACGACATCAAAAGATGGAAAAAAACCTCCCAAGCTCATGGATTGGAAAAATTAATATAGTAAAAATGTCCATTCTACCCAAATTAATATACAGATTCAATGTAATTCCAATTAAAATCCCCGTGACCTTCTTTACAGACTTGGAAGAAGAAATCCTTAAATTCATATGGAAAAACAAAAGACCCTGAATAGCTAAAGCAACCCGGAATGAAAAATGCAATACCGGGGAGATCACCTTACCAGACTTCAAGCTATATTACAGGGCTATAGTCATAAGACAGCCTGGTACTGGCACAAAAACAGACCCATTGACCAATGGAACAAAACTGAATATCCAAACTTGAGCTCATAAAATTTCAGCCACCTCGTATTTGATAAAGGGGCTAAAAAACTCATTGGAGGAAAGATAGCATCTTCAGCAAATGGTTCTGGCAAAACTGGATCACCATTTGTAGAATAACAAAATTAAACCCATACTTCTCACCCTGTACAACAGTCAACTCCAAGTGCATCAAAGACCTCAACATAAATCCTGAAACTCTGAAAGTGATAGAAGAAAAGGTTCTTGTAGCAATGGACAAGACATAGGAGTAGGAAAAGACTTTCTAAATCAAATAGCAGGCAAGCAGGAAATAAGATCAATAGCTGACAAGTGAGACCTCGTCAAACTAAAAATCTTCTATAAAGAGAAAGAAACAATCAAGTAAGTGAGGAGAAAACTCACAGAGTGGAAGGAAACCTTCCCTAGTGATGCATCTGACAGAGCATTAATATCCAGAATATATAGATTACTCAAAAAACAAGGAAGAAAACAAATGACTCACTCAAAAGATGAAGTAAAGAGCTGAACAGAGTCTTCAGTGGGGAAGTAAAGATGGCTGAGAAACTTCTTAAAAATTGTTCAACATCCTTAATAATTAAGGAAATTCAAATTAAAACCACTCTAAGATAGCATCTCACTCTGATAAGATTGGCTAAGATAATGAAAACAAAAGACACCAAATGGTGGAGAGGTTATGGGGAAAGGGGAACACTCATCCACTGCTGATGGGTATGTAAACTCCTACAACCACTATGGAAAGCAGTGTGGAGAACCCTTAAAAGACTCAAAATGATTAACTGGGCTAGAGGTCTGATGATTTTGTTTATCTTTTCAAAGAATCACCTTTTGATTTTCTTGATTCTATGCATTGTTTTCTTTGTTTCTATTTCATTGATTTCTCCTCTGATTTTTGTTATTTCTTCCTGTCTGTTGGGTTTAGGGTTCATTTGTTGTCTCTCAAGTGTTTTTAGCTTCAGTGTTAGATGGTTTACTTGTTCCCTTTCTGTTTTTTGTTTGTTTGGTTGTTTGTTTGTTTTTGATGTGGGCACTTAAGGCTATAAATTTCCCTCTTAAGACTGCTTTTTAAGTATCCCACAGGTTTTGTTGTGTTGTATTGTATTTTTCATTCAGTTGCATGAATACTTTTATTTTGCTCTTTATTTCTTCCCTAACCCATTCATTATTCAGGATTGTGTTGTTTAGTCTCCATGTGTTCCTGTAGCTAGCTAGTTGGGCTTATACTGGTGTTCTCATTGAGCTTTATTGCACTGTGGTGTAATAGAATGCATAAAATTATTTCAGTCCTTTGGTATTTGTTGAGGTTTATTGTATCCCAGTATGAGGTAGATTTTGGAGAACTGTGAGATGCTAAGTAAAAAGTATATTCTCTGGTATTTGGGTGGAATATTTGGTAGATGTCTGTGAGGTCCATTTGGTATATTGTTCAGTTCTGCTGTCTCTCTGTTTATTTTTTGTCCAGTTGATCTATCCAATGGGCTCAGTGGGGTATTGATGTCCCCCACTATTAGTGTGCTAGTATTGATCTGTGTCTTGAGGTCCTGCAGAGTAGTGTTTATAAAGTTAGCTGCACCAGAGTTTAGTACATAGACATTTAAGATTGTGAAGTCTTCATGATTAATTGTTCCTTTGACAAGGATGTAACAGCCCTCTTTGTCTCTTCTGATTAATTTAACTTTGAGATCTATTTTTTTCTGATATTAAAATAGCCACTCTGGCTTGTTTCTTGGTAACTCCAAATCAAGAGTATTCATGATGAAAAGGGATACATTCAGGGAAGAAACCTAGCTTTCATGCTATCAGAGGATACTATACAAACTGCCAAGAAATAAAGTAAGTCAATGAACATACCTAGCTGTAAAGTCTAATACACAATAATGACTGGCCCAACAAACTACTATTATAGATGCAACAGTGGTCCTTTTATCCAGGAGATACTTAATAAATGTCTACTTGGACTTAAGGCCCACTCAATGGGCAGTAACTCATCTGTGGTATTGTCAACATAGCTAAAGATGCATAGCTGGAGAAAACATAGACCCTACAGAAAATCCTACCTTTGCTACACCCCTAGGCCAATGCAATTTCTTACTTAATCTAAATCTGTAACCTCATATTTACAGCCAAGTGTATCTTTTACCCATCAACAACTAAGCTTCTTTGTGTAATAGAGACTATTACAGAGTTCCAGAACTCTAGTCAAATGCAGAGAATAAGTGAATGTTAGATGCTTAACCCTAAGTGATAAATCTTCCATGCAGTCTCTACATATAGGATGAGTGCATCTCTGAACTCTCACTAGAGATGTTTCCTTATGCATAATATGGCAATAAGCACAGAAACCGAAAATCGGGCATGTGCAGAGGACAAGAGGCCTCAGAGTGCTTATCCCTGAATAGAACACCTATGTCAAACCTCTACCTCCCAAGACTTAAAGATAGTTGATCATTTCAGAAGAGGAGGCAGAAAGACTGTAAGTACAGGAGGGGGACTAACTATAAGGAAACAAGAGTCTTCCAGTCAGCTGATCATTTAGTCATATGAGCTCAAAACAGTGTTGAAAACATGCAAAAGTCCTATGCAAACTTCAACCAGACAAAATCCCAGCATAGACATGGGGAAATGGGTAAGAAATCCCAACCCAATCTAAGAAACTTTTGGCTATTGTTGGCTCCTGGGAGGGGGAAAGACTGTCTTATGAAGATGGGACTCTAGATGGGCCCAGGAAATAGACCCATGGCCTTGGACATTTGCAGACACAAATCTGGCTCTATAAGGAATATATATATATATTATATATATATAATTATATATATATATAGTAGGCTTTGGGTGAATTGGAGAGGGAATATAAATATGATCAATCTATATTGTATGAAGATCCCTAAAATTAAATAAAAATTAAATTTTAAAAGAAAGAAACACTTGTTTGAAATATGGTTTGGGGCATAAAGGATTGCTTAGAGCTATTTGTTTATTTTCTCATTATAGTGAGATAGTCCAAGGTCAGCATTACCTGATCAATGATTGTAATTGTGAATCTATATGCATAGGCAGTTTTCAATAAATAGTTGATGAGGATGATAATTTTCATGGATTCTCCCATAGCTTTGATTTATTTCCTTTCTCTTTCTATAGAACGGTAAAATGAGTTCAATATCTCAGGCTTCTAAGAGAACACATTAAATCCGAACTATTTTTTTCTATACTCAGTGGTTTGACCACATGGCTAATTTGTAAAAAAGATTTCTCCTTTTACACAATTTTACTAACTTTGATTCATTTTTCAATTTTCCTCTAGATTCTATTGATGGGCTAAAATTGATGAATTCTTACCATTTATTTAACTAGAATCATTATATATAACTATAAATTTTAGTTATATATGAGGAATTTAGTTACAGAATTAATGTTCCAATTACCCTGTCTACGTGGAATTATTGAGTGTGTGTGAGCTGCATACATGGAAGTAGATATAGCTGCCTTTTCTTCATCCTTTGGCAAAGTAAAAGATAATCAAATGTAAGGTTGTGGCCTAACTGGGTCAGAAGATCCAAGAAAAGAAATAGTTTGGACAGGTCCTCTCATAGAAATTCAAAATTCTAGTAGATATAAATTCCACTTTCCTCTTTTTAAAAGTAGCAAAATGGAAGAAATTACAGAATCTAGCATCTTTTCTTACAATAGGAAGTTTTACCTTAAGAATCATCAGGTAAAAATGGTAATAATTTGTTGCAAAAGACTGTAGAATAAAAATATTGCACATTAACCACTTATGAAAGTTGCATTTCACTGGCTATACAGAACTTCTTTAGGGAGATTCTATTCTGAGGAACTGATTCTTCTGGTCATTCTGTATCTTTTTGCAATTCTGTTACTGTTGAATAGAGTGGCATCTTTTAAAATTTCTAAATTAAACTTTTCTGCTGAGTGGTCCCAAAGCTGCGTACTGCTACATTTAATGTATTTACAAACACAGGTGGTACCCTTGAGGTGAATGGTGACCTACTAATAAGACAATGGCATCTCTTTGAAATATGTTCTTATACCCATATGACCTAAAATATACTATTATAAAGTATTTTTGCACTTGTTAAAATGCTGTTAACAGATTTACAAAGATAAAGTGTGAATTATTCTTCTCTTTACCAAACAATGATTTTGCTTCCTGATTGCTGCTTAGATTTTATTTAATATTACATTGAGAGATTCCAGGTTCATGTGTGTGCCTGTATATGTGTTTAGTTGTATATATTTTGTAATTATTGCTCAGTTGGGTTATATGTAGACTTCTATGCACACAATTTACTTTTCTCTTTTTTTTTTTTATTTTTTGTGTTATCAACATAGCTCAAGTCAATCAGAATTAACTCCCAGTAGAGGAGAAGCCTAAAGAGAAATTGTGGATTAACTATCAGCACTGGTGAATGATAAAATATTGTCTCTATTCTCAAATTGGCCCTATCTCAAAATGACACCTTAAAGAAATGCATTCTAAAAATCAATTATATATATATATATATACATATATATATATAGATAGATATATATATATAGATATATATATATATATGAATAACATAAGTTAATTTTACCCAAATCCATCATAAGTTTTAAAAATAAGTTTATTGAGTTTTGTGCAATTCATATAATATATCCTAACCAAATTTATACCCATTCCTCAATCAGCCCAACTCCAAACCCGCCCCCCACCGGATTTCATGCATTCTGTAAAATATGTTAAGTATTATTTGGTCAAGTTTTTGTATATTTGTGTTCAGATTTTGGGTGTAAATTCTATTATTTGGGGGTCTTTTTGAGACAGGGTTTCCCTGTAGCCCCAGTTGGCCTGGAACTCACTATGTAGACCATACTGGCCTCAAACTCAAAGAGATCTTCTACCTGCCTCTGCCTCTGAGTGCTGTGATCAAAGGCATGTGCCACCAGACCAGGATCTTGTGTGCGAATTCTAACATAAAATGTTTATTAACTTACACTTAAATCTGTATTTTAGAAGATATCAAAGCCAAAACTTATATTTCTGCAGCATAAATTCAAAGAGTGTCATTGTTTAATTTTCCATATATTCTTAAAACTAATATACACTTTTTAATTTTGTCAATTTCATGCATTTGTACAATGTATTGTGATCATATCACCCCTATTGCCCTTTTTCATTCCCTTTCTCTTCCATTAACCCTGTTCTACAAAGCGCTCCCATTCTTTTTAGCAGATTCGTTAAAAGTGACAAAGAATTCCCGAGAGTTGGAGGGGGTCCAAAGGAATATCTCATCTTTTATTTTTTGCTGCATGGATGAGATCTTGGCCAAGGAGCCAGCACTGAGATGTCATCGTGATCATAACAGCCAGGTCATATCCAGAAGACAGCACTTCACAGCCCTTTCCATGTCATCCTTCTTTCTGTTCTTTCTTGCTGTTTTTTGGATGGGTTGTTCCAGATGCCTCATTTGCAGCTGAGGACTCAACAGTCACTTATTCTCTTCACTTTAACCAGTTATGTGTCTCTGCATTAACTTTTGTCAGGTACATGAAGAAGCTTCTCTGTTCAGGCTTGGTAGCAGCATTATTCTGTGTGTATAAATATAAATATTTATAAATCTGTGTGACCACATATCTACTTAACAAACCATTAGTAATAACTTCCCCACCAGGGCTCATGACAATCCCAACCATAAGAGTTTTACTAGGTTTACAATACCAGGTGTGTATAAGAAAGCTTTGGTTACCTTTTAAAACACTTCAAACAGCCTCCATTACATCTTTTGGCACAGTGACAGTTAGTGAAAAGAGAAGCACCCATCTTGGTTGATTTCTCTGTGTCCAGTGTCTTTTTTTTTTTTTTTTAATTTTATTTATTTTTGTATGTGTATGAGTGTAGTGTCTGCATGTAGGTCTGTGCACCCGTGTCGTGCAATGCCGCGGAGGTCAGAAGAGAGTCTCGGATTCCCCTGGAACTGGAGTTCTCCTGGAATTGGAGTTACAGACGGTTCTTAGCCGCCATGTGGGTGCTGGGGATCGAACCCGGGTCCTCTGCAAGAGCAGTCGGAGCTCTTAACCGCTAGGCCATCTCTCCAGCCCCGTCCAGTGTCTTTTAATAGCATGCACCACCACACTTAAGAAGTTCTTTTTTGTTATTATATGCTTTGGTTACCTTATAAAGAAATAGGTTTATATATGGTATTTTGCCAAATCTTAAGTGTTACTTAACTCTTCTTTAAACTTCCTACATCTTCTCATAGCATTTGCAACTTCATGCCTCTGGGATTTCCTAGCTTGATATCACTTGTCTGTTGCTATCTCCAATAAAAATCTCACTTCTACCACTTTGAATGGGTCAGTCCTTTATTTTTTTTCCTAGCCTCTAGTGACAGCCACTCCCCCATGAGCACAGAAATCTGAACATCCAATACTAAGATTTTTTTCTTCACTTTTTTTTGTTTTCACAGGAAAACAGAAACAATACAAAATGACAATAACAAAACAAAGCAACAAGAACAGAAAAAGGGGGGTGATTTCAATTTCTTATTCCAGTGAAATAAAAAAAAGCAATCTGAAGGGCTTGGTATGTACTTCTCTGTTTTAATTTTCTCTTTCTATTCTTTCTTCTTTTCCTGCTCTTTCAGGGCTACCAGAAGGATATGTGTTTACTGGCTAGTCCAGAAAGCCTTGAGTTCTCAGCTGAGAAAGGGTCTGGTTAATTGGGGGAGGGGTCTCATCCTAAACTGCCTAATCAATCTCTAGCTCCTGTTATGTTATCCTGTGAAAAGGGTCACCCCAATTGCCAGAAAGGAATCTGGATGCCAACATCTCTGACTTCTTCCATGCTGAAAAGGGACATTGGGTGTGGCAACTGGGGTATACCCTACTCAGAGGGTCAATCTAAAAGGACCCCAAGCAAAACTATAGAGGGAAAAAAATCTTTGACTCCTACCCTTGAGAGTGAAATGAAGGCAGGAGTAGTTAAGTACATTGTATTCAGTGGACCAGAGGAAGTAAGAACAGGGTGAATTCCATTGTCCAACTTAAAAAGTCCATTTGAATTTCTTGACCAGAGGCCTCAAAGTGTTCATTTATTAGATTTTGCCTTCCGTTTATTTGGCCAGGATGTCTGGAAACAGGATCTGCTTTTCAGGCTTTTTTTTTTTTTTTTCAGTCTTTTCAAGACAGGGTCTCCCTGTAGCCCCAGCTGTCCTAGAACTCACTCTGTAGACCAGGCCGGCCTTGAACTCACAAAGATCCACCTGTCTCTGCCTCCAAAGTGCTAGGATTAAAGGCGTGTGCCACCACGTTTTCAGGCTTTTTAATAGTCAAGATATGAGTTTCCGCTTAGATAGCTGCTCAAAAGAAAGAGGAAATCATTTTTTTTTTGGTCTTTTCGAGTCAGGGTCTCCCTGTAGCCCCAGCTGTCCTGGAACTCGCTCTGTAGACCAGGCTGGCCTTGAACTCACAAAGATCCATCCACCTGCCTCTGCTTCCTGAGTGCTAAGAAAGAGGAAATTTTATTATTGAGCATTAACAGCAATAGTAGACTTGTCTTTTGGTTGCAGGTGACCCTACTCTGATAATCAAGGCCAAAATCTAAGGTTTTTATGCTTGTTTAACATTATTTCATATAACTTTACACCCAATATGTGGAGGCAAAATTTTTCAGGTGCACAATTTTTCAGACTTTAAAAGAAATAATATGATAGAGAGACAGACAACGGTGCTCACACTCAGACACCAGGTGGGTCTCTGGCATGCAGCCTTGCTGCCCACCCAGAGCATCAGCTGCCCACCTCTAGAACCATAGAGAACTATGTGTGTGGATAGAGGGAGAGACAGTGGCACACACATTCAGTGGCCAGATGGGGTCTGCCACACTCAAGCTACTTTTACTGTGGTGGAGAGGATAAGCTGCTGGTGCATGTTTGCTGTGGTTGGGATGATACAGCAGTTGCAGTGTCAGTGATTCTACGTTACACAGCCAAAGCTGAGGAAGAAACCAACAAACTGAGTGACCAACCAGTCCTCCATGATAACATTTGAGATTAGAAACAGAAGACAAACAAATTAACAAAGAAAAAAATCCACAAGCCAAAGACACAAAGGAGAAACAACAATATGGGAAAAGCTCATAATAAATCCCCACCAAACTCGACCATTCCTGTAGAAGATCCCAACAACTAGATCTCCCTGGAAGGAAACCAAGAAACTGAATGTAGAACAATTGTAGACATATTCAAAGAAATCAAACAATAAGAAGAACAAATCAGAGAACTAAAGGGAGAAGGTGAAAAACTCATGAAAGAACTAGAATGATAAACTCTGGAAAGAACTAAAGGGAGAGAATGACAAACAAAAAGAACTAGAGGAAGAGAAATACAAACTCCAAAAGAACTAGAGGAGAGATTGACAAACTCTGGAATGCAGTGGAAACACTGAAGAGATTTCAGGCTGCAATGAAAAAAGAAACTAACTGACCAGTGAAGCAAGGAGCTACAAGAAGAGAATGAAAAGCTCCAAAAAGAAGTGGAAATACTGAGGAAATCACAGGATGAAATGAAAAAGGAAATTGAGCATTCATCCAATAATCCAATCAACAAGAAAGGGTGGGAAAAAAAAAACCTCAGAAGCAAAATTTCTGAAGCAGAAAAAGGAATTATCAGTCCTATACATTGCAGTTATAAACCTCAAGTAAATATTTTGAAAAATTAAAAAAAAAACAGGATATGTGGGACACTATGAAAAGACAAAACCTCTGGACCATAGGGATACAGGAAGAAGAATCCCAAGAGAATGGTATTGATCAGATCTTCAACAGAATAAAAGAAGAAAATTTCCCCAAACTGAAAAAAGACAAACTCATACAAATACAAGAAGCACATAGAATACCAAATAGACAAGACCAGAAAAGAAATCCCCCATGCCATATCATAGTTAAAGCACTAGATGCTCAAAACAAAGACAAAATTCTGAAGCCACAATAGAAAAACAACAAGTTACATATAAGGGGAAACCCATCAGAGTCACAGCTGACTTCTCAGTGAAAACTACGGAAGCCAGAAGAACATGGACCCAAGTATTCCCAGTGCTAAATGACATTAGATGTATAGTAATCTCAACCCAGATTACTATACCCAGCAAAAATGTCAATCATACTAAATTCAGCAGTAAAGAAAAATGGCAGTAAAGAAAAATGGCAGTATTAACTTTGCAGGTAAACAAATGGAGCTCAAAGCCATTATGCTGAGTGAAGTAACACAGTCCCAGAAAGACAAATGGAGAATGGTTTCCCTCATCTGTGGATGTTAACACCAAATCCCCCAGATGAAAGGCAAGCTGAATGATATTATGGTTATATTTCTGTTTATCTGAAAGCAACTATGTTGTTATAATGTGAATTTCTCAACAGGCTCTAGAATCCACTCACCAATTATTTTCAGACACTGTAATTACTGTATATGGGTGGAGAGTAGATATTCATATTTTAGAGTAATATAAAATTAATGAAGGAAAATATGAATTCCTAGACATAAAAAAAGACTGAGAGAAAGATGCAGGACAGTTATGGGAGAATGCATGATCTGGGGTGGGGTGGGATGGGGGGAAGGGAAAGGGGAATATGCCTGAACTGAATTGAAAAACGATGTATGAAATACACAAAACATCAACAAAATGTCAATCAAATTGAAGGAGAAAGAAAAATCCTTCATGACATGAAATAATAAATAAAAGAACACATGTCAAAAAAACACTTCAGAAAACACTTGAAGCAATTCAAAGAACAGAGAAAAGGAGCAATTATCCTCACACAACCCAAGAGAGAAATTAACAAAAGCAAAACAGAGCAAATAAATACCTAGACCAAGACTAAAAATAAAAAATAAGTTGAAAAGAAACAACACACATCTCTCAATAATAACCTTAAATATTAATTGTCTAAACTCCCCAATCAAAAGACATAGACTGAGAGAATGGATTAGAAAACAGAATCCATCTCCATCTATATGCTGCGTACAAGAAACCCATCTCACCCTCAAGGAGAGGTACCACCTTAGAGTGAAAGAATAGAAAAAAATATTCCAAGCAAATGGTACCAAAAAGCAAGCAGGAGTTGCTATTCTAATTTCAGACAAAATAGACCACAGAGTAAAATTAATCAGAAAAGTCAAAGAGGGCCATTATATCCTTATCAAAGGAGCAATTAATCAGGAAGATTTCACTATCTTAAATGTTTATGCACCAAATTCTGGTGCAAAGAAATTTATAAACAGAATCCTTCAGGACATCAAGACACAGATTAATCTCAGCATGCCAATAGTGAGGGAATTCAATATCCCTCTGAGACCATTGGATAGGTCAACTGAACAAAAAATAAACAGAGACATCAGAACTGAACAATACAAGACACCAAGTGGACCTCATATATATATATATATATTTATATTATATATATATATATATATATATATATATACAGAATATTGCACCCAACAGCAGAGAATATACTTTCTACTCAACCCCCCACAGAACATTCTCCAAAAATGACCACATACTGTGACACAAAAGAAATCTTCAAAAATACAAAAGGATTGAAAATTTTTCATGTTCTTAGCTAACATGCAATAAAGATTAATATTAACACCAGGATAAGCCCTACTAACTATAGGAACACATGGAGACTAAACAACACAATCCTGAATAATGAGTGGGTCAGGGAAGAAATAAAGAATGAAATAAAAATATTCCTGGAATTAAATGAAAATGACAACACAACAAAACAGCATTTGTGGGATACATTAAATCAGTCCTAAAAGGGAAATTTATAGTATTAAGTGCCCACATTGAAAAACAGAAAGAGAACAAATAAAGAATCTAACACTGCAGCTAAAAACATTTTGAGAGACAACAACAAAAAAAAAAAAAAAAGACAGGAAGAAATAACAAAAATCAAGCAGAAATCAACAAAATAGGAAAAAAAAAATATGAAAAAAAATCAATGAATCCAAAAGCTGGTTTGATCAACTTGATTGAACATACAAGCACCCCCTGCTGGAGGTGGTGGGACCCCTGAGCTGCGTGGGTTTGGGCACAACTGCTTGCAAATTGGTTTTACATGAAGGATGCTTGTACTCACAAATTACACCTATTGTTAAATAAATGAAACAAAACAAAAAAAAAAGCAGAGAAAGATGCAGAAAACTTATGGCAGAAGCATGAATGCATGATCTGGGATGGGTAGGGGTGCGGTGGGGGGAAGGGAAGGGGTATATGCCTGAACTGAATTGGAAAATGATGTATGAAATACACAAAACATCATAAAAAATAAAAATTAAAAAATATATATATATATATATAATATATATTTTAATCAGTATGTAAAGTTTTCTCCACTTTTCCATCAATACTTGTTTCTTTTAGCATACCGATCCTTGTGGATATGAAATATGCTTCATTGTGGTTTTGACTTGTTTTTTTTTTTTCCAATGACTGATGATGATATTGACATATCTTCATTGTGGTTATTGGCCATTTATGTATTATGATTAAAGATAAGCTTATTCATATACCATGCTGATTTTCAGTTGGTTTGTGGCAGGAACATGAATGAGGAACAAGGTAATAGGCAATGAGGAAGAAGGTAATGGTTAAATGTGGGAAAATAGCAAATTTATAAGGGATAAAACTGATAGACACCACATTAATAATTGATCAAAATCACATTGCCAGTAACTATGAACCTTCTGATATGGTACACTGAAAAGAAAACAAATTCACTTGTGTGGTATTCATACCAACATCACATAATATGAAGGTAATCTTAAGGAAACAGTAGATAAGCCCAAGTGAAGGACATTTTGCAAGATAAACTGACTTATGCTATTCAGAAGTACCAAGGCCATGTGATAACAAGATGGGCTAAGGAACTGTTCACGATTAGAGGACACTTAAAGATATTTATGAAGAAATTAGGATTTCTTTTTCTCTTTTTGCTAGATAGGGCATCACTGGAAAAATTGGAAACTGAATCAAGCCTTCATTATCGATGTTAGTTTTTTAATTTAGGCACGTGTTTATATAAGAAAATGTTCATATTTTTAGGATACATTATCATTTCGTTTTATGTCTGCAACATTTATTCAGGAATATGTGTATGCTTATAAGAGACAGAAAGGACTCTGGAGAAACATTAACATTTAAGAAATCTGGGTGATGGGTATATAGGGATTCTTAGTGTCATTCTTGTATGTTTTCTGTAGGACAAAATAAAACTAAAACAATTAATGCACTTTAATAATAAGATACAGTTTTGATATCTTGGTACTTATATTATTGAACTTCCAGCACTCTCATTTGAGATATTTATATATATATATATATAATTATATATATATATGCACATCTTTATGTGTATAGATGTGCATATCTTATGGGCTTATTTACTTAGTGAAGTTATTGACTTCAAGCATATTTTGTTTTAAAAATTCCTGTCATTTCTACAACTCCATTTAAAATAAACCATTTAAAAAAAGAAAAAGAAAAGATAAACAAAATAGACAGACCTCTAGCCCAGATAACCAAAAGAAAAAAAGAACAACTCCAAATCAATAGCATTCATGATGAAAGCGGAAACTTCACAACAAATAAAGAAAAGATCCAGACAATCATATGGGAATACTTCAAATACTTATTCTCTACTAAATTTGAAAACCTAAGAGAAATGGATGAATATCTGAAATCCAGATATTCACCAAAGCTTAAACAAGAAGAGATTGGCAGCTTAAACAGACCTATAACACTTGAGGAAATTGAATATGTAATAAAAAGTCTCCCAATCAAAAACAGTCCAGGCCCAGATGGTTTCACAGGAGAATTCTATAAAACATTTAAAGAGATCTTACAATCATTGTTACTCAAATTTTTCAGAAGGATACAAACAGAGGGAAATATCCCAAATTCCTTCTATGAAGCCAGCATGACTCTAATACCAAAACAGGCAAAGACACAAACAAGAAAGAAAACTATGGACCAATATCATTAATGAACACAGATGCAAAAATTCTCAACAAAGTACTTGTAAATTGCACACAGACCCACTTCAAAAAGATCATCCATCCTGGCCAAGTTCGAGTCATTCTAGAGATGCAGGGATGTTTCAACATACATAAATCAATAAATATCATAAAACACATAAATGAACTTAAAGACAAAAAAAAAAAAACACATGATCATCTCAATAGATGCAGAAAAAGCTTTCAACAAAATCCAGCATCCCTTCATGCTTAAAGTTCTAGAGGGAATTGTATGGGAGGGAACATTCCTCAATGTAACCAAAACCATATACAAGAAACCCACAGCCAACATTATCCTAAATGGAGAAAAGTTGGAACCATTCCCCTTAAAGGCAGGAACACAGCAAGTCTGTCCACTATTGACACTCATCTTCAATATGATGCTTGAAATGCTTGCTAGGGAAATAAGGCCAGAAAGCAAAATTAAAAGAGTATTAATTGGAAAAGAGGAAGTAAAACTATCCCTTTTTGCATATGACATGATAAGGTTACCTAAGGGATGCTAAAAACTCCACCAGAAAACTCCTAGAAATGATTTCAGCCACCTCATATTTGACAAAAGGGCCAAATCTCAATAGAGGAAAGATAGCATCTTCAGCAAATGGTGCTGGCAAAACTGGATCACCATTTGTAGAAGAACAAAATTAAACCCCTACCTCTCACCCTGTTCAAAAATAAACTCCAAATGGATCAAAGATCTCAACCTGAAACCCGAAACACTGAAGGTGATAAAAGAAAAATTTGGCAGCAACCTACAAGACATAGACATAGGAAAAGACTTTTTAAATCAAACAGGAGCTGCAGAGGAAATAAGGACAACAGCTGACAAGTGGAATCTCATCAAACTCAAAAGCTTTTGTACAGCTAAAGAAACAATCAAGGAAGTGAAGAAAAAACCCACAGAGTGGGAGGAAACGTTCACCACTGGTACACCTGACAGAGCATTAACATCCAGAATATATAAACTACTTAAAAAACAAAGAAGAAAACAAATGACCTACTCAAAAGATGGAGTAAAGAACTGAACAGAGACTTCACCAGTAAGGAAGTAAAGATGGCTGAGAAACATCTTAAAAAGTATTCAACATCATTAATAATTAAGGAATTGTAAATTAAATTCACATTAAGGTATCATCTCACTCCAATAAGACTAGACAAGATCAAGAATCAAAAGACAACAAATGCTGGAGAGTTGTGGGGAAAGGGGAACACTCATTTACTGCTGGTGGAAATGTAAACTGGTACAACCACTGTGGGAAGCAGTGTGGAGAAGCATTAAAAAACTCAAAATGAGCCTACCACCTGACCCAGCCATACCATTCCTGGGTATATACCCACAAGACACATCCTACTGCAAAGTACATGCATAGCTATGTTTATTGTAGCTCTCTTCACAATAGCAAAGAGCTGGAACCAACCCAAATGCCCCTCAACGGATGATTGGATAACAAAAATGTGGTATATCTAGACAATGGATTTCTATGCACTGGTAAAGAAAGATGACATCATGAGCTTTGCTGTTAGAGGGATGGAACTTGAAGCCATTATGCTAAGTGAAGTAATACAGTCAGAAAAAAAAAGGTGAATGTTTTCCTGCATTTGTGGATGCTAACACCAAATCCCCAGTTGGCAGGCAAACTGAGCAACTTTGTTATTACATTTCATTGTATCTGAAAGCAACTCTGCTATTCCAATGAGAATCTCTTAATGGGCTCTAGAATTGTCCTACCACTTGTATTCACACATTGTAATTATCATATATGGATTGAAGATATGTATTCATATTCCAAAAAAAGAATGTAAAGTTAAACTTCTTTTTTCCTGCATGCAACTTTACTGTTAAAATGTGAATCCCTACATATGTTTTGGAATTAACCTATAGTTTATTTTCAGACTTTGTAATTTTGATTTGTCCTTACTTTGGAATAATATAAAAGTAAAGGTAACAAAAAAGAGAGAAAAACCTATTCAAAGAACTGAGCAAAACAGTAAACGTCTGCATCAAAATGGTTATAAAAGAGTGAGACAAAGGTGCAAGACAGGACTTAACATGTATGACAGAATCCATGAGCTCTGGTGGGGGACAGGGATCAGGAGGGGTGGGCATGGATGGGGGAATGAGTCTAAATTTGATTAAGAAATGTTGTATGAAATGCCCTCAATAAAAATTAAATTCAAAAACAGAATGTGAACCAGGCATCGTGGTGCTCACCTTTAATCCCAGCACTTGGGAGGCAGAGGTAGGTGGATACCTGTGAGTTCAAGGCCATCCTGGTCTATATAGTGAGCTCCAGGCCAGATGGGACTAAAGGGAGAACCTGTCTCAAGATGACTGGGGAAAAAAATAAATAATTTGACTATCTTTGGGTTATACTTTCTTTTTGGGTCCTTAAACCCACACATTTACCCCAGATTAACCAAACTTTGTTTTCTCAAGGTCATTTGAGGTTCTAGTCTTCACGGGGCACTGTGGTTTGGGGGTGAGCATCTGGCTCCTTCTGGACATTCTTAACCAGTTCAATCTACCAAGGACAAGGTCAGGTATTGCTAGACCAGGCTTCCCTTTGGAGCAGAAGGCAACTTTCCTCTATATTGAGCTTCCTCTTTATAGACTGGACATTGGATAGGATTCTGATTTTGGATCCCTAAGACCTCCCTGCACAGAAAGTCTGGTGACTCACAATTGCTGAACATTGTAAGAGATATCCCTGTACAAAATCCGCTGGGACCAGTTGACCTTGGAGTGCAAGGAACAAAATTGTCCCTTGGCTGAATTGGTATGGACCTTACCTATGGGCATTAAGTATCCAAAAATGATGTTACACCAATCTGGTACTTTTAATTACTGTATCATATTTAGCTAAAGCTTGAAGAAAAGCCTAAAAAGCCTTGCATAAACATTGACTGGGAGAAATTTAACACCATAGAGTAAGCAGGCAAAGCAATTAAGAGAAATTTAAACAATTTTAGGCATATCTTTTAAATTTAAATGATTTATTACAAACATAGTGTCTTTACTTTCCCAGACCTGATATCCTGGTTTGTAGTTTTCCAATAACAGGGAACATACCTGTTGACCAGAATTAAGCTGAAAAAAATTTACCAAGTCCCTCCAAACTATCTCCTTCTGTGGTGCATGCCACTAGTTCAGGGAAGTAAACCTAGCTTTCCTTGAGTCAAGTTATCTTGTTATGGGCAGAACAGATATCAAAAGTAACACTTGCATAATAGACAGCGACCAAAAACTATCTTTCAATAGTCAAAGGTAAACCCATTACTTGTATATGGCCCTTTAATCTGAATCTAAAACTGGAAGTGCCGTACCACCAGAACGCTGTGTGATTATAATCCCTTTTATACCATTAGTAAACTGGCTTTACTATTTTACCATTCCACTCTAGAAACATTTAACCACTTCAATCTAGTACAAGTACCTTATTTTCTAATAAACTTTGCAATATTTATGCCCATCCAGCTGAATGGGGCAGTTCCCCCAAATTTATCACCACAAAATGAAAATCTAGAAGTGACCCTACAAGTTCTAGGGCAAACCCCAGCCAACCAAATCTTTCCAGTTATTCAGAAACACACCACATAGCCCTGGCAAAAAGTCTGTCTATCTGCCCCAAAGATGTTCCACCTAGTGATCAATTATCCCACAAACAAAGCACAAGCAAAGGCCTTGAATTCCATTTTATCTAGTATTGGCATAGCAAATCCTCTTTCTTTCTTGGTGCCATTTACTTGTATTATTTTTTTTTCACCATCCTTTCACCTTGGGATAATATCTATCTTTAAAGGTGTGGTAAGTTTCTTGGAGACAAGAAAAAAAAAAAAAAGATGGGCTTTGTTTCTTAATCCATTCTACTACTCTTTGTCTCTTAATTAGAGAATTCATTCCATTGATATTTAAAACTTTTTTGCAGTAATTAAATTGCTTCCAATCATTTTGATTTCTAGTACATTCTTACCCTAGGTTTTTGTTTCCACAGTGGTTGTATCATTTGTTTTCTGGTGTTGATTGGTTATAGTCATCCATGCTCTCCATTCTTTGTATTGCTTGAAGTATTCTCTGCAGGTGTGGCTTATTGGAGAGGAGTTTTTCAACTTATTTACATCATGGAAAATTTTCCTTTATCCTTCAATTATAATAGACATTTTTGCTGGACAAATTTCTCTGGGTTGGCATCTATATAGTCTTTTAGAACTGAGAATATTTTAGACCAGCCTCTTCTGGCTTTCATTGTCTACACTGGGAACTCAGCTGTAAATCTGATAGGTTTTCTTTTGTAGGTAACTGGCTTATCTTTTGCAGCTCTCAGTATCCTTTGTTTGCATTGAACATCTAATTTTTTCACTATGATATAGCATGGAGAGTTTCTTTTCTGGTTCTGTCTGCTTTGGAGTTCTATGTGCTTCTAATATTTGTATAGGTATCACTTGGTTTAATTTGGGAAATTTTTACTCTAAAATTTTCTTGAAGACCTGAGCTATATCATTATCCTGTGAGTTTTTTTCATCTTTTATTCCTGTAATTCATAGGTTTGGTCTTTTCATTGTATTCCACAGTTCCTGATTATTCCATTCTTGTGTGTGTGTGTGTGTGTGTGTGTGTGTTTAAAAATATTTTCACAATCTTTACTTGATTTATCCAATTCTTCCATATTTTCTTCCAATCTTGATATTCTATTTTCTACGTCATCCATTCCATTATTTTTTATTTTATTTATTTTGTATGTGTATGAATGTACTGTCTGCATGTAAGTTTATGCAATGCCAAGGAGATCAGAAGAAGGTGTTGGATTCCCCTGGAAATGGAGTTAAAGACCATTCTCAGCTGCCATGTGGGTGCTGGGGATTGAACCTGGGTCCTCTGCAAGAGCAGTTAGCACTCTTAACCGCTAGGCCATCTCTCTAGCCCCCATTCTATTATTAAGAGTTTCTCCTTCCTTTCCAAGTTGTTTGTGGAATGTTTCTTTTCTTTTTTTTTTTTTTTCATTTTAGCTTGAATTTTCTTTGATTTTTCTATATCTTTTGTAATTTCATTCCACAATTTATCATGTCCTCTTTCAAGTTATCACTCCCTGGTTTAGATCCCAGATTTCCTTGTTTATAAACTTCATAAATTCCCTCAACTCCTTAATTTCTCTAATCATATTCATAATTATTCTTTTGAGATCTGTATCCTGCGTTATATTCAAGGGTTCTTCATTAGAGGGTACTTGAATAGGGGCATTTGTGTTTGGTGGAGATCTACCTGAGGCCTTCTTTCATTGAGCTTTAAGCATTTGGGTATCTTCTGTTGGGAGTCTTAATTGATGTAGAGTTGTGGATACTTTAGGCTCCAAAATCTCAACTCTATTCTAACACTGTACAGACCAACAGTCTGCACCCAACCAGCAAACAGTTTGCCAATGGAGTAAGCCAGGCAACACCCAAGCATGCCTGATCACCACAGTCCTGGGAAACCCACACCCTGAGGGCCCCAGGCACCCCTGTTCCTGTGGTCTGGGAGGTCACAACACTTCCACTTCACTTCAGCCAGAGTCCCCCACCTCCAAGTGGAGTGAACCACAATCACCCACCCTGTGAGATGTACTCACGAAACCACTGTACACCACCCTTAATCTACAGCTGATCCTCCAGGGCCACTCTACAAGGTCTGTAACTGTATTCAGTAGGAGAAAGGCCCAGAAGACACAGAGGCTATCCCTGTTGTCGCCTGACACCCTCTGGCAGTGTCTATTAGCACCAAATTATAATACCTAAGGATCCAAATGCCCTCAGACCACCTTGATGCTTCTGAACGCTCTTGGGGGGGTCCCTAAGTCCCCCTCCTTGACTTTGCCCTTAGCTGCTCAGAATGCACCCTCTGCCTCAGGAGCTGCCATCTTGGAAGAGCCAACTCAGTTTTTTGTATTAGAAAAAATATGTGGTGTTTGTCTTTCTGGGCCTAGGTTGTCTCCCAATACAGCATTTTCAGATTCTATGCATTTTCCTGAAAACTTGATGAATTCACTTTTCTTCAGTGCTGAATGGAATTCCATCATGTACATGTACCACATTTTCATCATCCATTTACATTTGAAGGACATGTAGGCTGATTATATTTGCTAGGTATTGTGAATAGAGCAACAGGGAATATGAAAGTTCAGGTACCTCTATCACAGAATGTGGAGTTATTTTAGCTTTTTGAAAAATCTCCACACAAATTTCCATGGTGGCTACATATGTTTACACTTCTGCCAACCCTTGAGGTTCCTCTTTGCCCACATCCACATCAACATTAGTTGTCATTTGTTGTCTTGCAAAAGATAATCATTACTAGGGAAAGATGGAATCCCAAAGTGACTTAATATGAATTTCTCTGATGATTAAGATATTGAATCCTTTAGAAAATGTCTATTACTGGCCAGCCTTGTCTACAGAGGGAATTCCAGGACAGCTGGGGATACAGGGAGACCCTGTCTTGAAAAGACCAAAAAAAAAAAAGGAAAGAAAATGTCTATTACTCTGTTCTATCTCTTCTTGTGAAAATTCTCTGTTCAGAGCCATAGTTCATTTTTAAATTGGGCTATTTGTTTTATTCATGTTTGTTAATTTTAGTTTTATGCATTCTAGATACTAATCCTCTGTCAGATACATAAATGATATTTTTTTCTTCCATCATGTGGGTTTAGTCTTTAGTCATTGGAGACATTTTTTGCTATGCAGAAATTCCCTTTTAACTTCATGATGTCTCATTTGTTAATTGTACTTTTTTTCTGAGTGACAAAAGCCTTATATAGAATTTCATTTTTTTCCTAAGCCTATATTGTGAGGCCACTCCTTACCTTTTCTTACAGTAATTTATGTTGAGGTCTTTGATCCATTTAAAAATGATTTTGAGGGGTTGGAGAGATGGCCTAGCGGTTAAGAGTGCTAACTGCTCTTGCAGAGGACCCAGGTTCAATCCCCAGGACCCACATGGCGGCTGAGAACCGTCGGTAACTCCAATTCCAGGAGAACTCCAAACCTACATGCAGACAATAAATTCATACACATTAATTAATTAATTAATTAACTAATTAATTAATTAAAAATGATTTTGAAGAGTGTGAGAGATAAGCATTTAGTTTCTTCCTTCTACAAGTAGACATCCAGTTTTCATAGCACAATTTGTTGAAGCTGCTGTATTGATGTTCCAGTGCTTTTTGACATCTTTGTCAAAATCAAGTGGCTATAGTTACATGGATTTAAATCAAGGTTTTCTACTCAATTCCATTGTTTCATCACCTGTCTGTTTCTATTTCAATTCCATCTTGGTCTTATTAGAATGGATGTGTAGTACAACTAGACATCAGGCATGCTAACACCTCAAGCATGTTTTTTTTCCCCTCAAGGTTTCTTTATCTATCTGATATCTTTTGTGCTTCTGTATAATTTTTAGGATTTTTTTCTCTGAAGATTGGGACTATAATTCAGACTGAGATTTCAATGAATCTGCAGACTGCTTCTAATAAAATGGTCATTTTCACACTTTTGAGTTTTCTAATCCATTACCATGAGAGATCTTCTTTCCATATTCCAGTGTCTTGCTCAATTTATTTCCTTACTCTTTGTTGTTTACACTGTAGATATCTTTCACTTCCTTGGTTAGTGGCGCAGTATGCAATGCCAGATTACAGCAATGCCTTAATAAGGAAACCTGACTCTTAACAATCATTTCAGCTAAGAGAGGCATAAAACTGCTGTGAGAACCTATTCCTGTAGAATTATCTCAGAAATGGATTCTGACACAAAGACCTTCCTCTCTGTGGCTATTGAAACTTTAGAACCAGCACAAAATAAGGAAGGAAAAGTGGACCAGATATATCAGAGGATTTTACTTTTTTTTCCTTTTGATCCCTTATGGACTTATGAACCTAAGACAGCACATATAACACAATCAGATATTATCAATCTATTCCCATCTGTTGTTTGCAACATAACTTGGAATATTCTCTTCATTTCAACACATATCAGGTGTTTGCAATGTTTACTAGACACAAACATACAAATAAATGCACTCATACACACACGCACCTATGCACATTGATACATTGTTCTTGGTCAAGGGCAAAAAATGGTCTTGAGCAGCCTAGTAAGCTTGTTTTACAGTATAAACCAGCTTAAGAAAACGTAATTTAAAGATTTTTGTTGCAAAGTTAAGTTGAAAGGCATTTGTCCAGAACATATTGTAAAAGTCATTCTCATAAGTCAGGTTTATTCCAGAGTTTATTAATTTTATTTCAGTCTATTTCAAGTGGGATTGTTTCCCAGCTTTCTTTATCAATATGTCTCTCAATGGGATATAGAAAGGCTACTGAGTTTTCTATGTTAATTTTGTTTCCTGCCACTTTCCTCAAAGTGTTCATCTGCTCTAAGAGTTTCCTTGTAGAATGTTCAGAGTCTCATATATAGAAATATATAGCTTCCAAATAAGAATACTCTGACTTATTTTTAATTATTTTTATCCATTTAATTCTCCAATCTTTTCTCATTTATTATACCTAAGACTTCAAGCAAAATAGGAGTAGGGAGTGGACATTGTTGTCTTGTTTCTGATCAAATAAATTGATTTTATTTGAAACACTTCATGTTTTTTCTCCAGTTACATGGTTGGCTGTAGGTTTGTCATATACACCTTTAATTATGTTTAGATATGTTTGTTTCAATCCTTCTCTTCCTAGTATTATTATGATCAAGGGATATTAGATTTTTTTGGACTTTTTGAGACAGTGTCTCCATTTAGTCTCAGCTGGCCTGGAGCTTGCTATGTAGATAAGGCTGGCTTTGAACTCACAGAGATCCACCTGCCTCTGCTTCGCAAGTGCTGAAACTAAAGGTGTGTGCCGCCAAGCATTTTTGGATTTTTTTCAAAGGCTTTCTCTACATTTAATGAGAATACTATGTGATTGTTATACTTGAGGCCGTTTATGGAATCAATTACATTTGTTGATTAATATATATGGATTAATCATTGTATCTCTGTAATGAAGCCAACTTCATCATAGTGAATGATCTTTTTCATATATTTGTGAATTTAGTTTTATAAATATTTCATTGAGAATTTTTGGAGTAATGCCTATCAGGAAGATTAGTCTTTAATTTTCTTTCTTGTGTCTCTATCTTGTTTCCCCTCAATATAATGCTGGGTTCATATGACATATGAAATCAATTTTGGAAGCATAAATTCCTCTTCTAGCTTAGGTAATAATTTGATAAGTGCTTGTCACATTCTAGCTCCAGCAGATCAAGAAACCTGAGTGGGAAGGGTAAGAGATCCAAGAAAAAAGACAGACATAGAAACAGCTGGGATCAGGAGAACCTATAGGCTGATGACCAGGCAGGCACTTTATTGCAGAATTACAATGATTAATACCTTGTCTCCAAGCAGGAAAGTCTTACTATAGAAATACAGCACAAAACCTCAAGTTCCCGGGAACCATGCAGTTTTCAATAATCACAGTTTCATTAATCATATGTACTTGTGTTAGAAGTACCCAAGCAGAACTTATAAGACAAAGGCATATACCTAGGAACAATTTCATTTATCATATGTAACTGTATAAGCAGCATCCAAGAGAACTACTAAGAGAAAGACATGCACCTGGAGACTGATCATCAGAGACTGACCTGTACATGTTCAGCCCCAGGTCAGCTAGAAGAGGCCTTGTCAATATGCCATTGGCTGCTCCTGAGAGGTGGAGTGGGGATTGGGGGGGAGGCAGCCTGCACCTGGCAGCCCCGAATACTCAGCTCCCAACAAGTGCTGCCTGGTTTTAGTTCTTCGTTAAGGGTCTGGTTAAATTCTGTAGTAATCCTTCCAGACTTAAGAATTTTCTTATTTGGGAGATTATTTTATTAGTGTTTCCACTTCAGTGCTCTTTATAAGTCTGCTTGAATTGTTTATCTTTTCTCAGTTTTAACTGTGGTTAATATAGGTTTTTCTATTTCTTATACATTTTTCCTTTCAGGAGATTGTCGGTTCTGAAAATGTTTTTGCTGATTCTTTACCTTCCAGAATATATAGAATATAAAGAATTTGATCAACTCAATAACAAAACAAATCCAATGAAAATGGAAAAATAAACTGAACTGTCATTTACCAAACAAGAATATTTAATTTCCCAGTATAAAATAGTGCAACACAGGAGTTTACTTTCCTTCTTCTGCATATGGATACCCAGTTTCCCCCAGTAGTTTTTTATACTTTCTTTGTTTTTTTTTTTAATTTTATTTATTTTTTATGTGTAAGAATGTGCTGTCTGCATGCAGGTTTGTGCACCCGTGTCTTGTAATGCCTCGGAGGTCAGAAGAGGTTGTCGGATTTCCCTGCAACTGGAGTTAAAGATGGTCCTCAGCCACCATGTGGGTACTGGGGATTGAAGCCGAGTCCTCTGCAAGAGCAGTCGGTGCTCTTAACCACTAAGCCATCTCTCCAGTCCCTCCCCCAGTAGTTTTCAAAGAGCTTTTCTTCTATTTTTTGCCACCTTCATTAAAATTAATCGGACTGTTAATATGTGGATTTTGTTCTGAGCTCAATATTTTGTTTTAGATAATATATGAAAAATATATACATCACAAATAATCAAGAAATTTCAGCTCAAACTTCAATGTGATATTTAATATCTGACTACAGTTAGTATGGTTATTATCAAGAGAAAAATAATTAGGTGTTATTATGCAAAGTTGCATGGAATTGTTCAAAGAACTATGAAAAGCATAACCACATCATTCAGCAATCTCTCTACCGAGATTTACACAAAAGAACTGAAACCAATATATAATAAAGACATCTACCCTTCCATATTTACTATATAATCTTTCATAGTAGTAAGACATAGAATCAACCCAGGTGCCCTTTGATGACTAATTGATAAAGAAACTATGGCATGTATACGTTGTTGATCAGCTTTCAAGATTGCAATATTTAAAGAAGTCAGCTTCACCCTGAGCTGTGGGCTTGGTGATTCCAGCCCAGGATAGCTTAGCTCTTTGCTTTTCTGAAGACCTTTAATAAAGGTGGCAGATGGGTATTATGAAATGTGAACAAGCAAAATCACTCATAAATGGCCAGAACATGAGGAAAAGCAGGAGGTCAGGGCTCTTCTGCTTACCTCCCTCGAGTGAACATCCTGCTGCCACTGGGTTTCTCTTCTCAGGTTTCCACTTCATAATGACAGTGGCACGCTGGGTACATGCCTCTGACATAGAACTTGATGAACACTCAAGATCCAAGTCACTGTTTTATAGAGTGGGGTAGAATTCAGCCAAAAGAAGAGAAATTCTGTCATTAGAAGCTATGTAGATGGAAATAGAGGACAGTATGCTTAGGGGGGAAAGTCACATATATGAACCAAATATATCCTATGTTTACTTCTATCCAGAATATAAATAATATCCAAGAGATAGAAATTAAGGAAGTCACTACCTGTTTCTAGGAAGGTTTTGGGGGGGTAAAGAAAGATGAGGAAGAAGGATTTTTTTTCCAAAATGTATATAATTATATTTTGTGCATTTCATATAATATAATCTAATCATATTTAGATTCTCCCTATCCACACACCCACCCTTATGAGGGAGGATTTTTTAATAGATGTAGGAGAGAACTATATTGGAGGAATAACTTCTGGCATTTTATAGCACTGAAATATAATTACAGTTGGAAGCAATTAATTGAATATTTCAAAATAAATGCAAAAAGAATTTACATTTTCCCAATAAAAAATATGACATGTGTCTAAGATGATAGATTGGCCAATTAATTGATCTCATTGTCATGCTTTGTATTTTTATCAAAACGTCTCAGTTCACCATGTACAATGCTGTGTCAATAAAAGGTAAGACATATTTAATGACTGTTTTTCATACATGTTGAATAGTATCTTTTCATTTCCTTACTGTCAACCTCATTAACTTGTTTATTTTAATGTGAAGTTTCTTGTAAAAAGTATATACTGAATCTGTCCTTGAATACTCGGCCAGTTTCTGCCTTCACGCTGGCATAACTAAGGCTCGAAATAAAGGAGAGTGTCATGCAGGCTGCTCTTACTGTGCAGCTACATTATTTGATTTCTATTTCTTCTGCTTCTTGTTCCTTTTATTCTTTTTTCCAGATTTATAGATTACTTGAATATTCATTACAATTTCACTTTTTACTCCATGATAATGGCATATTCTGCAGCATGTTTACCTAAGAAAGATCAACATGTATAGAGTTTTATTATTGCTTCTAGATATCAATGGCTGACCAGCTGAAGAGAGCTTGAAAATGGCTTCATTAATGTCTTTATTTTCTATAATACTATTTCTATAATATTAAATATGATTTATTAATAACAAATAGTATATTAATTATCAAATATAATTTCTAGCACTCATGAAGAGTGGAACATGATCTGATATTTTTATTTTCCATTGTTCATCATTTTATATGACTCCAGTATTCTTTCATTATTCCTTTGTGCATGAAATTCAGTATTTAAGGATTCATCTGCAACTTACAAATTGCTAGTTTTCATCTGAGAATATGTTAATTCCTTCTTAATTCCTCAAAAGTAATTTTGCTAGTTGTAGAAATGATAGTTATTCATGATCATTGAAAGCATACCTAATGTCTTTCAGTAGATTAAACAAAGTATGTGGTATATACAAAATAGACTTATTATGACCAATAAAACATAAACAGTTATGCTGTTCAAAGATGTGGACGAATGCCAATGTGCACTTCTAAGTAAAAGAACATATTCGGAAAACATTAAAACAAACATTACATTTATATGGCTTTCCACAAAACTCATGTCAATACAACAGTAAAGAAGCAAGTTTCCAGAGCTTTGAGAATGGAGAATTGCATTAGCAAAGTGTAGAATTAAGTGAAGAAGTGAAGCTATTATGCAGTACTCTACAGTGGTAGGTTCATGACATTATGCAATGAATAAAATCCATATTAGCTTAATCAAAAAGAGTTTAACTTATGAACATTAAATAGCTATATACAGTTAGACAATCATGCTGGGCATGGTGGTGCACACCTTTGATCCTAGCACTTGGGAGGCAAAGGCAGGCGGATCTTTGTGAGTTCAAGGCCAGCCTGGTCTACAGAGTGAGTTCCAGGAAAGCTGGAGCTACAGGGAGACCCTGTCTCGAAAAGACAACAACAACAACAACAAAAAGCTAGACAAGTATAAGATATAATGCAAGTGGTGAAAAGAATTAACTGAACCACAAATAAAAGACAGAACAGCACTGAAAGCCATGAGGGTAAAAGCTCAGTAGGGAGAATACTAGGCAGCTCTGGAAATGAATGGAATCTAAGAATGAAAGCAAAAGAGAATACACGTCACAGGAAAGCAAGTAAGGTCTGTGTGGGGGAAGTCAAGAGCAGAAGGCAAGAGATGAGCAAGTGAAGTGGAGAAAGGGATGAATACAAAGAATGTAAAATGATTTATATATGTGGAAATGCCATATATTACTTCTGGTGCTACATTTAAAAATAAAAGCACAAGGCAAAAGTACAGATAGTTAATAAAGTTCTCTCCTATAAGGATAAAGGATTGTAAGTTCTGAAAAGAGGAAGCATGGCGACTGGAATTGAACATTGAGAGAGTAGGTTCTGCCTCTGAAAATGGGAGTATACTGAAGAGAATAGTTCATGAAATCTAGCCAAAATTCTGAAAAATGTCTGACCAATCCTCCTGCAAAATTGTCACCATCTATGAAACAGTAAAAGCCTTAGGAGGTGTCACAACTAGGAGGACATTAAGAAGACAAGATCACTACATGCTAGGTGGTATTCTAGTTAGAACAATAGACCAGACAAAGAACATGAGGTAAAGTATACAAACATCTGAATTAATTTCAGATTTTAATGTTAGTATCTGTTTACTAATTATAACAATTATAATCCTAAAAATGCAAGATTGTAAGTAATAGGTTTTAGGGCATAAAGTAATTCCAAACTACTTATGAGTTTTCTGTACATCTTCAGCTATTCCAAAATAGAAACAAAAGACAGTTAAAGATGAATCAAGATTATAGGAAAACAATTAATAATCTAATCTAGGAAAAAAATGCAAACTCCAAACTCCCAAGACAGCATAATTCTACATTTTTAGCAATTACATTAGAATCGCAAAGCACATACAAAGTATAGCATAATTAAACGTGAGTCCATTGACCTAGTCATCTTCTCTGTGGAACATGCAGGTAAACAGCAGAAATAGAAGGGGATATAGGAATGTATGAAAGGGTGACAGAGCCTGTATGCTCAAGAAGGCACCTAGAGCTTCTGTTGTGCTTAACAACAGATGACTGTGATCCAGCTGGGAAATTAAGACAGTGGGTATTCAATATAAGCAGTATTGTCAATACCTTAAAAAGGTTTTATGGTTCCTGGGTGTGGTGGTTTACGCCTTTAATCCCAGCACTCAGGAGGCAGAGGCAGGCAGATCCATGTGAGGTCAAGGCCAGTCTGGTCTGCATAGTGAGCTCCAGGCCAGCTGGGACTAAAGGGAGACCCTGTTTCAAAAACTCCAAAAGGTTTTATGGCTTGAAGGAAAACACAGACTGTGAAAAAAGTTTAGAGCAAATAAACAGCCTACTATGTGAATGCTCTCCTTTGCTTTTCCATCACCTACTGTTTTGGACCCGCCCAAATTGTAAACTTCTTATGGAACAATTGAAATATTAGCTGTGGTTAGGACACTTTCAAGATTTTGATTGTTATTCTATATTAAAATTTATACCAGATTATACTCTCTTACAGGCATAATTATTTCCACATACCTTAAGCTTTCACCAGTAAGAGATGTAGATTTTTATTTTACTTTTTTTAAATTACATGTATGTTTTAATGTAACTTTTGAAGGTTCTATAAGAATTTAGGATAAATTTTACAATCAGTTTACAATGTAAACTATACATTATTGTAATAGTTCAATAACTCAAGGATTTTACTGAAATTATTCTATAAAGCCATCATACTTTTTTTATTTTATATTACTCCAAAATATGCATATATACACTCCACACATAAATCAAAATTAAAAATTCTGAAAATATACTATAGGTTGATTCCTAAACACATTTAGAGATTCACATTTTAACAGTAAATTTACATGCAGGTATAAAGTCGTGTAACTTTACATTCATTCTTTAGAATATGACTACATATCATCCATCTACATATGATAATTACAGTGTGTGAGTATAAGTGGTAAGACAATTCTAGAGCCCATTTATAGATCCACATTGTAATAGCACAGTTGCTTTCAGATACAATGAAATATAATAATAAATTTGCTCAGTTTGCCTACCAACTGGGGATTTGGAGTTGGCATCCCAAACCAGGGAAACCATTCTCCTTTTTTTCCCCTTGGGGACTGTGTTACTTCACTTACTATAATTGCTTCAAGTTCCATCCATTACATGAGCAAAGCTCATGATGTCATCTTTCTTTACTGCTGTATAGAACTCCATTGTGTAGATGTATCGCATTTTTGTTAACCAGTCATCTGTTGAGGGGCAATTGGGTTGGTTCCAGGTATTCCCTATTGTGAAGAGAGCTGCAATAAACATAGCTGTGAAAGAATCTTTGCCGTAGGATGAGTCTTGTGGGTATATACCCAGGATTGGTATGGCTGAGTCAGGTGGTAGGCTCATTTTCAGTTTTTTAAGGGTTCTACACACTGCTTTCCACAGTGGTTGTACCAGTTTACATTCCCACCAGTAGTGGATAAGTGTTCCCCTTTCCCCACAACCTCTCCAGCATTTGGTGTCTTTTGTTTTCTTGATCTTGCCTAGTCTTATTGGAGTGAGATGATACCTTAGTGGGGTTTTAATTTGCATTTCCTTAATTTTTAAAAATTACTTCTTCTTTTTCATTTTTTTAACAATAAGTAATAATTTATGAGTACAGGTATCCTTCATGTAAAACCAATTTGCAAGCAGTGGTGCCCAAACCCACACAGCCCATGGGTCCCACCACCCAGCTGGGGGGGCTGGTATGTTCAATCAAGTTGATCATGAGTGTCCAGACTATATGGCTGTAGTTTCACCATTCACTCCAACCACAGCCCTTACATTCTATCACGCACCCTCTTCCACAGATTGTTCCCTAGGCTTAGAAAAGGGGCACAGGTGGACGAGAAGCAAAACAGTCTACTTTCTCTGGAGCTGTTGTCTTGGTCTCTGGTCAGTTCTGGCTGTTTCCTTTCATGGGCTGACAGTTTGTTCAGGAATAACCTTTCAATCCTACTAATGAAGCACAAGCAATTAGATATATAGGTATTTAAACAGTACTAATTGTTATGGTAGTTACTTTGGTATAGACACAGATGTTCGGAAGGTATGTTAATCCATGAATTACATTTTTTCTGTAAAATATGACAGGGTCTTACTGTGGCTTATAATGTCTCCTAACCACTAGAGGATGCAAGCTTGTGGCACCAGCCATGGGTTATTCCTCCAAGGAGAGAGCTAATAGCCAATTAGATTTGGGATATGGCTGCCACTGCTGCACAGTATTTCCAGACAGGTGAGGTGTAGCTGGTGCTGACAGAGGAGTCTTGCTTGACTCAAGGGGACCTATATTTGCTTTATTGTTTTAGTGGCCTTTGGTAACACTCTCTGGTATTCCAGAGACCAACTGTACACTTGCAAGTGCGGTCTCAATAAACCTTTCACATGCTTACATCAGGTCTTCGACAGCAGGGCCTTATCACCTCTCTTCTTGCAGGTATCCTAGTTTACAGGCAAGAAGCCTTTACCTTTTTGGGGGGGGCGGGGGCTTGGATCCCCTTTGGATCTCCTTAGTAGAATAATCAATTGCTGATATCAGAGCTCTCCTGTATTAATATATTTTGCTTAAGTGCATAGCTTGAGGAGACTTTAGTATTATATTTGGATCTGAATAGAGAAGAATCATTTCCACACTTCCTATGTCTATTAGTCAATTAAAGAAGGCAGTTTTTTTTTATTTAATTTTTATTGATGGTTTGTGCATTTTGTACATCATTTTCCAATTCAGATCAGGCATATTTCCCTTTCCCTTCCCCCCCACCCCCACCCCATCCCAGATCATGTATTCTGCCATAACTGTCCTGCATCTTTCAGGTTTTTTTTTTTTTCATTTTTTAGCTATAAGTGATAATCCATGAGTATAAGCATCCTTCGTACAAGACCAATCTACATACTGTTGTGCCCAAACCCCCACAGTCCCACCATTCAGTGGGGGGTGACAGGTTGTTTGTTCAATCAAGTTGATCAACATGCGTGTCCAGACTAACATTGCTGTAGTTTCACGGTTCACCGCAATCACAGCCTTTACATTATACCATGCCCCTCTTCCAGATTGATCCTAGGCTTGAAAAGGGGCACAGGTGGATGAGAATTAAAACTGTCCTCTCTCTCTCTGGAGCTGTTGACTTGGGATTTCTGGTCAAATCTGGGCTTGTTTGTTTCCTTTCAGGGGGTGACAGTTGTTCAGGAGTAACCTTTCGATCCTTACAATGAAGCACAAGCCACTTAGATCTATAATATTTTAAGCAGCACTAATAGTTATGGTAGGTTTACTTTGGCATAGACACATAATGTTTGGATGATATGTTAATCCATCGCATTACATTTTTACCCCCTGATAAATATGACATGGTCTTACTGTGCTTCTAAACATTCTCTTACCTGAGAGGAGTTAGGCTTGTGGCATCAGCCAATGGGTTATTCCTCCCCAAGGCGAGAGAGCCAATGCCAATTAGATTTGGGATATACAGGCACATGGCCGCCCCCGCTGCAACACATTATTTCCAGGGCAGGCAGGTGAGGTGTAGTTGGTGTGACGGTGGAGTCTTGCTTGACTAGGCGAGACCCCGTATTTGACTTTATGGTTTAGTGGCTTTGGTTAACCTCTTGTGCATTCCAGAGTCATCTGTACACTGCATGCTGCATCTCAATACATCCCTCCCCTGTGAACGTCAGGTCTTCGGCAGCAGGGTCTTATGCCTCTCCTCCTGCAGGTATCCCTACTTAGGGGCAAGGAGCCCTACCTTTTGTGGGGCTTGGATCCCCCTGGCCAACATCCCCCTGGTAGAAAATCCATGGCTGATGTGAGAGCTCCTGCATTAATATAACTTTGCCTAAGTGCATAGTCCAAGGACTTTAGTATATATTTGGTTCTTAACTAGTATAATCCTTTCACAGTTCTTAGTCTATGAGGCAATTAAAGAAGGCACTTATACCGGTTTTATAAGATATTACCTCTATCATGGTTGTCCTCCCAGTTTACAGGTGGAGAACGACGTCATCATCGTCATACCTTCTCCTTGTTCTATGGCCGGGAGGACGGCAAATGAAAGAATTTCAAAAACCATTTTGTTGCACCTCGAAGGTATAAGTTTCATTAGCACTCATTCCCAAATAGTTGTTACATGTAGGATCCCAGAAGGGTTCGACGTTTATGTAGCAATTGAGGCTTTTCTTCCTTTCAAGTCAGGACGGGTCAAACTTTCAGTTGCCACTTTTTGGGACATCCTACTCAATGCAAAAGCTGTATCTTTTCTTTCTCAGCGTTAAGTTTGGTGACATTTTGTTCCTGTTGGAAAAAAACAAATCTTTTTCCCGTGGTTTGGTTAGTTTTAAGGTTTGAATTGCAAGTTTTTTGACTAAAAGGTTTCATGTCCTTTCTGTATCCCCCCTTTTTCTTAACCCGTTCATTGAGTCTCCAGAAGACAGTTGTATTCAATATACATAGAACTTTACTTAGCGGGTCCTGGAATCAAAGGCACAGATTTCATTCAAATTCACCCATGTGTTTGGAGTGACTACTATAGTGGATTAACTTGGAGGAGTAAGCAAACTTAATTATTTGCTATTATAATATTCACTCTATATGGAAGAGGAATGGCGTAACACCCCAGGTCGCTAACTGATACAACAAGAGAAATAATAAGTATATCATTGGTTAGCCTATGGGCCAATCCCAAAGTTATTGGTCTTTACAGATTTTTGTAAAACAAATGTGGACAACGCGGGGAGCAGATTATATCTACATTAACTCAGATGCATTACAAAAAAAAGTTTTTATCAAAACCTTTAAACCAATGTTGTTTAATATAACATATTTACTTTGACTAAGTCCTAAAACACCATTATCCTTAGACAGTGTCTAGGCGAAATGAGTGCTTGCTGAAACTCCCATCAATTAAATATGCCTTGACTGAATATACATCCGGGTCCCTCTCCCACCCATCCCCCCTCCCAATCACCATTTCAGCCCCTTTTCTTGATGCAGTCTTTCTGTTGTTGTTCTTTTTTAAAATTATTTGCCATCCCCTTCTCCATGAGAAATATTTCTATCTGGGTTGTTGGTACTAGTGTACACATATGAGGGACACCACTTGTCGTTTGTTTTTCTTGGACTGTGCTTAATTCACTAACATTTACTGTCTTCCAGCTCCATTTCCATTTCCTGCAAAAGTTCATGATGTTGTCCCTTTTTATTGCTGCATAGAACTCATTGTATACATGTACCACATTTTCTCTATCCCACTCGTCAGTTGAGGACCACTTGGGCTGGTTCCAGCTTTATGCTATTGTGAAGAGATCTGCATAAACATAGTGTGCATGTATCTTTGCAGTAAGTTGTGTCTTGTGGGTATATACAGGCTGTATGACTGGGTCAATGGAAGGCTCATTTGAGTCTTTTAACGGTTCTCCCAACACTGGCTTGCTATAGTTGGCTGTACAGGTTTATGTTCCCACCAGCAGTGTATGCGTGTTCCCCTTTCCCCGCAACCTCTCAGCATTTTGGTATCATTCGTGTTTCTGATCCTAGCCCTGCTATTGGAGTAAGGTGATATCTCATAGTGGTTTTAATTTGCATTTCCTTAATTATCAGAGAGGTTGAACAGTTCTTAAGATTTTTCTCGGCCATTTTAATTTTCTCTGTGAGGTCTCTATTCCGATCTTTGCTCCATCTTCTGAATTATTCATTTGTTTTTCCTCTGGAGGTGGTAGAAGAGAAGCTTGGTAGCAGACTACAAGACATAGTGTAGGAAAAGACTTCTTAATCAGGACAGCAGCTGCACAAGAAATAAGATCGACAATGACAAATGGGACCTCATAAAACTCCAAAGCTTATTACATCCAAAGAAAAGCAATAACCGGAAGTGAGGAGAAGAACACAGAGTGGGAGGAAACCTTAAACAGCAGATACATCTGACAAAGCATTAATTTCCAGAGTATACAATGCTACTCAAAAAACAAAGACACGAAAACAAATTAAAGAAGGCACTTTTACTGGTTTTATAAGAGTTTGCCTCTATAACAGTTGGCTCCAATTACAGTTAGAGGAACAACCTCATCATCATAATATTTCTCCTTGTTCAATGGGGAGGGGGAGGTATAGAAATTTCTCTCCTATTAAAAACCTTTGTTGCACCTAGAAGGTAAGTTTTTTTTAGAATCATTATAATCAGTTGTTACAAGTAGGATCCACCAGATGGGTTTGATGTCTGTAGCAATCTGATGCTTTTTTTTCAATGTTTCAGATGGGTCAACCTTTTTGCTGGCACTTCCTGTACATCCTACACAATGCAAAACTGTATCTTTTCTTTCTCAGCTCTTACGTTGGTGACATTTTGACTGTTGGAACATACAAATCTTTTCCCGTAGTAGTTTTAAGATTTGAAATGCAATGTTTTGAACAAAAGTTCTATCTATCTGTATCCTCCTTTCTTTTATTTTATGTTTTGTTATTTTGTCCCATGAGTCTCAAAAATGCAGTTGTATTCCACATATCTATAGGCTGGAACCAAGGTGCAGAATTCATCAAATTCACAGGCGTTTCTGGGTGATGCGTATGTGGTTTTAATCTGGAAACAATACCTTCATTTTTTAGGTTAAATCCTCCTACAGGTAAAAAAGAGTGCTACAAGATGATACTCGTACAACAGGAAATTTTTAGAGAACATTTGTATGTGCAATCCCAGAGTTACTGTTAAACAGATTTTAATTAAAACAAATGCGGACAACATTTCTATTTCCATTTTAACTCAGGTGGCCTACTGTTTGTTAGAACCCTTTTAAACCATTGTTGTTTAATATACACATATTTACTTTTAGTAAGTCCAAAACAACATGTAAACCTGTAGACCGAGTCTGGGCAAAATTTGGATTACTTTTTGACCTCATGTCAATTCACTAGTATTAATCGAATATACAGCAGTGTCCCTCTCCCACCCCTCCCACCCTTCCTGGTTCACCATTTCAGTCAGTTTTCTGATGCAGTCTTTCTGTTATTGTTCTTTTAATATGCATCCCTCTCCACAAGAATATTTATAACTGGGTTATTGGCGCTAACATCCACATATGAGGGATACCATCCATCGTTTGTTTTTCTGGGACTGTGTTAGTTCACTTAATATAATGTCTTCTAGCTCCATCCATTTACCTGCAAAGTTCATGATGTTGTCTTTCTTTACCACTGCATAGAGCTCCCTTGTGTACATGTACCACATTTTCTCTATCTACTCATCAGTTGAGGAGTATTTGGTTTGGTTCCAGCTTTTTGCTCTTGTGAACAGAGTTGCAATAAATATAGCTGTGCATGTATTTCTGCAGTACGATGTGTCTTGTGGGTATATGCCCAGGAGTGGTATGACTGGGTCAAATGGTAAGGTCACTTTGAGTCTTCTAAGGGTTTTCCACACTATTTTCCATAGTGGCTGTACAAGTTTACATTCCCACCAGCAACGGATGAGTGTTTCCCTTTCCCCACAACCTCTCCAGCACTGGATATCATTTGTTTTCTTGATCCTGGCTGGTCTTATCAGAGTGAGATGATATCTTAACGTGGTCTTAATTTGCATTTCCCTAGTTATTAGTGATGTTGAACAGTTTTTAAGGTGTTTCTCAGCCATCTCTATTTCCTCCTCTGTGAAGTCTCTATTCCGTTTTTTGCTCCATCTTTTGAGTGATTCATTTGTTTACTTTCTTCTTTGTTTTTTGAGTAGCTTGTATACTCTGGAAATTAATGCTTTGTCAGATGTATCAGTGAAGGTTTCCTCCCACTCTGTGTGTTTTCTCTTCACTTCATTTATTGTTTCTTTTGATGTACAGAAGCTTTTGAGTTTAATGAGGTCCCATTTGTCAATAGTCAATCTTACTTCTTGTGCAGCTGCTGTCTGATTTAGGAAGTCTTTTCCTATGCCTATGTCTTGTAGTCTGCTGCCAGCTTTTCCTTCTACTGCCTTCAGAGTTTGAGGCTTCACATTGAGGTTTAATCCATCTGGAGTTGACTTTTGTACAGGGTGAGAGGTAGGGGTTTAATTTCATTCTTCTACAGGTGGTGATCCAGTTGTGCCAACACCACTTACTGAAGATGCTGTCTTTCCTCCATTGTGTCTTCTTGGCCCCCTTGTCAAATATGAGGTGGTTGAAATTGTATCTGTTCAGGTTTGGATCTTCAGTTTTCTTCCATTGGTCAACAGCTCTGTTTTTTTCCCAGTACCAAACTGTATTTATGACTATAGCCCTGTTGTATAGTTTGATGTCTAGTATAGCAATCCCCCCTATGTTGCTCTTTTCACTCAGCATTGCTTTGGCTATTCGGGGTCTTTTGTTTTTCCAAATGAAATTGAGGATTTTTTTCCAAGCCAGTGAAGAAGCTCTTGGGAATTTTGATTGGAATTGTATTAAATCCGAACACGAGTTTGGGTAGAATGGACATTTTTACTATATGTATTTTCCCAATCCATGAGCATGGGAGGTTTGTCCATCTTCTGATGTCTTCCTCAATTTCACTTTTCAGGGGTTTAAAATTTTGTTGTAGAGATCCTTGGTGTCTTTGGTTAGGTTTGTTCCTAGGTATTTTATTGTTTTTGAGGCTATTGTGAGTGGGAAGTTTTTCCTGAATTCCTTCTTCAGTTGCTTGTTGTTGGTGGAAAGAAAGACAACTGATTTTTCTAGATTTATTTTGTTTCCTGACACTTTACTGAAGTTCTTAATCATTCCTAGGAGTTTTCTGGTGGAGTTTTTAGCATCCCTTATGTAAACAATCATATCATCTCAAAAAGGGATAGCTTGACTTCCTCTTTTCCAATTAGAACTCCTTTAATTTCCTTTTCTTTCCTTATTGCCCTAGCAAGGGTTTCAAGCACTATATTGAAAAAGAGTGGTGATAGGGGGCAGCCTTGCCGAGTTCCTACCTTTAAGGGGAATGCTTCTGTCATTTCCCCATTTAGGATGATATTGGCTGTGGGTTTCCTGTATATGGCTTTGATTACATTGAGGAATGATCCCTCCAGTCCAATTCCCTCCAGGACTTTAAACATGAAAGGATGCTGGATTTTGTCAAAGGCTTTCTCCGCATCAATTGAGATGATGGTGTGGTTTTTGTCCTTCAGTCCATTGATATGTTTGATGATGTTTATTGATTTTCGTATGTTGAACCATCCCTGCATCTCTGGTATGAATCCAACTTGGTCATGGTGGATGATTTTCTTGATGTGAGTCTGTATGCGATTTGCCAGAATCCTGTTTAGAATTTTGGCATCTGTGTTCATTAGGGAGATGGGTCTATAGTTCTCCTTTTTGGTTGTATCTTTCCCTGGTTTTGGTAGTAGCGTAATGCTGGCTTCATAGAAGGAATTTGGGAGAAGTCCCTCCGTTTGTATCCTTCTAAACAATTTAAGTAGTAATGGTTGTAAGTCTTTACGAAATATTTTATAGAATTCTGCCGTGAATCCATCCGGGCCTGGGCATTTTTTGGTTGGGAGGCTACTTATTACATCTTCGATTTCTTCCTGTACTATTGGTCTGTTTAGGCTGTCGATCTCTTCTTGGTTGAGCTTTGGTGATTCCCAGGATTTCAGATATTCATCCATTTCTTCTAGGTTTTCAAACTTAGTAGAATATAAGTTTTTGAAGTAGTCCCGTATGATTGTCTGGATCTTTTCATTGTCTGTTGTGATATTTCCCCTTTCATCACAGATTCTATTGATTTGGAGTTGTTCCCTCTTTCTTTTGGTTAACTGGGCTAGAGGTCTGTCTATCTTGTTTATTCTCTCAAAGAACCAACTTTTGGATTCATTGATTTTTTGTATGGTTTTCTTTGTTTCTATTTCATTGATCTCTGCTCTGATTTTTGTTATTTCTTCTTGTCTGCTCCGTTTAGGGTTCATTTGTTGTTGTCTCTCAAGTATTTTTAGCTGCAGTGTTAGATCATTCACTTGTGCTCTTTCTGTTTTTTTAATGTGGGCACTTAGAGCTATAAACTTCCCTCTTAGGATTGCTTTTAGAGTGTCCCATAGATTTTGCTGTGTTGTTTTATCATTGTCATTCAGTTCCAGGAATGTTTTTATTTCTTTTTTTATTTCTTCCTTGACCCACTCATTATTCAGGAGAGTGTTGTTTAGTCTCCATGTGTTCCTGTAGGTTGTAGGGTTTATTCTGGTGTTGATATTGAGTTTTATTGCACTGTGGTCTGATAGAATGCATGAGATTATTTCAATCTTTTTATATTTGTTGAGTTTTTCCCTGTGTCCCAGTATATGGTCTATTTTGGAGAATGTTCCATGAGGTGCTGAGTAGAAAGTGTATTCTCTGGTGTTTGGGTGAAATATTCGGTAGATGTCTGTGAGGTCCATTTGGTGTATTGTGTCATTTAGTTCAGATGTCTCTCTGTTTATCCTTTGTCCTGTTGATCTGTCTAGAGGACTTAATGGGGTATTGAAGTCCCCTAGTATTAGTGTGCTGGGGTTAATCTGTGCCTTGAGATCCTGAAGAATTGTCTTTATAAAGTTTGGTGCACTGATGTTTGGTGCATATATATTTATGATTGTGAAATCTTCATCGTCAATTGTTCCTTTAATAAGGATGTAATGGCCCTCTTTGTCTCTTTTGATTTCTTTTGCTTTGAAGTCTATTTTGTCTGATATTAGAATAGCCACACCCGCTTTCTTTTTGGTACCATTTGCTTGGAATACTTTCTTCCATCCCTTCACCTTAAGTTGGTGCCTATCCTTGAAATTGAGATGGGTTTCTTGTAGACAGCATATAGATGGGTTTTGTTTCCTAATCCATTCTCCCAGTCTATGCCTTTTGATTGGGGAGTTTAGCCCATTAATATTTAAGGTTACAATTGAAAGATGGATGTTGCTTCCTTTCACTTTATTATCCATTTGGACTTCTAGCCTTTGATTTTGCTCCTATGGTTATGTTTTTGTTAGTTTCTTTTCCTAGGTGTTTGAGGATTGTTGCTCCTCTCTTCTGCCCTTTGAATTGCTTCAAGTATTTTATGAAGAGTTGGTTTTCCAGACATGTATTCCATCATCTTGTTTATGTCATGGAAGATTTTTCTCTCTCCTTCAAGTATAGTCGACATTTTTGCTGGGTAAAGTATTCTGGGTTGGCATCCATAGTCCCTTAACACAGGGAATGCTTTGCTCCATGTTCTTCTTGCTTTCATGGTTTGAGGCGAGAAGTCAGTTGTAATTCTGATGGGTTTCCCTTTGTATGTGACTTGTTTTTCTTTTGTGGCCCTCAGAATTTTGTCTTTGTTTTGGGCATCTAGCATTTTAACTATGATATGGCGTGGGGTGTTTCTTTTCTGATCTTGTCTATTTGGGGTCCTATGTGCTTCTTGTATTTGTATGGGCTTGTCTATTTTTAGTTTGGGGAAATTTTCATCTATTATTCTGTTGAAGATCTGATCAATACTATTCTCTTGAGATTCTTCTCCTTCCTCTATTCCTATGATGCGGAGGTTTGGTCTTTTCATAGTGTCCCATATTTCCTGGTTGTTCCACTTTTGTGTATTTTTAAATTTTTCATAATCTTTATTTGAGCTTTTTAATTGCTCTGTGTTATCTTCCAGGTCTGATATTCTTTGTTCTGCTTCCTCCATTCTACTTCTGAGGCTTTTTCCTTTTCTTTCTTCTTGATTGACTGAGTGTTCTAATTCCTTTTTTGTTTCCTCCTGTGTTTTCTTTAGTACCTCCATTTCCTTTTTGAGCTTCTCAATCTCTTCTTTGTGCTTCTCAATCTCTTCTTGGTGCTCCTTTCTTCTTTGGTTGGCTTCCTTTTTCAGTGTTTCTACTTCCATTCGGAGTTTGTTTTTTTCTCCCTCTAGTTCTTTCTGGAGTTTGTCATTCTGTTCCTTTAGTTCTTTCCGAAGTTTGTCATTGTATCCCTCTAGGTCCTTTTTGAGTTTTTCATTCTCTTTCTTTAGTTCTCTGAATTCTTCTTTATTTTCTTTAATTTCTCTGCATAGGTCTGCAATTATTCCTCTAAGATCTGTTCCTCTAAGATCTCCAAGGGGATCCCATTGTAGCTATCTCCTACAGGTTTAGTAGAGCCTGGTATGGGATTATCCTGTGCCTTTCCCATGTTGTCCCTTCATCGTGTCCCTGGTGTGTGGATTTCCCTTTTGTGGCTCAAATCACAAATGTCTTTTCATTATGTTAGCGGATGGTTTTGCTTGCCTCCTTTTGATGCTTTTTTTTTTTTTTTCTCCTCCTTGTTTATGGAGTATTGACTTGTCTACATTTCAGGCTTTCAATTTTGTTTGTATATTGGATATTAGAAGCCTAAGTCATGCTTCTCTTCCTGTTCTGGTTTCTCCAAAAAAATCCACTTTGATACTCTCTCACCAATTCCTGTTGGCAGAGGGGGGTATGCTTGACATAGCCCAAGCCCCAATATCTGCCTGAGTGACTTCCAGGTTCCTGCGCCTCAGGAGCCAGCCCATGCAAAGTCACAGAGGCACCAAACCCAAACCCAACCCTCTGGTCACTTGCTGCAAAGGCAAAGGGGTGGTCCCACCCAGACGGCCACTCCCTACAAGAGGGCTCAGAGTTGCGACCCCCTTCCAGCAGCCCAGGAGACAATCTACCCCAAAATATACCTGCCTGAGTGACTTCTGGGTTCTTTCCATTTCCTTAATTATTAATGATGTTGAACATTTTTTAGATGTTTCTCAGTCATCTTTACTTCCTTACTGGTGAAGACTCTGTTCAGCTCTTTGCTTCATCTTTTGAGTAGGTTATTTGTTTTCTTACTTCTTTGTTTTTTAAGTAGTTTATATATTCTGGATGTTAGTGCTTTGTCTGATGTATCAGTGGTGAAGGTTTCCTCCCACTCTGTGGGTTTTCTCTTCACTTCCTTGACTGTTTCTTTAGCTGTACAAAAGCTTTTGAGTTTGATGAGGTCCCACTTGTCACCTGTTGTCCTTATATCCTTTGAAGCTGTTGTTTGATTTAGAAACTCTTTTCCTATACCTATGTCTTGTAGGTTGCTGCTGACTTTTTCTTCTATCACCTTCAGGGTTTCAGGTTTTAGGTTAAGATCTTTGATCCACTTGGAGTTTATTTTTGCACAGAGAAGTAGGGGTTTAATTTTGTTCTTCCACAAATGGTGATCCAGTTTTGCCAACACCATTTGCTGTTATCTTTCCTCCACTGAGGTTTTTTGTTGTTTTTTGTTTTTGTTTTTGTTTTTTTTTTTTTTGTTTGTTTTTGGCCCCTTTGTCAAATATGAGTTGGCTGAAGTTATATGAGCTCAAGTTTGGTTCTTCAATTCTGTTCCATTTGTCAATGGTTCTGTCTTTTTTTTTTTTTTGCCAGTACCAGGCTGTCTTTATGACTATAGCCCTGTAATATAGTTTGAAGCCTGGTAATGTAATCACCCCAGTGTTTCACTTTTCACTCAAGCTTGCTTTAGGTATTTGGGGTCTTTTGTTTTTCCATATCAATGTAAGGATTTTTTTTCTAAGTCTGTGAAAAAGCTCATGGGGATTTTGATTGGGATTGCATTGAATCTGTATATTAAATTGGGTAAAATGGACGTTTTTACTATATTAATTTTTCCAATCCATGAGCATGGGAGGTCTTTCCATCTTTTGATGTCATTTTCAATCTCCTTCTTCAGGGTTTTACAATTTTTGTTGTAGAGGTCTTTGGTGTCTTTGGTTAGGTTTATTCCCATGTATTTTTTTAAGGCTACTGGGATTGGGGAGGTCTCCCTATATTCTTTCTCCAGTTGCTTATTGTTGGTGTAAAGGAAGACTATTGATTTTTCCAGGTTTATTTTGTATCCCACCACTTTACTGAAATTTTTGATCATATCTAAGAGTTTTCTGGTGGAGATTTTAGTATCCCTTAGGCAAACTATCATATCATCTGCAAAAAGGGAAAGTTTTACTTCCTCTTTTCCAATTAGTACTCCTTTAATTTTGCTTTCTTGCCTTATTACCCTAGCAAGCATTTCAAGCACTATATTGAAGAGGAGTGGCGATAGTGGACACCCTTGTCATGTTCCTGCCTTTAAGGGGAATGCTTCCAACATTTCTCCATTTAGGATGATGTTGGCTGTGGGTTTCTTGTATATGGCTTTGATTACATTGAGGAATGATCCCTCCAGTCCAATTCCCTCTAGGACTTTAAGCATGAAGTTTTGCTGGATTTTTTGGAAAGCTTTTCCTGCATCAATTGAGATGATTGTGTGGTTTTTGTCTTTAAGTCCATTTATCTGTTTTATGATATTTATTGATTTGTGTATGTTGAACCTTCCTTGTATCTCTGGTATGAATCCAACCTGGTCATGATGGATGATCTTTTTGATGTGGGTCTGTATGCAATTTGCAAATACTTTGTTGAGAATTTTTGCATCTGTGTTCATCAATGATATAGGTCTATAGTTTTTTTTTTTTTTCCTTGTTTGTGTCTTTGCCTGGTTTGGGTATTAGAGTGATGATGGCTTTGTACAAGGAATGTGGGACATTTCCCTCTGTCTGTATCCTTCTGAAAAGTTTGAGTAACAATGGTTGTAAGACCTCTTTAAATGTTTTGTAGAATTTTGCTTTGAAACCATTTGGGCCTGGGCTTTTTTTAGTTGGGAGTCTTTTTTATTACATCTTCAATTTCCCCAAGTGTTATGGGTCTGTTTATGCTGTCAATCTCTTCTTGATTAAGCTTTTGCAAATCCCAAGATTTCAGATATTCATCCATTTCTCTTAGGTTTCCAAATTTAATAGAGTATAGGTTTTTGAAGTATTCTTGTATGATTGTCTGGATCTTTTCTTTATCTGTGGTGATGTTTCCCCTTTCATCACAAATGCTATTGATTTGGAGTTGCTCTTTCTTTCTGTTGGTTAACTGGGCTAAAGTTCTCTCTATTTTGTTTATCTCTTCAAAGAACCAGCTTTTGGATTCATTGATGTTTTGTATTGTTTTCTTTGTTTCTATTTCATTGATTTCTGCTCTGATTTTTGTTATTTCTTTCTGTCTGTTGGGTTTAGGGTTCATTTGTTGTTGTATTTTAAGTGATTTTAGCTGCTGTGTCAGATCGTTTACTTGTTCTCTTTCTGTTTGCTTTTTTTAATTTTCATTATTTATTGATGCTTTGTGCATTTCATACATTATTTTCCAATTCACTTCAGGCATATTTCCCTTTCCCTTCCCCCCACCCCATCCTTACTCCATCCCAGATCATGCATTCTGCCATAACTTTCCTGCATCTTTCTCTGTATTTTTTCATCTTTTAACAATAAGTGGTAATTTGTGAGTACAAGCATCCTTCATGTAAAACCAATTTCCAAGCAGTTGTGCCCAAACTCACACAGTTCATGGGTCCCACCATCCAGCAGGGGGTCTTGTATATTCAATCAAGTTGATCAAATGATTGTCAAGACTATACGGCTGTAGTTTCACCATTCACTCCAATTGTAGCCCTCACATTCTACCATGCCCCCTCTTCCATTGATAGGGGCCCAGGTGTTTGAGAAGCAAAACAGTCTAATTTCTCTGGAGCTGTGTCTTGGACTCTGGTCAGTTCTGGCTGTTTCCCTTCATGGGCTGATAGTTTGTCCAGGAATAACCTTTCGGTCCTAATAATGAAGCACAAGCAATTAGATATATAGGTATTTAAACAGTACTAATTGTTATGGTAGGTTACTTTGGCATAGACACAGATGTTTGGATGGTATGTTAATCCATTAATTACATTTTTTTTGTTAAATATGACAAGTTCTTACTGTGGCTTATAACATCTCCTAACCATTAGAGGATGTAAGCTTGTGGCATCAGCCATGGCACTTAGGGCTATAAATTTCCATCTTAGGAATGACTTTAATGTATCCCACAGGTTTTGTTGTGTTGTAGTTCATTTTCGTTTAGTTCCAGGAATGCTTTTATTTCATTCTTTATTTCTTCTCTGACCCATACATTGTTCAGTATTATGTTGTTTAGTCTCCATGTGTTCTTATAGACAGTAGGGTTTACCCTGGTGTTTATATTGAAATGTATTGCACTGTGGTCTGATAGAATGCATGGAATAATTTCAATCCCTTTGTATTTGTTAAGGTTTCTTTTGTTTCCCAGTATGTGGTCAATTTTGGAAAATGTTCCATGGGGCACTGAGTAGAAAGAATATTCTCTGGTGTTTGGATGGAATATTCTGTATTTAAGATTGTGAGATCTTCTTGGTTAATTGTTCCATTGATAAGGATATAATGACCCTCTTTGTCTTTTCTGAATAATTTTATTCTGAGGTCTATTTTTTCTGATATTAGAATAGCCACTCCTGCTCGCTTTTTGGTACCATTTACTGGGAGTATTTTTTTTTCATCCTTTCACTCTAAGGTGCCATCTGTCCTTGAGGGTTAGATGGGTTTCTTGGAGGCAGCATAGAGATGGATTCTGTTTCCTAATCCATTCTCCCAGTTTATGTCTTTTGATTGGGGAGTTTAGACCATTGATATTTAAGGGTATTATTGAGAAATGTGTGTTGTTTCCTTTCAAATTATTTTTCGTTTGCATTCTTGGTCTAGGTATTTATTTACTCTGTTATGCTTTTGGTAATTTCTCTCTTGGATTGCTTAAGGATAGTTGCTCTTTTCATCTGTTCTTTGAATTGCTTTCAGTATTTTCTGAAGTGTTGTTTTTTTGACATGTGCTCTTTCATTCTGTTTATGTCATGAAAGATTTTTCTTTCTCCTTCAAGTATTATTGACATTTTTGCTGGGTATAGTAATCTGTGTTGACATCTAAAGTCATTTACTACTGGGAATAATTTGGTCCATGCTCTTCTGGCTTTCATGGTTTGCACTGAGAAGCCAGGTGTGATTCTGATGGGTTTCCCCTTATATGTAACTTGTTGCTTTTCTCTTGTGGCTTTCAGTATTTTGTCCTTGTTTTGAGCATTTAGTGTTATAACTATGAAATGACGTGGGGAATTTCTTTTCTGCTCTTGTCTATTTGGTGTTCTATGTGTTTCTTGTATTTGTATGGGTTTGTCTTTTTTCAGTTTGGGGAAGTTTTCTTCTATTATTCTGTTCAAGATCTGATCAATACCATTCTCTTGGGATCCTTCTCCTTCCTCTATCCCTATGATGTGTAGGTTAGGTCTTTTCATAGTGTTGTTCCACTTTTGTAGGTTTTTATTTTATTTTATTTTTCATAATCTTTACTTGAGGTTTCTAGCTGCACTGTGTTTTCCTGTAGGTCTGATATTCTTTTTCTCTGTTTCTGAGGCTTTTGCCCATCCTTTCCTGCTGATTGGATGAATGTTCAATTTCCTTTTCTATTTCATCCTGTGATTTCTTCAGTATTTCCACTTCCTTTTGGCACTTTTCTTTCTTTTCTTGTAGCTCCTTGCTTTGCTGGTCATTTTCTTTTTTTCCTTTCAGCCTCAGATCTTTTCAATGTTTCCACTTCCTTCCGGAGATTGTCATTCTCTCCCTCTAGTTCTTTTGGGAGTTTGTATTTCTCTTCCTCTAATTCTTTTCAGAGTTTGTATTTCTCTTCCTCTAGTTCTTTTCTGAGTTTATCAGTCTCTCCTTTTAGTTCTTTCTGGAGTTTATCATTCTTTCCTTCTAGTTCCTTCATGAGTTTTTCATTCTTTCCCTTTAGTTCTCTGATTTGTTCTTTATAGTCTTTGAATATGTCTACAATTGTTCTTACAAGGTTGGTATCTTGGTTCCCTTCCAGGGATCTGTTGTTGTTGGGATCTTCTATAAGACTGGTTGAGTTCAGTGGGGGTTTTTTGAGCTTTTTCCATATTGTTTTTCCAATGTGTTTTTGGCATGTATATTTTATTGTTGTTGTCATTGTTTTTCCCCCCTTGTTTATTTGATTGCCTTCTGTTGTTAATCCCAAATATTAATATGGAGAACTGGTTGGTCACTCAGTTTGCGTCCTGTTGGTTTCTTTCTCAATTTTGGTTATGCAGCCTCCAATCACTGACTCTTCTGGATCCTCCCAACATTAAACTGCAGCACCAGCAGTTTATACTTTCCACCTCAGTATGAGTAGCTTGAGGGGGCGGTTGAATCCTTTGGCTGGTGCACTGGTCCCCACCTGGGCAGTTGGACATGGAGAGTGTGTGCCCCTGGCTGGCCTTCTAGCCAGGCACACAGGTCCTCTCTATGGTCCTAGCATTGAGTGGTGCCTGTTGTGGAGGGCTGCCCACTCACTGCCTGCATAGCACAGACCGACCTGAGCAGTTGGGCATAGAGAGTGCGTGCCCCTGGCTGGCCTGAGTTGTAGATTTTTATTTTTTTTTAATTTTTATTTATTCATTTTTTATGTGTATGAGTGTACTGTCTGCATGCAGATTTGTGCACCTGTGTCATGCAATGCCACGGAGGTCAGAAGAGGGCGTCAGATTCCCCTGGAACTGGAGCTAAAGACAGTTCTCAGCCACCATGTGGGTGCTGGGGATCAAACCAGGGTCCTCTGCAAGAGCAGTCGGTGCTCTTAACTGCTAGGCCATCTGTCCAGCCCCAAGTTGTAGATTTTTAAACCTGTACTGAATTCTTCAATTTAAAATGAAATTTGATGGATTTTATTTTCACATACTAAAATATGTTGAGATTAATTATTTCCCATCTTTTTTGTTTATACAAATTCTTTTCTAAATTAATTTATACAAGTATCCCTAATTTTCTTATTAATTTATAAGAGCTCTTCATGTATAAAAAATCATTATGTAGCAGATCCTAATTTATTTCATCAGCTTCATACTTACTGATTTATCTTTTGGCAAATCTTACCATATATATCTAAATTACTACCAAAATTCAGTTATGTACATTAACTTTTAGGTAGAAACACTTTTTTTCAAAGTCAAAGCAATAGTAACCAAAGACATGAATAAAATTCAATGCTCCTGTCCTAAGAGCATTGGAGGCTGGAACACGTGAAGACAGAAGCCTTTGCTTTGCATGTGATTCATGAAAGGCTGCATTCCTCCATAGAGCCGTTGGTTCTGTTTTAGCCCAGTGAACCCAAAGGCAACAACTTGCTGAGTGCACCAATATTGAAATCTTGGGAACAGTAAATATGGCAATATTACATGAAATCACATTGCTTCAGATCCGCATGGATCCTAGGGTGCATTCACATTCAATATCACATTTTGGAAGCAAGAAAAGGCAGAAATAAGGAACCCACATAGCATGAATCAGCAATTGCCTCCCTGCATTTCAGCTGAAGAATCCTAAACATTAAAAAATATGCGGAGCAACAGGAGCCTCTATATTATTCTACATTCAGACTTTCCCTGTGAGCTGGCCTTAGAAAGAATTATAGCTAAATATAAGCAAACTGCAGCCCATTGTATGAACTTAAGTTCCAGTGCCAAATGAGGGACACATGAGGGAGGTTGTAACGATTGACCCATGGTAGAGGACTATCAGTTGGCAAAAGCTTCACAGAGCAAAGATCTGATAGATTTTATCCTGTATAGTTTTAAACAAAAAGAAATAAATCTCCTTTGATAATATAACCACTAACGGAAAATTATTCTGATCAAATCAAAGGGGTGTTGGAAAGAAACCCTTCATTCTTTCATTTGTTCATCAAAAGGCCTGTTTCTTCTTGTTCAGCAGACTTTAATTGTATCAACAGATGTTACTGTGAAATAAATTTTTGTAATATTTATTTTACATTTTGTTTTCATTAGTATAGTTGATGTTGAAGTCAAATTTCACTATCGAGTCTAATTTTGGCCACATATTTTTTTTCTCTAACCCTATAGTTTTTATGAGACTAATACACATATAGAACTTCATTGCAAGGTTTTAATGAAGTGATATGTGGCAAGTGCCTGAAATAATGGCTGTCATCTGCTGGATTCACAAAAGTGCTAATATCTGTTTGAGTTCTTATTTCATAGATATTAATTTGTTATGAATTATGACAAAGCTAATATTTTTTAATGGAAAAGTTATTACCACATTTCTAACTCATTTTCTTTGGCCAAATAGAGGGAAAGTAACCCAGAAGATCAAACTTTTCTCCTCAACATGTCAAGCAGCATGTGATGTTTTTATTTTCTTGCTTTGAGATGTCTTAAAGAAAATCAAAATAAGAAAAAAAACAATAGAAAATAATCCATTTTAGTTCTATGGATACTTTTAAAACCTTTTAAGTTGTCAATGATCATATTCATTAAATCAACAAAATTTATGAAAGTCACTGGAATGGAAATAGATACAAACTGATGACCAATTTTACTGACAATTAAAAACACATCATAAGAAGAAAAGTTCAGTAGGTATTGTGGGAAATATTCCCCTTGCCAGAAGAATGAGCCCAGCCCTGTAACACACCCTGGAAGCTCAATCTCAACCCCTCCAGCTCTTTCCTCCACTATTTGGAAGTACCAGTGTATGCAGAGCAATGGCCAGAGAGCGGCTCAGCTCTGGCCTTTACTTACACTTAACCCTGAGTTTGTGCTTCTGGAAGCCTACAGCTAGAGGAAGCAGTTGTTACTTATGGTCCACTAGAGCTGAAAGGTTTTCTTCATTGATTTTGTTCAGATTCAGCTACAAAGGAAAAACACGTGGGTGATAGGCGAGGATATACCAACTGATCTTGGAGACTTCCTTAAAGTTTTTATTTTTATGTGGATAATTGGACGAGCTAGGAAGGTTGAATTGGGAATAACTGTTTTTATTTTATCATTTTTATTTTATGTGTATAAGTGTATTGTCAGCATGTGTGTACTAGCACCCATATCATACAGCACCCACAGAGGTCAGAAAAGACATCAGATACCCTGGAACTGGAATTAAAGACCAGGTTAGACACCATGTGTGTTCTGGGAATTGAACCTGGGTCTTCTGGAAGAGCACTCAGTGGTCTTAAACACTGGACCATCTCTCCAGCCCCGTGAACTAGGAATAATTTTGAACAGACCACATACCTGTGCTGTGGATGGAGACAAGACAGAGGGTGACCTGTTCAGCTTATGATATTGTAGAAAAAGAGTGGGAGAACAATAAGTTCAAAAAGGAAACTCCAAATCGCTCAGAATAGTAGCATGTGATATTTTGAAACTTCCTGACAAAGATCTTCCCTTGCCATGGAAAACAGGGAATATTCCCCCAAGGAAGAACTAACATAATAAGAATTTGAAGCATCTTTACTAATAATTAGGTGAGGAAGGAAATATTAATATTAGGAAGATTTTCATATACAAAGAGACAATAATGCAGAGGAAGTGCCAATATGGAGTTACACTAACAGGAAGGCCACCTGGATGGGTCTGGGAGATGGTGAAGTATAAGGAGAGTGTGATGGTTTCAATGAGTGTCCCCCAAAGGCTCTAGGTATTCAGATGTTTGTCTCCAGTTGGTGGCGTTATTTTTGTAGGTCTTGGGGTGTGTGGCCGTGCTGGAGGAAGTGTGTCACTGGGGGCAGGCTTAGTGAGTTTTAACAAGCCTCATGGTCTACAGTCGCCCTCTCTCTGCTTCCTGTGCTCTTTTCGAGATGTGACCCTCGGTTTGCTGCTCCAGATCCAGCCGCCACACCTCCCACCACAATGGATTTCTAATTCCCTGGAACCGTCATTTGTAAGCGCAAATAAACTCTTCCTTTTATAAGTTCCTTGGTCATGGTGTTTTATCACAGCAACAGAAAAGTGACTAATACAGTAATTTGGTGACAGGGAGTGGGCTGTTGGCTGTGAAGAACCTGACCATGTGGATGTTTGGAGAAATGTGGAAGACTTTGGAACTTTGGGCTAGAAAGGCTGTTGACTACTGTAAGCAGAGCTTAAAGGGCCATTCTAGTAGAGGCCTAGAAGAAAACATTGCTGCAAAAGATGTGGTTCCAGAGGAGGATAAAGACTTAGGCAGCAACTGGGATATTTTGATAAAGAGTCTGGCAGCAGTTTGCCCACAGCCCAAATGCTTGCCTGATGCTAAGTTGAAAAGCTGTGGACTGATGTCTTTGGCAGAGGATATTTCAAGACAGCTTAGTGTGGAAATGGTGGCGTGGCTGCTAATGGTGAATATTGTGGAGATGTACAGTGAAAAAGAGCAAATGGGTCAGAAGGAAATGCAGAATGTACAGTTTGGATCTGAAAACTGCACTAGGAAGATTAAAGGTGTGGCCAAGGCATCTGAAGGAGAGGCTCCCTTTCATAAGGAGATTAAAGCAATTAAGGAGAGGCCTCAAGATTTACAAGCAAACAAAAGAATCAGTACCTCAGGGCAAGACCACACCCAGCTAATCCTCCAACAAGTCCAGGGCAGAGAAAAGTTGCAAATATGGTTGAAATAGGCCAGGGTCCATCCCAAAATTGCAGCCAAACTCAGCAGTTTCATTCACGTGGTGCTGGCTTTAGAGGCATGAAGTTTGCAAGAGTGAAGGGGTCACCAGTTCTTCGTCCATGGTTTCAGAGAGATGCCAAGATCAGGCAGAGCACAGCAGGGGTGTGGCTGCATAAAGTAGGCCCTGATAGGCCATTGCATGAAGCTGTGAATGTGAAGTCTGGTTGGCAGCAGAGACCCCAAGAAGACAGACATTCGAGATGCCAGACCTGTGAGATATTTGCCAAGGAGAGCTGCATACAGGGAGTGGTACCGGCCTAAGAAAGAGATGTGTGTTGGAAGCAAAGCTGGAAAAGCTGAGCCATTTAAGCCCTTTGGAAGTCAAGTCCCAGAAGTTGCATGTGGAGCTACTGGACTTGGTGTTTGCTCTGCTGGTTTTCAGTCTTGTTTTGGTCTGGTATTTCCTCACTATGCCTCTATTCCTCCCTTTTGGAATGGGAATGTGTTTTCAGTTCCACTGTACATTGGGAGTTTGTAATTTGTCTTTTGGTTTTACAGGAGCTTACAGTTAGGAGATTGGCCTGAGTTGCAGAAGAGACTTTGGACTGTGGACTTTTGAATGGCATTGAAACTGGTGGAGACTATGGGGACTTTTGGGGTTGGACTGAATGCATTTTGCATTTGATAAGGTCAGGAGCCTATGGGGGCCAGGGAGTGGAATGTGGTTGTTTGAATGAGTGTCCCCCATAGGCTCTAGGTATTCAGACGTTTGTCTGCAGTTGGTGGCGCTGTTTTGGGGGGTCTTGGGGTGTGTGGCTGTGCTGGAGGAAATGTGTCACTGGGGGCAGGCTTAGTGAGTTTTAACAAGCCTCGTGGTCTACAGTCGCCCTCTCTCTGCTTCCTGTGCTCTTTTCGAGATGTGACCCTCGGTTTGCTGCTCCAGATCCAGCCGCCATGCCTCCCACCACAATGGACTCTAATTCCCTGGAACCGTCAATTGTAAGCGCAAATAAACTCTTCCTTTTATAAGTTCCTTGGTCATGGTGCTTTATCACAGCAACAGAAAAGTGACTAATACAGAGAGCTATCCTGAACTGAAACTATTATCATCCTCCATCAGTCTGTCAGTCATTTGTAGAATAAGTGTACACTGTTCAAAAGAGTTAGGGGTTCATTATTCGAGGGATTGGTCAGTGAATATAACCAGAATCTTCTTTAAGAAAGATAGTATAGGTGCTGGAGAGATGGCCTAGCCGTTAAGAGTGCCAACTGCTCTTGCAGAGGACCTGGGTTCAATCCCCAGCACCCACATGGCTGCTGATAACCATCTTTAACTCCAGTTCCAGGGGAATCCATAGCCCTCTTCTGACCTCCATGGCATTGCACTACCTGGGTGCACAAACCTACATACAGATCATACATCCATACACATACAAAATAAATAAAATTTATATCTATATATATATATATATATTTAAATAAAAGAAAGATAGTACCAAGTAGTGTTAAATACTTAATGTAGAGTTGACAAAAGCTGAAATGATGGATGGGCAGATTTTCAGTGTATGTTTGTTTGTTTGTGTGTGTGTGTGTGTGTGTGTGTGTGTACTCATGCATATAGAGGCCAGTGGAAAACCTTAGGTGGTATTTTTAAGGTGCTGTATACCTTTTTATTTGTCAGTTTTTTGTTTGTTTGTTTTGTCTTTTGAGACAGGGTCTCCCCATAGCCCCACTGTCCTGGAACTCACTCTGTAGACCAGGCTGGCCTTGAACTCACAAAGTTCCACCTGCCTCTGCCTCTGCCTCTGTCTCCCAAGTGCTAGGATTAAAGGCATGCACCACCACGCCTGGCTTCGTCAGTTTGTTTTTAAGGCAGTGGCTTTTAACAGTAGGCTAGGCTGGCTAAGCAGTGACCCACAGGGATTCACCTATCTCCACCTCAGTGCTGAGATTAAAAGCATGTACCATCAGGCATGGCTATTTTATGTGGATTCTGGGGGTCAAACTCAGATCCTCATCCTTCTAAGAAAACATGTTACTAACTGAGCCATTTCCCTGAGAAGAAACTTTTCTAGCTGACATTTAATGGTAAGAAAAAAACAGAAACTCAAATATTTGTGAAGACCAGATACTTACATGGGCTAGTAAGGGGTGTTATTTATGGTAGGAACAAGGGGAAGTACATCCAATGCAGAGAACAGATTGTGATTACCCAACAGAATGCAACCTGGGTTTCAAACAAATATGCAAAATGGATGGAAGACCAATGTGGCAGAGATATAATGGGCAATGATGTCATGTGATAGTGCAGAGAAGGGCAGAGGCATACAGGACTTATACACATAAGAGTCAGACACTTACCAGTACTCTCATAGAGACTTTATGCCATTTGAAGAGTGTGTGCTCACTATAGGAGTTGGAGATTTATATGGGGGATAGACTAGTAGATGATTTATTGTAAACTGAAAATAATTGCTTGGTTTCTGGGTACAGAATGAATTCTATAAGATGCAAGACCAAAAGCTGGAAGACTGCTTATAAGCTTATAAGAATGCTATGTAAGTACAGGTACAAATTACTGCCTACTTAGATAATAGTTTGATAAGTATAAAAAGATTGTTCTTAGGCTGGTATATATTTGGAGAAATTCCTGGCATATCAGGATGAAAGAAAGGAAAGACCAAGTATGACTGCAAAGACTTATTAATAACTATGGCACATATGGTAGTACAAATGCTTGGTTGCAGTGTGTAAACAACACATGCTTAAAGAGCTTAAGAGTCCTGTGTTCCCTTTTGGATCTTTGAAATCCAATTCAAATGCCAAGCATGTAACTTGATAAACACATGTAAAGCCCCAGGGAGAGATCAGAATGCAGACTGGAAAGCCATCTTCATAAATTGCACCAGATGAGTGCCCTTAATCTAACAATGGATTCTGAACCAGATCCACTATCAGGCCTGACTGATTTACAATCATATAATATGTTAACCACTTAAGCCCTTTATATAATTAGTGGAGGTCAAAGAGCTGCTCTCCAATAGTTTTAACCAAACTCCTCCCTCCTGGAAGGAGCTTAGACATCACATTCTCCACCCTTCAACTGTGGGTTGAATTCTTAAGTCTACAATGAAAAAATAGTTCTCTATGGTGTTTTCCTCTAGAATACTCACACACAAAATCTCCCAAGCAGTTAGCTTGCTTATTCTACACACAGAACATCTAATATTCTAAATTCTCTCACATCTTAGCTCAGTTCAATAAATTGCAAAGATGACCAACAACAGCATCCTAGTTTCTCAACTTCTTTTCTGAAAATTTCTACTAGTTTATTGCACAGTTAACTCCTCATCTGATGTCTCCTGAAGCTACAGTGGAAAACGAGGTCCCATTTTAGAGTTCTGAGTCTCATTCATAACAGTACTTAAGGATATACTCTAACAGAAGCTTTAGGGAACTTTCATTAGAATTTAAGGGAAGGCCCTCAGGGTGGGCAGGCTGTAACTATGGGTAACCTTCTTGACCAGGAGAATGGAAAGGAGAAGGAAAAGGAGACATATCACCAAACTGTTTAGGGCCAACATGGTAGTCAGATGCATGGCAGAGGAGCAGCCACATGGTGGGGAGAGGAGGGGAACGTTAGAGAAAAATGTAAAAAAAAAATTAAAATGCTGGGCAACCCAAAGCACTAGAGAAAGCACAGTAGAAAAGAGATAGAATGAAAAAAAGAGTTGCTGAATTCATCAGAAGAGCAGATAGTCTTGGAAGCCACCTGTCTGCAGCCAGGTCCAGAAGCACTGATCTAGGGAGTAGGGATTTCAGGCAGGAAAATTTCACCATTTCATTCGTAGGTATTCCACCCATCTCTTCATTATAACATTAGCTGAACCTGCCTTCTATGGGCAACCCTGTGACCAGTCGATCAGGAAGAATAGGGAAGTGCACATTCCACCAACGTCAGAATTTGTTATTGTCAAGCAGGACAGCCACAAGGCCCAGAGAGAGGAGGCAGTGTGGCACCTGGGGTATAGGTGAGCATACCAGGCAGGCTCATTAGAGTCCTGGGCATGGCCTGCTGCCTCCCAGCCAGCCGCACCTGACCCAGCATGCACAACTGTGAGGCAGAGTCACCCAGCCAGCTGAACACCCACCACACTCAGAGAGAGAAGGCAGCATGGTGCCTGGAGAATAGATGAGTACAGCAACAGGTGGGCTCATCATAGACCTGAGCATGGCCTGTTACCTGCCAGCCAACCATGCACAGCAGCAGGGTGGAGCCACCCAACCAGCTGAACACCCACCAGGTCCAGAGGACATCAGGAACCTGGCACTCACAACCCTCTTGAGCTAGTGAGGGTATTCCATTGAAAAGAGCTGTAGTGCCACCCAAGAACAAAGCAAGCACACAGTAAGCAGGGAAGCTACCTGATTGTTACCTCCAGATTTGTGGAGAACCTTCAGACCAGAAAGTGAAGAGCTAGCTGAACCTCCCAATATATAACCAAAAGTGAAAACCAGAAACTTAGCACAACTAGCCCTCCATAAACCAAGGAGAAGACAACGAACACACCTGTAGGAAACAAGCAAAGTAAGCCTTCAATGTGGCGAAAAAAAACATTTGAGATTCACACAAGAATACAAATACAAACAATAAAGTAAACCCTCATGAAAAAAAAAAAAGAATAAGAATAAGAAAAAAAACAACAACATGGGAAAAGCACATAATAAAACTCCACCAAATATTACTAGTCCTATAGAAGATCCCTACAATGAGATCTACCTGGAAGGCATCTACATGGCTCTTAGAAAAACAACCATAGACATAATCAAGGAAATCAAAGACTATAAAGAACAAATCAGAGAACTAAAGGGAGAGAATGACAAATTCTAAAAAGGAGCTAGAGGGAAAGAATGACAAATTCCAGAAGGAAATAGAAATAATGAAAAGATCCCATGCTGAAATGAAAAGGAAACTGACCAGTGAAGCAAGTAGGTACAAAAAAAGTACAAACTCCAAAAAAAAAGTGGAAATACTGAAGAAATCATGGGATGAAATGAAAAAAGAAATTGAACACTCATCCAATCAACAGAAAAGAATTGGTGAAAGCTTCACAAGCAGATTGGATGAAGAAGAAAATAGAATATCAAATCTGGAAGATAGCAAGGAGAAACTAGAAAGCTCAAACAAAGTTTATGAAAAATTTAAAACACCACAAGAGTGGAATAATCAGGAAATGTGGGACACTAAGAAAAGACCAAACTTCCACATCATAGGGATAGAGGAAGGAGAAGGATCCCAAGACAATGGTGTTGATCAGATCTTCAACAGAATAATGGAAGAAAGTTTCCCAGACTAAAAAAGACAAACCAATTCAAATACCAGAAGTACATAGAATTCCAAATAAAGATGAGAAATGAAATTCCCCATGCCATATCATAGTTAAAATGCTAGACACACAAAATAAAGAAAAAATACTGAAAGCCTGAAGAGAACAACAACGAGTTATGTATAAAGGAAAGCCAATCAGAATTACAGCTGACTTTTCAGTGCAAACTACGAAAGCCAGAAGAACATGGACCAATGTATTCCCAGTACTAAATGACTGTAGATGCCAAGCCAGATTACTTTACCCAGCAAAAATGTCCATTATAGTTGAAGGATAAAGAAATATTTTATAACACAAACAACATGTAAGAATACATGTTTAAAAAAAAAACAATCCTTCAGAAAATACTTGAAGCAATTCAAAGGACAAAGGAAAGGATCACCTATCCCTAAACAGCTAAAGAGAAAAATTTTTGGTCTTTTTCAAGACAGGGTCTCCATGTGGCCCCAGCTGTCCTGGAACTCGCTCTGTAGAACAGGCTGGCCTTGAACTCACAAAGATCCGCCTGCCTCTGCCTCCCAAGTGCTAGGATTAAAGGCATGCACTATCATGTCTGGCGTTTTTGTTTGTTTTTTTTTTTTTTGAGAGAGAAATGAATAAAAGCATAATTGTGAAAATACAAACCTAGACCAAGAATGCAATGAGAAAATAAGGAGAAAGGAAGAAACACACATCTCTCAATAATAACCTTAAATATTAATGGTTTAAACTCCCCAATCAAAAGACATAGACTAGGAGAATGGATTAAGAAACAGAATCCATCTATGTGTTGTCTGTAAGAAATCCATCTCACTCTCAAAGACAGGTACCAACTAAAGGTGAAAAGATGGAAAAAAGATATTCCAAGCAAATTAAAAAGCAAGCAAGGGTTGCTATACTAATATCAGACAAAAGAGACTTCAAAATAAAACTAATCAGAAAAGACAAAGAGAGCCATTACATACTTATCAAAGGACAATTAACCATGAAGATTTCACAATAATAAATACATACCCACCAAACTCATGTACACTGAACATCATGAACTCAGTCCTGCAGCATCTTAAGGCACAGATTAATTCCAGCACACTAATAGTGGGGGACCTCAATACACCACTGAGCCCTTTGGAACGATCAAGTGGACAAAGAACAAATAGAGAGACATCCTAATTGAACAATACATTATTCCAAATGGCCCTCACAGACATCTACCAAATATTCCACCCAAACATCAGAGAATATACTTTCTACTCAGCACCCGCATGAAACATTCTCCAAAATTAACCACATACTGGGACACTGAAAAACAATCTGAACAAATAAAAAAGTATTGAAATAATTTCATGCATTCTATCAGACCACAGTGCAATAAAGCTCAGTATCAACACCAGGATAAGCCCTACTATCTACAAGAACACATGGAGATTAAAAAACACACTCCTGAATAATGAATGGGTCAAGGGAGAAAATACCTTCATTATCCCATGTAGCCTTCTTCTCAAGTTTTTTTTTTTTTCCCCAAGTAAGAACTTCAGAAGTAATCATTTATTTTCAGAAAATATGAGACCAGGATACAAAGACATCTCAAATTCCTACGTACATTTCTTTATTAAAACCTTACACCAGTATGCTGTATTTCCTAAACTTAATAAACAAATGATACTACAGTATAGTAGGAACTAAAGGCTACAATTTGTACATGTTACCTTAGCTTTTTCATATATAATTTTCGCTATACAGAACCTCTTCAGGGTATCACTTTAATGTTAACAGTCATTCTCCATCAGTTCTTCTTGGCTATGACATATTTTAAGGTATGCCTTGTTTTTCGTGGCCTGCAAACATTTGAGAGTATCTATTCTGAATTTTTTAGAATGTCTCACAGTTGAGATTTGTCCAATGCTTTTTCTATAACTGATCTGACCAAGTCTATGTTTTTAGAGAAAGACCACAAATATAAAGTTTCCTTTCTGTCACCTATTATCATAATTATGTGCTATCGCAAAATGTTGGTACAGATGTTAATGTTGATCATCTTAATGAAGTAATGCTTACTAGGTCTCTCCATATGTAATTCCTATTTCTCTGGGGGAACAGTCACCCTGTGGAAGTCACACTTAAGACAGAGTTCTATGCTCTGCCTTCTTCAGGGAATCTAAATAAAGTATTTGAAACACTATACAGATTTATCTTTTATTCCTCACTTCTTTCTTTATATATGAATATTATTTAAGTACAGTGTGATAACTTTAAGTATAAATCAGAATGTAATTATGATATTTATCAGTCTAATATTTACATTATGCTTTGGGTTATAGTGCAATAATTATTTATTTTCTTGTCAGACTATGGGCATTGGGGACTCTGGGGATCTTTATGCAATGCTGCTATAACTGATTTTATGTTTTTTGTTTCTTTCTTTAGTATCTATTTCCTTTATGTTTTTTTTTCCTAAAAGACACTCTTTCTCATCTTGGATACTTCCTGCTTAAGTCTTAAAATCATATGTCTCTTCATGGAATTCCACATCCTATTATTACAGTAGAGTAATAGAAGATCTGGGTGCTGGGTGAACCTGTTATAATTATGAGGCTGCTATTTCTCAGCCTCTGAGCTGGCACAAAGAGAATTATACCATAATAGACAATCTTGCATATACAGATATTGAAAATGTTGCTGTAATGATCAATAATTATATAAATCTAAACCTACTGTTCACTATGAAGAAAAGATAAATGTCTGATGTGATGGCTGCGGTAAGTATACCGATTTGGTCATTATAAAATATAATCATTAAATGTCAATCAAATAAAAATAAAATATTAAAAAGTAAGATAGCATATTATATCAGTTACTACAGATTATTGCCTTAATTCCAGAGCCAACACATCAATGCCCTACAAGTCACAATGTAACTGGATATTATAACATTCTTTGCATTTCCACTTAAAAGTACTGAAATAGAAGTTGAAGAACCAGAAGGATGCATTTCACAGTTGTTTGCAAGAGATTTGTTAAATAGCAATGCAGAATCATAACTGTTCTAATAAATGTTATTAAATTCTAGTATTTAACCACCAGGTATAGGTATATACAAGCGCTATTATAATGTAAGACCACAAAATTTGTCACCAGCAAGTAGTCTGAGAGCAGTAATATCAGGACTCCATTTAAAACAGAAGATTTCCACAATGCAGTGTCCATTGCTGGCTTGGTTAGTCAGGCTCAGGTCTTAGTCCATGTTTGTAGTCCTCTTGCATTCTCACTTTGTAACCATTATCTTATGAATCATACATTATAGCAAATTTTTTCTATCATAGTTGCTATGTGATTTATTTTTCATAATGGTCACACAGATCTGTCCACACGTGCATACACATACACACACACACACACACACACACAAACACATACAAATTGTAGTTACAGATGAAGCAGTTAACAGTGATTATTTATTGATGCTTGCATTTACCTGCTATTTATTGCCATATATATATATATTTTTTTTTTTTTTTTTTTTTTTTTTTTTTTTTTTTTTTTTTTTTTTTTTAGAAAACATCTTTTTAAAATATATTTATCGGCTGTATTCTTTATTGACAAACTTTGTAGTTTATTATATAAAGGAAATAATAGAGAAGTTGAAGGGAAAGTACATTATTGGTAACCAGTATACTTCAAAGTGTCAAAGATGCACATCCAGCCTGAAAAGAAACTCAGGAATAAAATCTTCCCATGGTATCACATTACCTTGGCAGCAGTACATGACCATTTTCAGCTCTAGTGTTAACTGATTAGCCTTTAATTTTTTTTCAAATCCAATTTTTATGTAAGCTTTGGGATTTCATACAAATTTCCAGTCAACATCCAGATCGTGCCTCCGTCCCCTTCACGCCTTACTGCCTGCCCCCTACCCACCAGAGCTCATGCCTTCTGGCCAAACATCTTTTTATTCATTCTTTTTTCCAGTCTCTTTTAATATTCAGTGCAGAAGTTAACTGTTTTGGAGCAGAAAGTATGTTCACCTTTTCATTGTCAGATTCTGTTTATCCAGTCTTTGTGTTGTTGTGTCTTTTTCTTCATTTCACTTTCTCCATATCGATCACTATTCCATATTATATAATTATATATATATATATATATATATAATAGATATAGATATATATATATATGCATGCCACATATATCATGGGTTTTAACATCTTCAGCTTGTGATTTTTTTTCTTTATTAGTCTGAAAGACGTCATGTTTGAAGCCTCCTCCTTGGCAACCCCAAATAACCATCAGTTCTGCCCTTATGTTCTACACTAGGGTTTTCCCTTCCCTTGGTCACCAAATGAGGTCCAGTTACGCACCTCATCCAGTCTTGATCTTCCTTTACTGGTCTCCCTGATACAGCCTGGGTGGTCCAACAATGGCAGTCTATACTATAAAGAGGGTGAAATCCCAGTAGTGCCTCAGTCCACAAGCTGGAGGTCACAGCAGTCCCCATCTGGCACTAAAGGTTCAGAGGATTCTTGGAGAGACATGAGTCTTCAGTCCATATTGGAAGGTTGAAAAGCTGTGTCTCATGTCTTTGAAGGATGGCAAAAGCAATGGCAGCCACAGAGTAGCTGCACTTGCCATGAACTTGCCAGTAATACAGGCAAAACAAAGATGCATTTTTTTTTCCTTTACTTTTTGTCTCTTTACTAACATCTCAAGTTTTATACATGAAGTACAATTTCTCAAGCCTTATTAATTATTTATTTCTGGTTATACTTTCCTTTTGGATATTTAAGACCACATAGTTAGCCCAGATTAACCAAGGTTTTTGTTTTCTCAAGGTCACTTGGGGATCTGGTCCTCAGGGGGGGTTACTCAGGAATTTTTTTTTTGGGGGGGGAACCCCTGGCTCCTTTTGGCTTTTCATTTCCCAGTTCCATTCACTAAAGGACAAAGTTGGGTCTTGATAGACCATGCTTCCCTTTTTGAAGCATGATCAGACTTTCCTCTTTGTAGACTGGTTACTGGCTGAAGTCCCGTTAGTGGATTTCCCAAGACCTCCCTGCATAGGAAGACTGGTGACTCACATTTGCAGGACATTTCAAAAGATGCCCCCATGCATAGTCCCCTAGAACTTAGTTGACTTCTGAGAGCAAGAAACAAGTTTATACCTTAAGACCCTTGGCAAAACTGGCATGGACATTAAGTTTGGTCATTACACGTCCAGAAAGGCTAAGCTACACCAACCTAATATTTTTTTTCTGATTATACTTTTTTTTGGATGTTTAATGACACACATTAATCCCAGAATAACCAAGGTTTTTGTTTTATCTAGGTCAGTTGAGGATCTGGTCCTCAAGGGTCACTCGTGGTTTTTTGGGGGGGGCAGGAAGCCCCTGGCTCCTTTTGGCTTTTTCATTTACCAGTTTCATCTACTCAAGGACAAAGTCAGATTTTGTTAGAATAGGTATCCCTTTTTTTGAAGCATGAGCAGACTTTCCTCTTTATAAAATAGACATTGGCTGAAGTCCCATTAGTGGATCTCTAAGACCTCCCTGCACAGGAAGAATGGTGACTCACATTTGCAGGACATTTCAAGAGATGCCCCAATGCATAGTCCCCTGGGACTTAGTTGACCTCTGGCCTCTGGCATCAAGGAACAAAGTTATCCCTTAAGGCCCTCAGCCAAATTGGTATGGGCATTAAGTATGGTCCTTAAGCTTTCAGAAAGGCTAAGTTACACCAGCCTGATACTTTTAACTACTCTATAAAATTTTAGAAAATGCTTGGACAAAAGCTCAAGAAGCCTTGTATAAGAAATACTCAGAAGCACTCCCATAAGATAAGTACTGTGGTTAGACATAATGTCACAACAAACTATTTTTTCCTCATTTTTTGATCATATATTACTCTCAAATATGCATACTTGCCTTTCACCAATATACCAAAAATTCCTAAGTCTGAAAATAAATGGTAGCTTAGTCCCAGAACCTGTTGTAGGATTCACAATATAAGAGCACAGTTGTTTTCAGATCATGAGGAATATAACATTAATCTTGCTCAGTTTGCCTTAAAACTAGGTACTTGGCACTAGCATCCACAGATAAGGGATACCATTCATCATTTGTTTCTCTGCAACTGTGTTACTTCACTTAACATAATATCTTCTAGTTCCATCCATTCACCTGCAAAGTTCATGATGTCATGTTTCTTTATTGCTGCATAGAACTCCATAGTGTAGATGTACCACAATTTCTCTATCCACTCCTTAGTTGAGGGACACTTGGGTTGATTCCAGCTCTTTGCTATTGTGAAGAGAGCTGCAATAAACCGTATCTCTGTGGTAAGATGAGTCTTGTGGGTACATACCCAGGAGTGGTATGGCTGGGTCATGGGGCAAGTTCATTCAAAGTCTTCCAAGGGTCCTCCACACTGCTTTCCATAGTGGCTGTATGAGTTTACATACCCATCAGCAGTAGATGAGTGTTCCCCTTTCCCCACAACCTCCCCAGCACTTGGTATCATTTGTTTTCTCTATCCTATCCAGTCTTATTGGAGTGAGATTGTCAGCTCCTCCAGCAAGTGAGATGGAGGGGAGAGTCAGGCCAGCCTGTCTCTTCTCCAGGGCTGAGCAGGATGGCGAGTGTCAATGACCCGAAAAGAACCACATGGGGGTCAGGAGTCTCATCAAAGCAAGGACCCACTTTATTGCATCAGGCAGCCACTTATATTTGCTTGGTGGGAGGGGTGGAGAAAAGAAGGCAGGAGAGGAGATAGGTAGAGTGGGGAGATAGCTTTGGGCCAATAGTAATTCGCCACATTGGTTGTATCCAGGTATGCTGAGGCACTCCTATGCGGAAGTGACCAGCCAAAGACAGGTCGTCAAACTCCAGTCAGGCTCAGGGGATTACAGTAGGCTGCATTCTCTTCCATACCATGAGTATGGAGGGCCCACAGGGCCCAACATGAGATGATATCTTAAAGTGGTTTTAATTTGCATTTCCTTAATTATTAGCAATGTTGAACACATTTTAAGATATTTCCCAGCCATCTCTAATTCTTCATTTGTGAAGTCTCTGTTCAGCTCTTTGCTCCATCTTTTGAGTGGGTCAAATGTTTTCTTCTTTGTTTTTTGAGTAGTTTATATATTCTAGAAGTTAATGCTTTGTCAGATGTGTTCAATAGTGAAGGTTTTCTCCCACTCTGTGGGTTTTGTCTTCACTTCTGTTGTTTCTTTTGCTGTACAGAAGCTTTTGAGTTTAATAAGGTGCCTTTTGTCAATTGTCTACCTTATTTCCTGCACAGTTGCTGTCTGATTTAGAAGGTCTTTTCCCAAGCCTTTGTCTTGTAGGTCGTTGCCAACTTTTACTTCTATCACCTTCAGAGTTTTGGGTTTCATGTTGAGGTCTATGATCTATTTGGAGGTGAGAGGAAGGATTTTAATGATATTCTTCTACAAGTGGTGATCCAGTTTTGCCAACACCATTTGCTGAAGATGCAGTCTTTCCTCCATTGTGTCTTCTTGACCCACTTGTCAAATATGAAATGGCTGAAATTGTATGAACTCAAGTTTGGATCTTCAGTTTTGTTCCATTGGTCAACAGATCTGTTTTTGTGCCAGTAATAAGCTGTTTTTGAGACTATAGTCCTGTACTATAGTTTGAAGTCTGGTATAGAGATCCCACCTGTTTTGCTCTTTTCTCTCAGGGTTGCTTTGGATCTTTGGCATTTTGTTTTTCCAAATGAAATTAAGGGCTTTTTTTTCCCCAAGCCTGTGAAGAAACTCTTGAGGATTTTAATTGGGATTGCATCAAATTCGTACAAGCGTTTGAGTAGAATGGACATTTTTACTATATTAATTTTCCCAATACATAAGCATTATTTAAGACCACACCCATCTAACTCTCCTTGTTTTGCAAGGAAAATACTGAAAAGGCAGAGAAAAGTTATGAATGTGGTTGAAGTAGGACAGAGTCTATCCTGAAACTGTAACCACACTCAGCAGCTTCATTCATGTGGTGCTGGCTTTAGAGGCATGAAGGATGCAAGAGTGAAGTGGTCATCAGTTCTTCCTCTGCAGTTTCAGAGAGCTGCAGAGGCCAGGCAGAGTGTAGCAGGGGCGTCGCTGAATATAGAAGGCCCTGAGAGGCCATTGTGTGAAGCTGTGAATGTGAAGCATAGTTGGCAGTGGAGACCCAAAGAAGATATTTGAGATGCCAGAGCTGTGAAATATTTGCCAAGGAGAGCTGCATGCAGGGAGTAGCACCAGCCTAAGGAAATAAAGTCCCAGCCCTTTGGAAGTAAAGTCCCAAAAGTTGCACATGGAGTTAGTGGACTTGGTGTTTGCTCTGCTGGTTTTTGGTCTGGTTTTGGTCCAGTGTTTTCTCACTATGCCTTTATTCTTCCCTATTGGAATGGGAATGTGTATTCTTTTCCACTGTATCTTGGGAGTATGTAATTTGTCTTTTGATTTTACAGGAGCTTACAGTTAAGAGATTGGACTGGGTCTCAGAAGAAACTTTGGACTGTAGACTTTTGAATAGAATTGAGACTGGTAAAGATTATGGGGACTTTTAAGGTTGTACTAAATGCATTTTGCATTTCATATGGTCATGATCCTATGGGGTCCAGGGAGTAGAATGTGGTGGTTTGAATGACAATGTCCCCCATAGTCTTTAAGTATTCAGGCATATTGTCCCCAGTTGGTGGCACTGTTTTGGGAAATCTTAGAAGGTGTGGCCACACTGGAGGATGAACATCACTGGAGGTGAGCTTCAGGAGTTTAAAAAGCCTTGCCAGTCTCCAGTCTCTCTCTCTCTCTCTCTCTCTCTCTCTCTCTCTCTCTCTCTCTCTCTCTCTCCTTCCTGTACTCATTGTGAGATGTGAACCTTGGCTTTCTGCTCCAGCCTCGGCCACCATGCCTCCCTCCACAATGAACTCAAATTCCCTGAAACTGTCCATCATAAGCTCAAATAAACTCTTCGTTTTATAAGTTCCCTTGGTCATGGTGGCTTTATCACAGCAATAGAAAAGTGACTAATACAATTCCTTAAAAAAAAAAAAAAAGGAAAAAAAAAGTTGCTAATCTTTTCTTGGTTAAGTTTTGGTGATTCCCAGGATTTCACATATTCATCCAATTCTCTTAGGTTTTCAAATTTATTAGAGCATAGGTTTTTGAAGTATTTCCACATGATTGTCTGGATCTTTTCATTGTCTGTTGTGATATTTCCCCTTTCATCATGAATTATATTGATTTGGAGTTGCTCTTTCTTTCTTTTGGTTAACTGGGCAGTCTGTCTATCTTGTTTATTCTTTCAAAGAAACAACTTTTGGATTCATTGATTTGTGTGTGTGTGTGTGTGTGTGTGTGTGTGTGTTGTTGTTCTCTTTGTTTCTATTTAATTGATTTCTGGTCTGATTTTTGTTATTTTTTCCCTTCTGTTGCATTTAGGGCTCATTTGTTGTTGTATCCCAAATGTTTTTAGCTGCAGTATTAAATTGTTTATTTGTGCTCTGTTTTTTTTGTTGTTGTTGTTGTTTAACTTAGGCACCCAAGGCTATAAACTTCCCTCTCAGGACTGCTTTTAACGTATCCCATGTTTTGTCGTGTTGTATTGTTTAATTTCTTTCCTTTCTTTCCTTTCTTTCTTTCTTTTTTTCTTTCTTTCTTTCTTTCTTTCTTTTTTTTTTCTTTCTTTCTTGACCCATTCATTATTCAGAAGTGTGTTGTTTAGTCTCCATGTGTTCTTGTAGATAGTAGGGCTTATCCTGGTGTTGATATTGAGCTTTATTGCACTGTAGTCCGATAGAATGCACAAAATTATTTCAATATTTTTGTATTTGTGGAGTTTTTTTCTGTCTTCCAGTATGTGGTCGATTTTGATGGATGTTCCATGGGGTGCTAAGTAGAAAGTGTATTCTCTGGAATTAGGGTGGAATATTCTGTAGATATCCGTGAGATCCATTTGGCGTATTGTATCACTCAGTTCAGATATCTCTTTGTTTAGTCTTTGTCCAGTTGACCTGTCTAAAGGTCTCAGTGGAGTATTGAAGTCCCCTACTGTGAATGTGCTGGGGTTAATCTGTGCCTTAAGGTTCTGTAGAATTGTCTTTATAATGTTTGGTGCACCAGAATTTGGAGCATATATAGTCATGATTTTAGAATCTTCATGGTTAATTGTTCTTTTGATAAAGATGTAATGGACCTCTTTGGCTCTTCTGATTACTTTTACTTCAAAGTCTATATTGTTAGATATTAAAATAGCAACTCTTGCTTTCTTTATTTGCTTGGAATATTTTTTCATCCTTTCACCTTAATTTGGAGCCTATCCTTGAGATTGAGATGGGTGTCTTGTAGAAAGCATATAGATAGGTTTTGTTTTCTAAACCATTCTCCCAGTCTATGTCTTTTGATTGGGAATTAAATCCATTAATATTTAAGGTTATAATTAAAAGATGTGTGTTACTTCCTTTTACTTTATTATCTATTTGCATTTTTGGTGTAACTTTTTACTTCTGCAGTTATGCTTTTTAAATTTCTCTTTCTAGGTGCTGGGGGATAGTTACTCCTCTCTTCCATCCTTTGAATAGCTTCAAGTATTCTCTGAGGTGTTGGTTTTCTGGACATGTATTCTACCATCTTGTTTATGTCAGGGAAGATTTTTCTCTCTCTTTCAACTATAATCAACATTATTTTTTTTGTCGAGTATAGCAACATGGGTTGGCATCTACAGTCCTTTAACACTGGGGATGTTTTGTTGCACGTTCTTCTTGCTTTCATAGTTTGCACTGAAAAGTCAGTTGTAATTCTGATGGGTTTTCCCTTATATGTAACTCGTTTTTCTCTTGTGGCTTTCACAATTTTGTCTTTATTTGGGACATCTAGCATTTTAAATACTATATGATGTGGGGAGTTTCTTTTCTGTTTGAGGTCTATGTGCTTCTTATATTTGTATGGGTTTATCTTTTTTTAGTTTAGGGAAATTTTCATTTATTACTCTGTGGAAGATCTGATCAATGTTGTTGTCTTGGGATTCTTCTCCTTCCTCTATCCTTTGGATGTGGAGGTTTGATCTTTTCATAGTGTCCCACCTTTCCTCATTGTTCCACGTTTGTGTATTTTTAAACTTTTCATAAATTTTATGTGAGCTTTTTAGTTGTTCTTTGTTATCTTTCAGGTCTGATATTCTTTTTTTCTGCTTCCTCCATTCTACTTCTGAGGCTTTTTCCCTTCCTTTCCTCTTGATTAGATGAATGTTCAATTTCTTTTCTTGATTTTATATTTTGATTTCTTTATTATTTCCACTTCCTTTTGGAGCTTCTCAATCTCTTCCTGTAGCTCCTACCTTTTCTGGTTGGTTTCCTTTTTAATTTCCATATGGGATCTTTTCAGTGTTTCCACTTCCTTCCAGAGTTTGTCATTCTCTCCCTCTAGTTCTTTCTGGCGTTTGTCATTCTCTCCCTTTACTTCTTTCCAAAGTTTGTGATTCTCTCCCTCTAGGTCCTTCTTGAGTTTTTCATTCTCTCTCCTTAATTCTCTGGCTTGTTCTTTATATTTTTTATTTCTTTGAATATGCCCACAATTTTTCCTCAAGGATCTATCCCTTGAGTTACCTCTAGGGAGATCTCATTTTAGGATTCTCCTACAGGATTGGTAGAGATTGGTGTGGAATTATTCTGGGCTTTTCCCATGTTGTTCTTTCATTGTACTTTTAGCATGTGAATTCTTTTTGTTTGCATTCTGATGTGAATCTCAAATGTTTCTTTACTGTGTCGAAGTCTTGCCTTGCTTGCTTCCTTCAAATGCCTTCATTTGTTTCTTTTTCTTTTTTTTTTTTTTTTTTTCTCCTTGCTTATGGAGTGTTGTCTTGTCTAGGTTTCAAGCTTTAAATTTTGGTTATATACTGGAAGTCTAACTCACTCTTCCCTTTCTGTTCTGAAGGTTCCCCAAGAACTGGGCTGGAAATAACCCAGTTGGGTTGTGAGCACTGTGCTCAGGCTGCTTCCTGCCAGCCAGTTTCTCTAGGTTGTTTCTAGGGCTTGGTGATGAGTGACTAGAGTTGTGTTAGGTTCTCTGTTTCATTTATTGCCTTGTCTTGCACCCCAGAATCAATACTGTGGTCTGACTTGTACACTCCCTCCTCATTTTCATTTTGGGTGGTACTCTGTGCTTCAGGTGGTCTAGTAAAATCCCCTGCTCTAAGCCCTGAGCACTCCAGTCCCATAGTGACAATAAGCAGGCGCACCTTTTATACTGGCCAGCAGGGCATCTCTGCCCCCATAGACACACAAGGCAATGATGATTCAATTATCCAACAATCTGCTTCCCTGAAGCGTCTGGCCCCTACCTGTGCTTCAGGTGTTCCTAGGAAATCCCTAGATCTAAGTTCTGTGCCCTAAAGTCTCACAGGGGCAACAGACCCACCTTTTATACCAGCTAGCAGGGTGACTCTGCCCCCACAGCCACACAAGACAATGATTCAATTATCCAAAAAGCCTACTGGCTGAAGCAACCAGTCCCTACCTGTGCTTCAGGTGGTCCTTGGAAATCCCCAGATATAAGCTCTGTGCACTGAGTCTCACAGTGGCAACAGGCAGGCCCATCATAATATGCATTGCTTCACTCACAGAAAACAATGATATATTGTTATTTGCAGTAATGTGATTGGAGCTGGATGTCCTTATGTTAAGGGAAATAAGCTAGGCTTAAATAAGACAAGCACTACTTGACCTTACTTATATGTGGGCTCTAAGATGATTGTTCTCCTAGAATTTGAGAGGAGAACAGTAGTTCCCAGAAGCCAAGGAGAGTGGGGAAAGTAGAATGAGGAATGTAGATGTTAAAATATCTAGAATAAGTTCTGCTGTTATTGAACAGCAAAGTGATTGAAGATTATCAGGAGCATACCTCAGAAATGTTAAGGAAAATGTACATGTTTTAACTTTGAAGGATAAATGAAAGAGATTTCTTTTATTTGACTTAAATATTACACCATGTATATGTGTATTTAAACGCTACCTGGTACCCATTAATATGTGATTTTTATTTTTATTTATAAGCTAAAAGCAAATTTTAGTAAATCAAAAAAAGTTTGTAAATTTATTTAAAAACTAAGAAATTATTAGTCAATTCTCATATGTTTTTAAATAAAATGTACCTGATCTATTTAGAACAAACTGTAATGGAATTTCTTTAAGGTTCAGCCTAAGAGATTTTTAAATCACCAGTCTTATGTTATGTTTCTGAAAGGTTCAAAATAAAATTAGAAATGAGTTCATATATTGCAATGAATTTTACAAAAAAAAATGTCAGACACTACTGATGTTGTAGTTGTTATTACAAACTAATTACTGTTGAGGACAAGACAACAAAAAGTGGAATTACTTTTAATAACTTGTCCTCAATCAAAATTGCTCTATTCAGTGCCCTTTCAATAGGAAGTGACAGAAAATAACTGGAGCAGACAGTACAGTGGATGCATTATCAGTGTGCTGACATGGCCTCCTTTGCCTCTTTTCCTTGATTTAATGTCATCAGACACAAGGTGATTTAGAGCCTTGCTGGTAATAATGGAGAGCCTGAGAGCAGATGTGTAGATATTTTTAATGCCTTCTCCTCCCCTAAGGTTTGTTTTTTAGTTAAGGCCATACTGTAGAGACAATCAGCATATTGTATCAGGTAATGAAAATGAATACCAAAAGTACATTATGTTGACAAGGAAAATTCCCTGTTATACTTTTAAAAAAATGGATTGCTGCTCAGTAAAGTAGACCTACTATTTTAAAGCTTTGTCTCTGTCATTTTTTAAAAATATCTTGGCATTTTCCAATATGCTACTTGAATAAGAAATGATAGCAAAGATCAAGATAACAAGAAATGGACAACTCATATTTAAATTTTATTAAGATATCTAAAACAGAGATACTCTGGAAAACTGTGGAAATTTATAAACTCTAAGCTTCATTTTACAGTCTAACAAGCCAAAATTCCTCCAAATTAATAGAAATAATGATCTGATTGTTTAAGATTGACTTCAGATAAACTGTTTCCTTGTAAGTGAATGCACTCAAGAGTCTTCATGTGTACAGTGAAGATAGAAAGTTTCCCAATTACTGCAATGAAATCCTAAAGCTTTTAACTTCCTTTGAGATTCATTTGGCAACATATAAATCATATGTTTCAGTTTGTCCTTATAGTAATATGTACTAACATATCTTTAGCAATTTCTCAGTTTCAACCAGTACAAATACCAACTGTTTCCAAACACCCTGAAACATTGGGTCACCTATAGGTCGACAGATGGGAGATGAAGAATTTGAAACAAACAAAATTAGTTGTTTCCATGGCCATGGAAATGCATTGTTTATTTTCCATGGTGTTTCTCATGGATTTCTCTTCTACCACTTTCTTCCCCTTAATAAGAGCTGTGCTTTGACTTGCACACCAGCAAACACTCTAAATTTAAACAAAGTGTTTCTTTTATTTCATTCTCTTAGAGCTGCCAAGCCAGGCACAGTTCCAGCAGGTCTTGAACCAATCTTCAACACAGTAGGATTGAAATATAAAGCCCTATTCTTTTTTTTGGTAGAGTCTGGAATTACTCATGTACTCTTAACCTACCTGAAGACAGAGCAAATCCACATCTTTACTACCGCATCTGCTTGTAACAGTTGGCTTTTCATTTTTTCGAAGCCAATTTTTATTGGACCTTTGTGCATTTCATACAAAATGTCCAATAAAATCTAAAACAGTGCCCTCTAAACAGGTCCATATTTGTACATGTCTGTTTAGTTTACAGTAAACTGGAGATCATCCATTTATATGATAGAAGCTTAAAATACTTAGTTTAATAAAATACATAAAACACTGTATTAGAAACAGATTCTTTTTACTGAAATAAAAAAAATGATGATTAAGGGATGGACACCTTTATGCAATCCTATTCTGTACTCCCATGTAGGCATGAGTGGAGCTCTGGGCTCTAGAGTCCAAGAAACAGGATACAGCCAGTGTCAAGAGTGACTTCAATAAGCTGGGAGTTTTTAGGGTAAGATTCCTGTAATAATGGATGATTAAGCGCTGCTAAATCATAGAAAGGACCCTCATCCACAGTGAAGTCAGCTATGAAAAACACACTAGAAAAACACATAGTATTTCAAATCTTAACTGTAATGAAGTAATTCAGGTTTCAAAATTAAACACATTTTTTTGGTCAGGCTTGCCAGAAATAAGTACAATGAAGATGGGATTTGGGATGAGAATCTCTGACTCAGAAGTTCTTTCTTTCCATTTCTAGCTTCTGATGCTTCCCACAGTCTGTAGCACTGCTCCCAGACTTACGTTCTGAGATACTGAGGTACAGCTTTGCAATTATTGTCAATTCTTTCCTGAGTAGACAAATATGACAGGTTGATTCTTTCTCTAGAATGTCTTCTACTCCTGAATCATTGCCAATGTGGATATTTGGCCTCAGTCTCTGGATTTCAAATATTACCATCAGCCAAATATTGCTTTTACTCACCAGTCTTTTGGGGGAGTATTCTACCATGCACTAGCTACTCAGATATGTTTATTAGAAAATTGTAGTAAGCTATGTGACATTGAAAACAAGTGTCAGGCTCTTTATTAACTGGAATAGTATTTATTTTTAATTGTTTACCAGTTCTGTATGTGGTTATTAATCATAATTTACATATTAAAACAATAAATCAGAAATGACCTATACTTAATTTGATAGCTATTTTGTTTTATGAAGCTCTCCAAAAGCTCATAAATATTCCATTTTTTATGGTTGGATCATATAAATTTCCACACCTATTTTTTTTTTTACTTTCACAAACATAAATCTCCATACCTATTTTTAAGTAGCTGCAGCTGGCCTGGAATTCACTATGTAGAACTTGCTGGGCTTGAACTCATAGAGATCCACCTGCCTCTGCCTCCAGAGTACTAGGATTAAAGGTGTGCAACCACCACACCTGGCAAGTAAATGGTTTTTATTGAACTTTTGGAAATTCATACAATGTATTTTTATCACCTTTAAGACATCCTCTTCTAACTCCATCCCACCCTAGTAAGAGCCCTTGCCATTATTTTAAGATCTGTCAAGTGTAATTTGGGACTCTAACTGCCCTTTGTTTGGGTCCATTCCCTGGAGCCTGGTCAACCTATCCAGCATAATAAATACACTTAGAGAAAATTTGCACTCTCCATTCCAGTAGCTATAATTGCCAATAATTCCTTAGTTAGGGTTAGGTCTTCTTATGACCTTCACATCACACCCCTTTGCTGGGAATTTGTCTGATCAATTGAGCTTTCAAATTTTTCTGCATGCTAAAACTAGTTTTCTGAATGCTATCACAATTCATGTGAATTCATGTGAGTAACTGCCTTGCTGTCTGGAAAACAATGTTTCCTTTTAGCCATTCACCACCTCTGGCTCTTACAGTCTCTCAACACTGTCTTCTTGAATGACCCATGAACCTCGGGGGTCAAGGGTTTAATATATGTGTCCTGTTCAGTTCTAATCCCTTTGCAGTCTCTTGGTTTCTGCATGGTAAACAGTTGTAGGTCTCTGTATTAATCACCATATGCTGTAAGAAGCTTTTCTGGTGAATATTGAGAGATGCATTAACCTATAGATAAACAAATAAGTTATTAGAAGCTGGTTGAATACTAATTCTGCTAATGCTCAGGTAGCAGAATAATAGTAGTAGGTTCTCACCAATGCCCTATGAGTTGCCTAGTAACAGATTCCTAGGCCTGGTATTAGTTTCAGGTATGGGTTCTATCTTGTGAAGCAGGCCTTGAATCAAATCAGAAAGTAGTTGGTTACTCATATAAGATACATTCCACACTTGCACCAATGCACATAACTTTTCAGGCAAATTGTTACTGCAGCTCCCAGAGCTCACAGCTGGGCAAGGCTGATGATTTCCTTTCTCTTATGGTAGCACACATAGCATTTTCAACACTATGAAAGGAAGACCTCATTGATGAAGCTTTGAGGTCACTACAAGCTTCATTTCTCCTTGTTCGTTCTAGGACTCATCCTTGTACTGTTTGCAGCAAGAGGATCTTTTTAAAACATTTATTTTATTTTATTTTATTTTATTTTATTTTATTTTATTTTATTTTATTTTATTTTATTTTATTTTATTTTATTTTAGTGTATGATGTACTGCCTGCATGTACATAAGTGCACCTATGCCATGCAATGGCCACAGAGGTCAGAAGAGGGTATAAGATACCCTGGAACTGGAGTTAGGATGGTTGCAAACCAAAATGTGGGTGCTGAGATTTGAACTCAGTAGTTTAAGAGCATCTCCCAGCCGAGCAATAGGATCTGTCAACTTCAGGTAGACTACTAAGAACAATGGCAATAAGACACTCACTATTTTTTTTTTTTTTTTTTTTTGTCTTTTTGAGACAGGTCTCCCTGTAGCCTCAGCTGTCCTGGAACTCACTCTGTAGACCAGGCTGGCCTTGAACTCACAAAGATCCACCTGCCTCTGCCTCCCAAGTGCTAGGATTAAAGGCATGCATCACCACGCCCGGCTATAAGCCACTATTAATAATTAATTAATTAATATGTATTTATTTATGTGTATGAATGTACTGTCGGCATGCAGATTTGTACACCTGTGTCATGCAATGCCGCAGAGGTCAGAAGAGGGTGATGGATTCCCCTGGAACTGGAGTTCTCCTGGAATTGGAGTTACAGATGGTTCTCAGCTGCCATGTGGGTGCTGGGGATCAAACCCCGGTCCTCTGCAAGAGCGGTCGGCGCTCTTAACCGCTAGGTCATCTCTCCAGCCCCATAAACCACTATTTTTAAGGATTTATGGGACCCCTGCTCAACAGCTTTAAACGAGGGAGTCTGAGCCTGGCACTGGGCTTTTTATTTACTAGGCTTATGTTTTCTGTTTGGGGCATTGTCCCCCATTATAGTGTAACTCCAATTAAACTCTTTTAATATCATATATGTATATAACTAGTAGAATTCCATATGATGTTTTCTGAAGAGAGTTATCCCTTATGCTCCCTCTCTGTCCTGCCCTCCCATTGCCTACTTTATTTCACCCTTTCAAATCATTACATCTCAACCCCCTTAATATAACCTCCCATGAACTATTTTTCCCATGCTTCTTACTAATTTTTCTTATCAATAAAGTTTGTGAATTGAAACACACATTATCTGAAATTTGATTCAAAGCTATCATCCACTTATGAGAGAAAGCATGATTTTTTTTTCTGTCTGTTTTGGTTATCTTATTCAGTATGATTTTTTCCAGTTCAATCAATTTATAAGAGAATTGCATGATTTTGTTTTTCTTGTCCACTGAACACTATTTTACTATGTGCATGACCTATACCTTCATTATCTATTCATCAGTTGATAGACATCTAGGTTATTTCCACTTTCTAGCTGTTGTATTAACAGTAACAGCAGTAATAAACACATGTGAACAAATACTTGCAGAAAAATATAAAGCCCTTTGGGTTTATGTGCAAGAGTGGTAGGAATGGTATGACTGGATCATGTGGTTTATTGTTTCTAGCTTTTTGTGTAATACATCCACTCATTCCTATAGTTGCTCTACTAGTTTGCACTCCCATTAGCAATGAATACCTGCTCCACTTTGCCCACATCCTTGTCAGAATTTGTTTGTTTTATAAATCTGAGCCATTCTGACTTGTATAAGATAAAATTGTAAAGTTTTTTTTTTCATTTTTTAAGTTTTCTCCTTTATTTTTTATTTATTTTTTATTACACTCCATACATACACCAAATTTACAAAGTCTTAAAATAAACTATACGTTAATTCCAAACAACATTTGAAGATTCACAGTTTAACCCCTAAAGTTGCATGGAGGTAAAAAGAGATATAACTTTACAATCCTAAATTACACAGAAAGTTGTGTGTTTTAATGTACTTAAAAAAGAAATTCATTCTTTCTCCTAAATCTTAGAACAAAGGAAAATAGAGACAATTTACTTCAAACTATATCAATAATGGTATCAGTCAATGTGGTACTGTCTTTACTGACCAACTACTCACTTTGACTTACATACTAGAATTTGTGTTAGGCTACACATTGAGCATTATTAAGAAATATTTCTCAACCACCTGAATTTCAACTTTTGGGGATTCTCTATTTAGTTCCTTGTCCCCAGTTCTAGTGCTGATATTTTGATCTTGTTTTCATGGTACTTTGTGTAATCTACATGCTATCCCTCTATCTGAAGTATAGCTGATAAAGATTTTACTCCCATTCTGTAGGATGCTTCTTCATTCAAATGATGGTTTCCTTTGATGTACAGGAGTCTTTATTTCCTTGAGGTCCAATTTGCCAAGCTTAATGCCTTTGCTATCAGTGCCCTGTACAGAAAGTCATTTCCTGTGCCTTTAAATGTCAATGTATCCCTGTTTTCTCCTCTATCAATTCAGTTTATCAGACCTTATTTTGATGTTGCTGATTCATTTGGAGTTGAGTTTTGTTAAAGGTAACAGATTGGATCTGATTTCATTCATGGACATGTAGCTAACTAGTTTGACTAGAACCATTTGTTGCAAACACTGTGTTTATCCCAATACAATTTTTGCCTATCCATTTTCAAAAATCAGGTTGTTGTACTTAAATGTAGGTCCTCTATCCTATTCCACTGACCTATGTATCAGTAGTTGTGGGAAAATCCAGCTTAAATTGCAGGGCTGGCCGAGGGTCAGACCCCACCCCAAGGAGGAGCAAGCAACGTGGCCTAGATCCATGATGCTGGGTGGGGCAACAGTTCGTAGTGGCCTGGAGTTGGGGGACTTATGATTGGTCCTGGGAACTGATGTCACTTAGTTTATAAAAGCAGGCTATAGCAAGGAATAAATTTGATTTTCATAGTAACAGCATCACAAAATTCCTGGCCGTTATTTTTTATTAATTATTGTGAGCATACAGGCTAAGATAGGCCTGCATTTCGTTCGGGTGGCCAGTGGGTTGGAAAAAGATTCCCCTTGCGGACCACCAATCTGGGTAGCTGGTGTTGTGAGTGGACATTGGCTGAAGGGAGGCCAACAGCCATCAGCCTGAAATTACCGTCCAGGGTTCAGCAATCTCTGGGCAGATGGGAAGTCATGGCCAAGAGTGGAACACATGTCTCGTGGGTCCAGGCTAAGGGCCTGAGTTGGAAGTACCACCCAGGCTGGGCTACGGGAAGTAGCCGGCTGGCCTCTGTGCAGAGGGGTCAGTTCCTCACAGTGTCCGAAAAGCGGGCACTGTGTTCCCATTTCCCTTAGCAGGGCCGCTTGGTCCCTGTTCGCCATAAAAAGAAAGCTCCCGAGATGGCCTAGCGGTTAAGAGTGCCGACCGCTCTTACAGAGGACCTGGGTTCGATCCCCAGCACCCACATGGCGGCCGAGAGCTGTCTGAAACTCCAATTCCAGGAGAACTCCAGTTCCAGGGGAATCCGAGACCCTCTTCTGACCTCCACGGCATTGCACGACACGGGTGCACAAACCTGCATGCAGACAGTACATTCATACACATACAGAAATGAAAAACAAAAAAAAAAAAAAGAAGCTCGCCTGACACGTACTTATACCACTACCATGTTGTTTTAAATACTCTTGATTTGTAGTGTAATTTGAGATCAGGGAGGGTGGCGCCCCCTCTTCTGTTGTTCAGGAAATTTTATTGCATATCCTGGGCTTCCTGGATTTTCACAGGAAATCTGAGTTTATGTTTCCAATTTCCATAAATAATTGTGTAGGGATTTTAATCAAGATTTTGTTGACTATAGATTGTTTGGCAGGATGTCTAGTTTTGCAATATTAATCCATAAGCATAAGCGATCTGAAAAATTTCTGGTGCCTTCTTCAATTTCATTCTTCAGTGTCTTAACATTTTTATTATACAGGTCTTTCACTACCTTGATTAGATTAATTCCAAGGTATTTTATGATTTTTGTGGCTATTATGAATTGTCTTTTTTCCCTGGTTTCTTTCTCAATATCTTTGATGGCAGGGTGCTAGAAAGCTACTGATTTTTGTGTTTTATTTTGTATTCTGCTAATTTTCTGAATATAATTATTTGCTCCAGGAGTTTTCTGGTGAAGTGTTGAGGGTCTTTTACATATAAAATAGTCTCCAAATTGGATATTTTAGCTTCATTTACCACCTTCACCTGCTTTATTGCTCGAGCTAAATTTTTAAGCACAGTATTGAACAGGGATGAAGAGAATGAACATCTTTGCCTTGTTCTTGATTTCATTGGAAATGCTTTGGGGTTTTCTCCATTTAATATGATGTTGATGGTGGGCTTGTGGCATATTGCCTTTATTATGTTTAGATAAATTCCCTGTATCATTAGAGTCTCTGTGACTTTGATCATGAATGAATGTTTCATTTTGTCAAAGGGCTTTTCTGCATGTAATGAGATGATAATATGATTTCTATACCTGCTTCTGTTTATCTAGTGGATTACATACATTGAATGTATTTGCAATGCTCCATCCCTGCATCTCTGGGATAAATACAACTTGGTTATTGTGAATAAAATTTTTATGTCCTCTTCCTTTCAATTTGCAAGTATTTTATCGAGAATTTTCATATCTATGCTTCTCAGAGTGATGAACTGACCTGGAAGCTTCCTCCCAGAAGACCAATCATAGTATCAGAGGATACTACACAAAATGCCAAGAGATAAAACCAATCAATAATCTTACCCAGCTATAAAGCCTAATGGACAACAATGACTGCCCCAGCAAAATATCTCTATTGATACAGTAGCAGCACTTTTATCTTTGGGGTAATCAACAGATGTGTAATTGGAATTAAAGTTCACTCAATGGGAGGAAACTCATGTGTGGTACTGTAAACATAGTCAAATACATATGGCTAGAGAGATCATAGATCCTAGAGAAAAATCTACTTTTGCCACATTTGCAGATGAACATATTTTCTTATTTTATTCTAATTATGTATCCTCAGGTTTATAGACATGTGCACCTTCATTGATTAAAGAACATTTTTGCAATAGATGGACGTCATTATCCAGTTCCAAAACTGATCAAATGAAGAGGACAAATTGTGTGAGACACTTAAAACTAAGAGACCTTTAATACTCCTTTAATACAACCTCCAGACATAGGAAGAATGTACCTCTCACCTCTCATCAGAGAAGTTTCCTTATATGGCTGAAGGTAATTAACACAGAAACCCACAACTGGCCAATGTACAGAGACAAGAGGCTTCAGAGGGCTTATCCCTGAATAGGACATGTAGTTCAGGCTTCAGCCTCCCAAAGCTCAGGGATCGTTGCAGAAGAAGAGACAGATTGTAAGGACCAGAGGGCGTGGATGACTGGAAGGAAACAGAGTCTTTAAATAGCTGGTCAGTTACTCATATGAACTCTCATCAATGGTGACAGCATCCACAAGTCCTATGCAGACTAAAGAAATTTTGGCAATTGTTGTTGAGAGGGGGAAAGGCATTGTCTTGCAGGAATGACATTCTTGTTGGCTCCAGTGGATGGACCCACACTGAAGGACATTTGGGGCACAAATAAAACTCTTATATAAGAGTTAATTAAATTGTGCAGGGAAGAGTGGGGGAGGTGTGGGTAGGAGAGAGGATCTAAATATTTCCATAGTATATTGAATAAAAATCACAATACCTCAATAAAAGAAGAATTTGGAAGTGTTCCTTCTTTTGCTTTCTTACAGTAAATTTTCAGGAGTTTGGGTATTAGTTCTTCTTTGGAAGTCTGATTGAATCCTGTGTTATATTCACCTGGACTTGTTCAGTTTTTTTACTTTGGAAAATTTTAGCTACTTTTTCTATCTCAATAGCTGTTTTGAGGGTATTAAAATTGTTCATTTCATCTTGGTTTAATTTTGGTAAGTTATTTCTCTTAGATTTTTCTGCTTTATTGGATTATATGTTTGTAATTAGGTTCTGATGTTTCTTTGAATTTTTTAATTATCTCTTGTAATGTTTCCCTTTTCATCTCCAATTTTATTAATTCAGTTCCATCTCTTTCTTTTAGGCAATCTGTGTAATTATTTTGAACTGTCCAAAGGAACTCCACTTTGTTTTACTTGACTCCATTTTGTGCTTTGCTCAACCACTCCCAAATTCAGGACATCTCACCTTTAATAGACACTGTTCCACTCTCTGATGACATATTACCCATGTTGACCCAGCCACCTGGCAGCAAGATACTAGAGAATGGCTTCAGTTGCCTCAGACCCTCAGGTACTATTGGTCTTCCAGGAAAGCACAAATTTGCCAGATAGAGGTCTCTTACTTGGGATACAAGCTCTCAGAGAACCATCCCAATTGATAAACAGGAACAGAAATCCCTGGGAGAGGTATGGTATTGCCGGCTTTGTATCTTGGGGTTCACTGAAATAACAAGGCTCCTTTATTCAGCCAATTACCTCTTAATTGGCCAGAAGACAACCCAATCTCCAGCCCTGGTTTTGCTTGATGTCACAAAACCATTCCAACTTTTCCTTCATGGAGCCTGGGGAAATGCAAAATGCACACTTAACTCAAACTCTGGGACCTTGGTCAAAGTCCATAGCATACCTGTCCAAGTGCCTGGACCTGATGGCACCCTACTGGTCATGGAGTGTGACAAGCTCACTTAGGGCCTAGACTTAACCCTTATAGCCTCCTATGCTGTGGAGATTCTCCTCTGGGGAACAAATGGCTAACTGATCCCAAATATCTACATAACTCAGTACAAGCGTCAGCTCCTTGATTTGCCCTGTCTCAACTTCTGAATCTGACAACTCATATGCCTAACGATAACCCAGAGATGTGCTTACATTATTGTGAAGATCTGCTGGACATCTTCCACACCAGTCACTGGGATCTCTGAGACACATCCTTGCCTGAGGCAGACATCAACTTATTCATGGATAGAAGCAGTCTGTGCTGGATAGTTTTAGTGTCAACTTGACACACCTGGGTTGAGGGAGCTTCAATTGGGGAATTGGCTCCATTGGATTGGCCTGTCGCCACGTCTGTGGAGTATTGTCTTGATTGTCAGGCAATGTGGGAGGGCCCAGCCCACAGTGAGTAGTGCCACACTGGGCAGGTTGTTGTGTACCAAATAAGAAGGCAGGCTGGGCATGAGCCAGGGGAGCAAGCCAGTGAACAGCTTTCCTCCATGGCCTGTGCTTCAGCTCCTGCCTCCAGGTTCCTGCCCTGAGTTCCTGTCTTGGGCTCCCTAAGTGATGAACTGTGACCCAGGAGATGTAAGCTGAATAAACCCTTTCCTCCCCAAGTTGGTGTCGGTCAGAGTGTTTTGTCACAGCAATGGAAGACAGACTTACACAGTCTCATAGTAAAACAAACCCAGAAGGCTGAAGCCAACTGTGACCACACAACAGGACGTCATTTGGGACCAAGGATTTGCCCAAGATATCTCCATTCTAAATGCTAAACTGATCACTCTTACAAAGGATCTGTGGTGAAGAAAGGATAACCTGGTAAACATCTTCAGAGACAGAAGATACGACTTTCCCACCCTTCATGCTGATGCCATAATTTACAAAGAATGAATATTCCTAAATGAAAATGTAAAATCTTCAAAAAAGAGAGAAATTCTAGTTTTCCCTGAGGCTACCTAGCTCCCCAGGGAAGTGATAGACATACACTGCTGGGGTGTCATCAAAAAGGCTGACACTCCAAAAGTTAAAGTAAATCTATTGTCAATTGACAGACCAACCATCCTAGTGGGCTACCAAACCACTTGTTGAGCCACTCACTATCCTGCCCATAGCCTTTCCTGTCCCTGCACTCCCTCCTCTGCCAATATACATTCAGGGTAAGGAAACAATGCCCACTCCCAGGGAAAGAAAAAGACCCCAAAATGCTGCAAAACTCCAGGACCATCTCCTCACAACAATTGGGTGCCTCCTTTTGGACCACCTCCACCAGACTGCCCACTTGGGTGCCCTCAGAAATGACTGTGATCCTTTCTTTTAAATACCAGATTCCACAGATTCAAGAATTACCCACACAGGAAGCCTCTCCCTCCATGCCTCTGTTATATTTAAGTCAACGTTAAAATGGGACAGAGGATATACATGACATCCACCTGGGGAAAATGAGAAATTGATTTCACCAATATCAAGCTCCTTTATGGGGAGTACACATCTGTTTGTATTTTTGCACACATTCTCCAGTTGGGTGGAAGATTTTGCTACTAAAGAAAGTGAAATAAATGAAAAGAAACCCCCCTCACTATGGTCAAGAGCATCATACATGAAATAATTCAATTTGGTCAGTAAAGCATTAAATATAACTTGGAATCTTCATTGTTCCTATAGGTTCCAAAGCCCTGAACAGGTTGTACTTATAAATTGGACCATTAAGTCCACCTTCCCTAAACAAATTTTTGATACCTTTGAAAAGTGTCCCATCCTCCAATCCCTGGTCCTCCTTCAGGTTAGATATACTTTTTATGACATGGATTTAAGCCGCTATGACATTATGTTTGGGAGGCTGCCTCCCCTACTCTCCAGATTAAGGCACCCCATTCTAGAAGAAATTACAAATTGGTCTCTTAAAATAGCTCTAGCCTCTCCAATAGGTCAGGCTGTGATCCGTTCTAAAGTCCAAAATATTCCCCTGGTTTCCTCTTCTACACACTGCTATCCATTCTGACCCAGAGGCCTGGTGTACATCAAAAAGGTCCTGGAGGACTTCTACCTTAAGTGGAAAGGTCCTTACATCATCATCCTTACCACACTGATTACTGTCAAGCTCAATAGAACTCCTGCCTGGATCTACCATTCCCATGTCAAGCCAACTGCACACCAATATCAAGGAAGAAACATGAGTCCTGGACCCGACCCTCCAGACCTCTGACTCTCTTGATCATAAGAATGTCCTCTTTAGCTGCTTCATACACCTTTGTTCAACCTCATCCCAGATATATGCATTCACCCTTGCCTCTTTCTCTACTGATAAGTTCCCTTCCAGTCTCTACTGGATCTATGCTGTCAAAGGCAAAGTCTTGTTTAAGACTAACCTAAAAGTCTTCTTTCCCCAATGAATAGTTACACATCCTAGCTGTAGCTACTGAGGCCTAGGAAAGGCAGACATCTGTCTATGCACTGGACAGCCCACTGATGTCAGGCACCAGGACCCAAACCAATTTTTCTGCCCCTACTGGACCTGTTTCGCCATAGCCCCATATGGGGGAGCACCAAATGATACCAGCTTCCTCACTACTTGGAAGGCTCTCTCAGTTTAGGGCATTGAGTCCATCTTTATCCAGATACCATAGCCCATTAACTATGTCTGGAAAACTGGGTCCACTGGAGGCCTCCAAGTGCACATCACAGGGGATGATGAAGGAACTTCCTTCATTGTACAACAAAAAGCCATTCGCAGTCAGTGGGCCACGGCAAGGCTTATTGGCCCCATAGTCATCTTAGGAGACCCTCTTTTGCCTCTCATGGATGAGTTCCAGTTGTCCTGGAATTCGCTATGTAGACCAGGCTAGCCTCGAACTCACAGGCAACTGCCTGCCTCTGCTTGAGTTCTGGGACTAAAAGCATGCACCACCATGCCCAGCTATCTCCATTTTTTAATATAAATAATTTTTATTATTAAACTTTTTCCATAGGTCATATATCATTTTTCAATCAAATCTAGAGTCACTTTCCTTTCCATGCTCCCATCCCACTTGAGTCCCTGCATTCTGCCATACATGTCCTGTATCTTTTTCTGAGTCTTTCCAGAGTTTTTTTCAGTTCTTTTGTTGTTGTTCTCACCAACTTGTATTGCTACAGTATATATATATATATATATATATATATATATATATATATATATATTTTGCTGGATAGCTCTGTGTTCAACCTGACACACATGGGTTGAGGGAGCCTCAGTTGGGGAATTGGCTCCATTGGATGCGTGGCCAAGTCTGTGGATGGTATCGTCTTGATTGTTGAGCAATGTGTGGGAGGGCCCAGCCACTATGGGTGGCCACCTCTGGGCAAGTTGTGTTATACTGTATAAGAAGGAGGGCTGGCAAATGGAGCCCAGGAGAGCACCAGTGAACAGCAACTCCGTCACGGCCTGTGCTTCAGCTCCTGCCTCACCAGGTCCAAGGCCTTGGGCCCTAAGTGATTAAAATATGACCCAGGAGAATGGAAGCTGAATAACGCTTTCCTCCCCAATGTTGGTGTGGTCAGAGTGTTTGTCACAACAATGGAAGACAACTAGAACAAAACATTGGTACCCAGAAGAGTGGGGTATTGCTGTGACAGACCTGACTTGGTGTTTTGGGAAGGATTGTGGTAGGTGTTTGGAACTTTGAGCTGGGAAGATCATCTGAATATCTAAAATCGTGGCTTGGTGGAGCTTGGAGAATTTTGCTGAAGGAGGTGTAGACAGATGGAGGCCTGGCTTGTTGAAGTTCTAGTTCAAAGGGAAGCAGAGATCACAGGACGTGTAATCTGTGGGTTCTGGTCAGCTGGGTAAGGAATCAGCTGTAACAAGAGACAGACACCGTGAAGTGAAATCTTTATTGTACTGGGACAACAGATTGCTGGTTTAGCTGGGGCTGAAAAAATCAGCTGTAAGTCAACCAAGAGACCAGACATCACTGTGGTGAAATCTTCTGCAAGATTTCTCAGGGCTCAGCACACAGTAACTGTGATTCCAGAAGGGGGCCTTGCAGCCTCCATCTCAGAGCCAGAAGCAGGTAACGGTCAGAGTCTCCTAATTGGTTCTGGTGTTGAATTTGAAGGGGTCACAGAGAAAGCAGCAAGGCTTGGCCACTGTGAGAAGGTCAGAGAAAGCCATTGGTGGAAGTGCACTCAGATGCAGTGAAACCCCAAGATTGCAGGGGGTCATGGAGAGAAGCTAGAGGCTTGCACCAGGAGAGGTCAGGAAGAGGCCATTGGTGAAGGGTGTTGCCTCAGTTCAGTGGCAACCCCAGGTTTTTGGAATGCCGGACCATGGGACGACCCCAGGAGCAGCGAGCAGGTGATGGAATCGAGCGGCCTGGGCCTTGAGATGAGCTGTGGTGCCACGGATGGCAGAGTCAGAGAGGGGGAGCTGCCGAAACCCTTTGGGAGCCAGAAGATCGTTTGAGTGGATCCCAGTTGTCCATCTTTGAGCTACTTTGATGGACTTTATTTTGCTCTTAGTGTGGGCCTGCACTTCCCTTTAAAATAAAACAGATTACTTGTTACGATTTTACAAGAGGCCCACAGTTAAGAGACTTTTAACAGACTGTGAACTTTTAAGTATTTGGACATTTTAAGGACCGTGGGGCTTTTAAGTTTGTACTGTCTTAGGTTGTGATTAATGTTAACATCATACTTTGGGGATAAGAACTGGAAAGGTGGTGGTTTAATAGTGATGTGTTTTGTGTGTCAAGTTGACAAGGGGTCAATTGTGCTGGATAGCTTTAGTGTCAACTTGACACACCTGGGTTGAGGGAGCCTCAATTGGGGAATTGGCTCCATTGGACCGGCCACGTCTGTGGAGTATTGTCTTGATTGTTGAGCAATGTGGGAGGGCCCAGCCCACTACGGGTGGTGCCACCCTGGACTGGTTGTTGTGTACTGTATAAGAGGTCAGGCTGGGCATGAGCCAAGGGAGCAAGCCAGTGAACAGCATGCTTCCATGGCCTGTGCTTCGGCTCCTGCCTCCAGGTTCCCGCCCCGAGTTCCTGTCTTGGGATCCCTAAGTGATGAACTGTGACCCAGGAGATGTAAGCTGAATAAACCCTTTCCTCCCCAATTTGGTGTTGGTCAGAGTGTTTTGTCATAGCAATGGAAGACAAACTAGAACACATACATAAACATATCACTTGAATTGTAATATTTTTTTTTCCCTAAAAGATGTCATGTTTTCCTTAAGGAAGTGCTTGAAAATTCCTCCTTGGCAATCCCAAACATCTATCAATCGTGCTCTTTTGCTCCATGTGAGGGTTTTTCCCTCCCATGGTCCCCCAAATGAAATCCAGTAAGCACACATCCTGTCTCAATCTGTCCCCTTGCACTGGCCTCCATGATACAGCCCAGGTAGTCCAACAATGGCAGTCTATATTCTGACAAGCCTGACCTCCCCTTAGCTGTTTAGTCCACAAGCTGGGTATCTCAGTAGTCCCCATCTGGCATTGAAGGTTTGGAGGATACTTGGACGGACATGAGTCCTCAGTCTATAATGGAAGGTTACAAAGCTGTGTCTCATATCTTTCAGGAGAGCCAAAAGCCATGGCAGTGACAGAGTTGATGCATTTGCCAGTAAGAATTGAAGACAGGCCAAACAACAGTTGTGATGTCTAATCCGGGGTGTCAACTTGACTGGACTAAGGATGAACAAACAAGAGAAAAAGGATCTTCAGATTGGACTACCTCAACCTGGATGGCCCACCCCAAATGTGGGCATTACCTTCTGCTGGCAGGCAGTATAAAAGGCCACGGCAGAGGGAGCTTGTCACTTTTTCCCTGTGGCTTGCCTCCCTCTCACTGATGAGCTTGTCTTGCTGCTGTGATCATCCCTTTGGATCCCAGCATGTACTGAGACCAGCAGAACTCCTGGAATCCATCGGGCCTTCAGCACCAGATTGGGACTATTGAGACATCCAGCCTTGTGAATTGAGCAGTCCCCTGGATTCTCAGCCTTTCCAGTGCAGCTCGGCAATTGTTGGACTCCTTGAGCTCTGTCACGTGAGCAAATCAATATATTTGTATATAGCTATATATTCATTCTATTGATTCTGTTTCTTTAGAGAACCCTGACTAATACAACAGTACTCTCTCTTTTTTTTCTTTTTGTCTCTTTACTAAGATCTCAAGTTCTATGTCTGCAGTACAGTTTCTCTAGTCTTACTGATTATTTATATATGGTTGTACTTTCCATTTGGATGCTTAAGGCCACATAGTTAGCCCAGATTAACCAAGGTTTTTGTTTTCTCCAGGTCAGTTGAGAATCTGGTCTTCAAGGGTCTCATGGGGTTTTTTGGGAGGGGGAAGAGGGTGGGAGCACCTTGCTCCTTTCAGCTTATCATTTACCAGTTACATCCACATGAGGACAAAATCAGGTCTTGCTAGACAAGGCTTCCTTTTCTGAAGCATCAGCTGACTTTCCTCTTTATAGACTGGACACTGGCTGAAGTCCCCTTAGAGGCTCTCCAAGTGACCCACATTTGCAAGACATTTCAAGAGATGCCCCCATGCATAATCCCCTAAGACCTGGTTGACCTCTGATGAACAAAGTCATCCCCCGGGTCCCTCGGCCAAATTGGTATGGGTGTTAAGTATGGTTGTTAAGCACCCAGAAAGGCTAAGTTGCACCAGCCTGTTACATTGCACCTATATTAGCACTGTATACCATGGAAACAAATTTTATGTTATTACCATAGCATATTTCTTGATTCCCATCTTTCCATTTTAATCCCATATTATTCTAAAAGATACACACGTCCCCTCCATCATGTACCAAAAACCCAAGGTCTGAAAATAAATGTTAGGTCAGCACTAGAACCTGTTTAGGGATTCACAATGCAAGGGCACATAACATTAATGTGTCTCAATTTGTCTTACAATGAGGTACTTGGTACTAGCATCCACAGATGAGGGATACCATTTGTCTTTTGTTTTTCTGGGATTGTGTTATTTCACTTAGCATAAAATCTTCTAGTTCCATCCATTTACCTGCAAATTTCATGATATCATCTTTCTTTACTGGTCCAGCTATCTTCTGAACATTCTTACTCTGATGTTTGGAAAGGGTTATGTGAATCATTGATGGTCGATATGCTTCTCAGAAGCAGCAAAAAATGGATCTTATTTTCTAATTCAACCAATAAGTCTATATCTCTTTATTAGGGAATTGAGATTATTAATATTGAGAGTTATTACTGACCAGTATTTATTAACACCTGATATTTTGCTGTGTTTGTGTTTGCTTTGGTCGCTTTAGCTAGAATTTTTGGAATATTCATTCCTTTTAGTCTCTTGATTGTGCTTCACCTTCTCTTCAAAGGGAAATATTCCTTCTAGTATTCTTTATAGAAGTGGGTTAGAGGACATAAACCTGTTTATATCATGGATAGTTTTCCTCTCTATTAAGACTGGTAGTTTTGCTAAGTACAGCAGCCCAATTTGGCATCTGTGGTCTTTATGAATTTGTAGAATACCAATCCCTGTTCTCTTGGCTTGTAGAATCTACTGAAAAATTGGGTGTTATTCTAATAGGGATCCCTTTATATGTGATTTGTCATTTCTTTGTTGAAGCTTTCAGAATCCTTCTTGGTTCTAAGTATTAAATATTTGGGGAGTTTCTTTTCCTGCTCTGTCTATTTGGTATTCTATAGGCCTGTGGGACCTTGATGGACATCTCTTTCCTAAGATTTGGGAAGTTTTCTTCTATGATTTTGCTGAAAATATTTTCTGTGCCTTAGATCTGGGTTTCTTCTTCTGTGTGCCTATGTTTCATTGGTTTGGTTTTTAATAGTATCCCAGAGTTCTTGCATATTCTTCTCCTGATTATTTTTAGATTTAACATTTTATTGGCTGAATAATACAGTTCCTCTATCTTGCCTTCAATGCTGGATATTATATCTTCCACTTGATTCATTCTATTGGTGAGGCTTTTCACTGATTTTTTTCACCAGTTGAATCTCTCATTTCAAGATTTATCTCATTCTTACATTTCTTCAGAAATTCTATTTCTTTATGAAATTATATTTTCATTCCTTGGATTATGTTCTTTATTTTTCACCTGCTTGCCTGCATTTTAAAGGCCCTCATGCCCTCTTTGAGTTCATTTCACATATTGATAACTGCTATTTTGAAATCACTGTCTCACATCTCAATCAAATTGCTCTTTTCAGGGGACACTGTGTAGATTTACTGATGTGTAGAGTAGAAGTATTAGACTTGGGCATCTGCACTTAGTTCACCGATGTTGTTTTCTGTTTCAGATATCTGATTTCTCCTCTATTGGCAGGTGTTTGGAACTTTGTTTGCAATGTATCGGGTTATAGAGCAGCTGGATTGTGTTTGTTGTTCAATCTGTGTCAACTCTGTGTTGATGGGCAATTATCAGCAATGTTCCCCTCACAGCTAAGGATATGTGAACTTTGAGTCCAGTAGAGTTAGTAGATTCTCATTTTCTGTCCTTAAAGTTTGTGGAAGGCTGATATGATGCTACAGATGGTCCTTTGATGGCAGGAAATGGGGCAGGGGGGTCACAGACTGAATGAGTGGTGCTCCCTGGGGGCCAAGGGAAGGATGTCACACTGTTTTCATTTGGAGCTACCATGGTGGAAGATGTGTTAGAGGTCTCTAACTGGGTTCAAGGTCTCAGGACCCCTTCTAGGCTCTAGGTAGCAGTAAATGGGTGGGGACCATAGGATCTATTATTATCTTGCAGAGGGTAAATTTTCTTAGGGTGTCTCAGGAGCTGAAGGTAGCAAGAGGCTACCTGTATGCTCCTGAATGGCACAGAACTGTTTCCAGGGCTTTGAGGTGATGGCTGAGAGGCAGAGGCTGCCTTTCTTTGTCTCTAGGCCATGTAGAATAATTGGAGATTCCCTATTGGGTAGCTGGCTGGAGTTTGATATATCTGAAGAGGGGGAGGGGTATCAGAAGAGGTGGAAATCCCTGGCAGGAGATAGAAGCTGGGCTTTGGGTGACAGAAAGGGCATAGAGGCAGTCTACATTGGTCTTTAGTCCATGTGGGGCACCTGGAGAGCCAGCACAGGTGGCTAGGGTTTGGGAAATCCAAAGGTGAAGGAGAGAAATGAGGAAAACTTGGGCATGCTTAGCAGAAGACAGTGGCAGGGCTATGCGATGGCCACAGAGGAAGCACAAATCTGATTCTCTTTAAAAAAATTTTAATTGAATTTTTGAAAATTCCCTATAATAGCTTTGATCATATTTAGACCCTCTCTCCTATCGTTGCCCCTCTTTTAGTCCCTCCCTACTCGTTTTCATATACTCTCTCATATATTAAAGCCTATGGAATCAAGTTGTTCCCTCAAGTGCCCCTCCATATGTGTCCATGCAGAGGGGACCTGGTTAACCTATCTAGTGTCACATCCTCAAAGAAAACCAACCTTCCCACTCACTGTAGTTATTGGTTCTCAATGGCTCTTCGGTTTGAGGCTTCTAACCCACCTCTTCACTTATGTTCCTGGATTTTGTCCTGGCTTGAGTTGTCTGTGTCTTGTGAATACTATTATCATTGCTATAAGTTCATATGAGTAACTTTCCAGCTGTCTGGAAAAGCTCTGTTTCCATGTGGTCATCAATTACTTCTGGTTCTTTCTGTCCCCTTTTCTACAACAGAGTAATTTTCACATATAAGTTTAAATACTAATTCCTCCATGATACTTTATCACTGTAAATATCATTTCCCACTTAGATATTAAATCTCTTGTCATAGAATCATATAATATAACTCATTTATCACAGCCTAATTATGGACATATTTGTGTTCATGTGTTCAGTGCCCATTTCCCCTAGTTGACACTGATACCCATGTGATGAAGAACTGTATCATTCTTATTCAAAGCTCTTTCCCTGGGGACATAACTTGTTTTGGCACAAAATACAGGTTTAGATATGTTTATGGTAAAACTAGATAGTTGATAACATTGCTAAAGTGCATATAACTTTAAATATATATAAAATATTAGAATATTGAAAAATATGAAGAGATATGAAGAGGAACAGTAAGTTAGCAGAAGGGACAGACCATGCCACAGAGAAGAAACAAGTAAGAGCTAAAAGAGTTAAAGCAGGCCAAAGTTAAAACTTGCATGAAAGTTTTACACAAAAATGGACACTGTAGATTCATAAAACTTTTAATAAAATTTTATCATGTTTCTGACTGCATATTAATGAATGTTGTATGTGAAATGCTATCCCTATAATAACAATGACAATATTTAATAGTTCCTACTTTCATATGCCTTTTTATTTAATATTAAACTTTATGAACTCTAGAAAAAAATGAAGCAATTAATCTTTACAACATCCTCTGCAGGAAGCTGGATTCATGGTGATAAAATAAACATGAACTTATATTGGTTAGGTGAGTATTGCAATGCAGCAACTTAACATTTCTGATAATCTTTTAATACATAAAATATGTTCTGCTCCTCATAGTTTTCTTTAAATATGTGAATGATCCACATGTCTTTTATTATGATTGTCATTTTAATATTCAGAATACTGTTAAAAATCAGTACTAAGAATACTTCAAAAATGGCATAAATTTTATTTTTACATAATTATTAACTAAAATTTTTATTGAAATGTATATTTTTATAGTGTAAGTCATCAGTAAATTGAACCCAGAACGTTTAAAAATGTGTTTATAAGTTTATTAAAATATATTCCTAATTGGTATCTAAAATATTCTATGCAGTACTCATTTCTATTTTGCATATAAATGACTATCATTGAAATCCTTGGTGAGGATTAAAGGAAAACTCTGCATTGTTGTCCTCCCTAGTTGTACTATTGTTTGTGATTTTTCTTTTTAAAAAACATACTTATTTATGTCTACTCTTGGTTCCAATTTTTCAAAAACTTTAATTCATTCTTTCCTCAGATTTATTTCTCTGAGCTTTGAATTGTTAATATTTATACACAAACCTATGTAAAATTTGTGATTTTAAACTTAAAAGGACAAGACAGGTCCATCACATTTTCCAATTATGGTTTTAAACTTAAAATAACAGGACAAATCAAAATTCCCAAATAACACCATTAGTCACCACTCTCCAGATAATAAAAAAAGAGCACAATAAGTCAGCCATTTGTGAATATTTAGAAAGTAATGGAAATATAATCTTTTATCTTGTCTCCAAGAATATTTCTTAAGCCTTTGTAACTAGCTTGATGAAAAGTGAGTACAAGTTGCCTGTATCTCTTCCCACTTCTCCAAACTTATCAGAAAAGCACCTGACATTAAACTACCTTGTTGGCCATCTCCTTGAGTGTCAGCCTTGATTTTTAGATGGCATTTTTGCTTGTGTAGGATCCTTATTTATACAGCTCCCATTTGAGATTTCTCAGAATTCTTACTATGTGGTATCACTCTGGAACACATAGAAGTGAACTCTTGAACTCCATCCACTGGATTACAGGGAAAAGGGAAGACACAAGCCAGCCGCGAGTCCAAAGGCTGACAACATTTCCACTGCCTGCTTTTCTAACCTAGCAACTTACACCAGGCAATGCCCTAATGGCACTCTGGACTGCTGCCTGGGCACTCACCACACATCACAGCTGGTGACCAGATAAGTCTCCTTCCAGCCCCATACCAGCTTCCTGAGTTGGTGATCTGCTTGATTGCTGTCCAACCCACTGGTCCACACCAGCTTCCCGAGTTGGTTACCTGATTGGCTGCTGTCCAACCCACTGGTTACTACTACACAAGCCAAAATAAGATTACAGGAACAAATAACGGCCTGGTAGTCCCTGTCAGATGGTAAGAATAACTCACAACATTCTGGTTTTATACCCAGAGTGACATCATATCACAGGGCCTGGTTGCAGACCCAGTGCCTCAAGTTCCATAAAATCACAAGTACTAACATCAGGAGCACAAGAACTCATGAGTTCCTTTGATCTCAAGCTGTCACAGGCTTGCTAATGCACAGTCAAATCCTGCCTAAGGCCAGGTTTCAGTGTAAACAGTCAAGCAGGTGATTTAGCAGGAAAGAAACCACAGGTGGCCTCCTTTTCCCCTACATTGTTATGTGTACATCTTGGCAGTATCTATTTGGTTTTGAATTATGAAAACGGACATAGCATGGATGTCAGTGTTCTGGGACTATGCTTACCAGAATCCATACCCAGTGTAATGGTAGTAGATAATGAGACTCACAGAGATTTTCTAGGTCCAGATGGTGAAGTTGTTAATGGATTAGTGCCCTTATAAAAGGAGTGGCAAGGAGTCTATTGCTCACTTCCTATGAGGTGAGGATGCATAGGCAGATGACATTTTGCAACACAAAAGACAACCCCAAAGTTCAAACTGTGCTGTCACCTCTATCTTAGCCTTTCAGTCTCCAAAACTGTTAGAAATAAGTTGCTTTTCAAGGCACCTTATGATACTCTTTAACAGTAGCCCAAACTAATAATTCTGCATTTGTAGCTTTTCTAGTCCTCATAGATTTTTACATAATATTTTTCCAATAATTACATTTCTAAATATGACACTTTGAAGATTACTTATGTAATTACATATTTTCAAAATCATCTGCTTGTTGTTTCAGCTGCATTTTAATAGGCACTTCATTCACAGTGTCCAATGCTGTGCATTCCCAGTGCTACTGGCTTCACCTTGTGTAATAATTTATGTTTTCTGCATGTTCAGCCTCTGGAATCATCATTTTCCTTTAGCCATGGCTGCCATTATTAGCTTTTTAAACCGGCTTCCGTCAACTCTGACAGAGAAAGGTATAAAGAAATAATTAAATTATGCAATCATATTGACACTGATATCATGCATTGGAGTCCGAAAGGTCCCAGGACATAGGGGAGAACCCAATACTAGTTCTCTATTAAATAATTATCATATTAAAATGATTCCAAGTGACTTATTGTTTTACCCATAGATGAATTCAACTCTCAACTCTCACCAGAGAAGTTTCTGCATGCAACAGGAGTGATTAACACAGAAACCCACAAGCAGCCAATGTGCTAAACATAAGGGGTTCCGTAGTGCTTATTCTGAGTAGGACACTTATGTCAAACTCCTGCCTCCCAAGACTCACAGATCACTGCAGAAGAGGAGGTGGAAAGATTATACCATACAGAGGTGGTGGATGACTGCTGCTGAAATTCTTTCTGATACTCCTGCACACTGTGCCCTGCCTTTCCTCCCATGGTCCCAAAGGCAAAGCAAGAAAAGAATCTTGCTACTCAAACTACAGTCTCAGGATTCTAGCAAGATTTATTGGGCTTGCTCATAGGGTGAATGAGTGAGCAGGTAACCTACAAGATTGTTGGTGTCCTCCCTCTGTGGCAAAGGTGACAAAATACACAAGTCTCATATAAGCACAAACCATAAAAAAACCCTCATAGACATGAGGAAGTGGGTGAGAAATCCCAAACCTTCTGAAGAACCGATGGCAACCAATAGTGGCTGGCAGGGGAAGAGACCTTTCCTTTTAAGGATGGAATTGTAGGGAGGGGAAGTACAGTAGCATGGAGGGAGGGAAGGGAGGTACAGATAGTGGAGAGGACATAAATATCATCACATTATAGTTGGAAAATCAGAAAATTCAATCAAAAAAACTAATGAAATAAAGTTTGTGTTTTTGCCTAATGAAGATTGTTAAGCACACCTATCTCAAAAATTAATAAACATCACAATATTATAATTTGCTTTATTTTCAACAGGAATTTGTTTTATCACTTCCTATTTATAGTTTCTCATTTGATCTGTAGCTATTGTTTCATGTTAGTGATCCACGACACCTTAATACTTATGTTTAGACAATAGAAATTATCTACAATGGAAGTTATTTCATTATTTTTAAAAATTATTAAAACTTTAGTCAGTTAGTGATGGGCAAATACACTTATAATACTGCTTCACAGTATTTTCTTTCAGAATTAGAGTAAATAGTATATTTTACTGAAACTAATTTTTCAAACATATGACTAATTTCTCTCGTCCCTTCATGAAGCTGTTCCCTGCACCCATGGCCCCTTAACATAAAGAGAGGGGTGGAATAAGAATGGTTAAATGGAGTGGTTGAAAGGAAGACAGAGGAGCATGGGATGTGTTAACTAACACTATAGGCCTTTTGAAAAAGTAATGAAAACCAGCCATTATAGATGCACATATACATATTTTAAGAGTCTAAATGGAATTATTCTATAAAGAAGGGACAATGTCCCTATCAGTAACTACAAGGAAATACAAAGTCCAGTGCTAGGAATGGACTCTCTCTTTGAGTTGTTGACCAGGAGGTTTATAGACTCTCAAAGAATACTGGCTATTGCTATGTTCTTAGTTACTGACCAGCAAAACTCTATTGCTGAAGACACTGCACACATGAGTCATAGAAGAAACAGAAGACATCAAAATGGTACCGACTTCAATTTTTTTTTTATTAATTTTATTTAATTCTGTATGTGTATGAATGTACTGTCTGCATGCAAGTCTGTGCACCCATGTCGTGCAATGCCGCGGAGGTCAGAAGAGGGTCTCGGATTCCCCTGGAGCTGGAGTTCTCCTGGAATTGGAGTTTCAGACGGTTCTTGGCCGCCATGTGGGTGCTGGGGATCGAACCCGGGTCCTCTGTAAGAGCGGTCGGCGCTCTTAACCGCTAGGCCATCTCTCCAGCCCCTGGTACCGACTTCAAAACTTCATTTCTATTGGCTAGCTTTTCATAGTGGTGGAAACTAATTACTACTGGAAACTAATTATCAATGTTAGCCAGCTAGGAATCTTGTCAGCAACATTAACTGGTCTGGCAAGATGCGTTGACTAGAAAAACAGTGACATGAATGTTAAAAGAGTAACCAACTACTTTCTGTGTTAATTTAAGGACCACCTTACAAGATCGAGCCTGTGTCTTGCATTGTTAGCAGGACCAAGAACATGTGACTAGAGAGTTTATAGGCCACGTGGGAGAACCAAGATTATTATTTTGCTAAATGGACATAGTATTAAACAGACTCCTGATATAGATTATACATCACCAGAAAAGCTTCTTCTTGCAGCAGATGGCAACAAACAGAGATCCACATTACTTAAGTGAGGAAAATAAAAGATTGTGGAGTACTGGGCCCTGGAACACCTGTATCACACCCTCTTCTCCTAAGGCTCATAGATCTCTGTGGAAGAGGGTTTAGGAAGACTGTAATAGCCAGAAGTGATGTACCATTATGGAAAATAGTGTTTTTAAGACATTAGCAAAGTTGCACATATAAACTCACAGCAATTATGACAGCATTCACAGGACCTATGCAATCTCAGTCCAAACAGAAATCTGGCATGGATGGAGGAATTGGGCAAGAAGCCCAGCTGAACCTGAGGAGTTATTGGTAAGTGATAACTGCTGAGAGAGGGAGAACTGGTTTTCTCTCCTAATGTGGTGTTGATTAGGCTGACCAGGCTCTGGGGAAGAGACTGACACCAAGGAGTATTTAGGATCACAAATTATACTCCAAAGACCTTAAAATAATAATGATAGAAGTCAGTTTGCTGTGATAAAATCACTAATAGGAAAAAAGAAAAAAAATAATAAGTCAGGGAATCAGGACCATATAGTGAGGTGAGGGTGAATGAGGGGAAGGGTATCTGATTATGATAAAAATACATTGCATGTAATCATCATAGAATCAAACATGTTTTGAAAATATTGTGGTTTCTAAAGTAGGAAACTACAACACGTTCATCTGTGCATTTCGCATGAGCTATGGTAAAATCAAGTTTAACTATGTTTAGCATTTAAAAAAAACACCTGGGGCTGGAGAGGTGGCCTAGCGGTTAAGAGTGCTGACTGCTCTTACAGAGGACCCAGGTTCGATCCCCAGCACCCACATGGTGGCTGAGAACCATCTGTAACTCCAATTCCAGGAGAACTCCAGTTCCAGGGAAATCCGACACCCTCTTCTGACCTCCGTAGCATTGCATGACACGGGTGCACAGACCTACGTGCAGACAGTACATTCACACACATAAATAAATAAATAAAATATTAGAAAAAAACACTTGGGCAATTTCTTGTATCCAGTTTCACTCCTTTGCTTTAAAATTGTAAAATGCTAAAAATAATACTTAGAATATTACAAGATTATTAAAATCATTTCTAGTCTCTCATTTACTAATAGAACTACAATAAATAAAACTCTTCATCAACAATACTTTTGCTCAAAAATAGTATTTGAAGATCTTGATTTATGTACCTCAGATTCTAAAACAACTCTGACTTAGGCCTGAAAGACAAAGGCCATTTACCCATTCATAATGCGAGAAAGTGGGATACCCAGGTTTCATATAGTTTCTTTTTTAATGGCAAAGGAAAGAAAGAACACTAAAAATCATCACTTAAAGAACTTAGCCAAAGAGACCCACCAGAGGGCTGAGAGACCCCCAAAAGATTGTATTACACTGGACCTCACTGCATTATGGGGTTCCATCTTGTAAGTTAGTGCCCTTGGAAGTGAGAGTTTGAACACATATGCAACATGATCTATCCCATGCACATCACTCTAGGATATGACCTAGGGCTGCGTCTAAGAAGGCATTGTGACATAAAAATGCACTTTACAGACCTGGCAAGCTCCAGCCCCTGCATCAGAGACCAGTGGTCACATATCTGGGCAGACTTACTTTCCATTCTTCTCAACCTTGAGTTCAACCCTGAGATATGTCAGAAACTTCCATATGCTACTGGAGGACAAGAAATGATGTTGAACTAGAAGAGAAGTTTTGTGTTTTGTGTTAGTCCCTTAGTTCATGGCAGTCTTTGTAGAGGAAATTGGGAAGAAGGAAAAAGAAAAACACATAGGACTTTTTACATATTTTCATTTTGATATTTATACAGGACTGGAAGAGAATTCTTATCAGGTTTCTAGAGGACATTTTATTATTCAAGACTGAAGATAAAAACCATGGTGCCTGTTTAACATTTTATTAAACAAGAGATAAAAGTACTTCACAGAGAAATTGTGAATCAAGACTGAGAAGAAATAGTAGCCATTTTTATGAACTTTCCAAAGGATAACTCAGTATTGAAATAGTTTCCCCTCTTTTGCATCTCTTCTCTTTCCTTATTTAAAGTCTGGCACAGGAGGATTTAAGGTGGTGAGTCATGGGCCTGAAAAAAATCCTTTGCAAGAAGTGTTCATGCTTGTGGATTCTATCTCAAATTTCTAGGGGTCAGGAGAAGTTAGAAGGAAATCTATATTGTCAAATTAAATATAAGAACCTAGCAGCAAGGGAAAAAGTAAAATCAATGATCAAGTATTCTCTGTTGTTCATGTCATTGGTCAGCATTTATCTATCTTTGTCACACATCGGAAGTCTGATAAAAAAAAGAAAAACATCCAACACAGCACTGTGACCTAGGAAACTGTCATCTGATCAAACGAAGTAAGGGTTGTCTGTGCAATGATGTTGAGTACAAGCAGCATGTGGCCCTGCGACTGGACAAGGGTGCTCTCGACTAGGAAGACAGTGGGCGCAGACAAGCAGCATGTGGCCCTGCGAAAGGACAAGGGTGCTCTCGACTAGGAAGACAGTGGGCGCAGACAAGCAGCATGTGGCCCTGCGAAAGGACAAGGGTGCTCTCGACTAGGAAGACAGTGGGCGCAGACAAGCAGCATGTGGCCCTGCGAAAGGACAAGGGTGCTCTCGACTAGGAAGACAGTGGGCGCAGACAAGCAGCATGTGGCCCTGCGAATGGACAAGGGTGCTCTCGACTAGGAAGACAGTGGGCGCAGACAAGCAGCATGTGGCCCTGCGAATGGACAAGGGTGCTCTCGACTAGGAAGACAGTGGGCGCAGACA